>OX103971.1:66409837-66566124 GCA_944470395.2 Schistosoma turkestanicum
TAGATTATATATAATGAGGATGTTTCAGTTGAATTGGAAGGGAGGAAGGCGTAAATTGCAATCAACACTTGATATTTTATGCTTTGATCATTAACATTTTAGTCTTATCCATAAAAAGTATTTTCTCAGTAAAATTTTATAAAACTTATACTATCAATGGAATTTACCAGGCAGTAATTATCTTTTCATTATTTCATGGATTATTTCAAATAGTTGATAACAGTTTGAAATCAATTGTAAATATCGGTCGTTTTATTGATTTCTTCTAAACACTAAGCATTGAAATATATCGGATATGATGTTGGATAAGTCAGTCTTAACCGATGAAATCTAGTTAACAGTAAGGATTAGATGAACTTAACATTAATTGTTACTCTATGCTTAAGCAATGTGAAGATAATTTTCTCATAATGAACTAACCGACAAATTATTAACATTATCTTTTCATAAAATATATGAAACATTATTAGTAGAGTAGTGATCACTCTCCTATAACTATTGAGAAAGTTATCAAATGATGAATAATTTATAAAGTATTAGTTATCACATCAAAATTATGTAACTTTTTGTTTTTATGTTATGCCACATAAATGAACAGAATGACCGAAGCATAAAATCAACAAGTAGAATGAAAAAATATGAAACATTTCAATGTGTCGATTGAGAATTCTGAATAAAATTAGTTTTACTTATAATCTAGTAACAACCGACTTTACTTACTTACGCCTGTCACCCCCTAATGGAGCATAGGCCGCCGACCAGTATTCTCCAATCGTCTCTGTCCTCAGCTTCTCTTTCCAGTTCTGTCCAATTTTTGTTCCATTCTTCTCATATCTTTCTCTATTTCTCAGCGTAATGTGTTCTTCGGTCTTCCTCGTTTCCTTTTATCTTGAGGTTCCAAGTGAGGGCTTGCCTGTGACGCGTTGGTGTGCTTTCCCCATTATGTGGCCTATCCATTCCCACCTCTTCTTCTTAATTTCTTCCTCTGCTGGGATCTGATTATGTTCTCTTCTCCCGTAGTAGGACTGTTTGCTGATGGTTTCTGGCCCGACCGGTCCGAAATTTTGCGTAGAAACTGTTAGTTGAATACTTGAATCTTCTGGATGATTAACTTGGTAGTTCTCCAAACTTTCACTCCATACAGTAGAACCGTCTGACATTTGTATTGAAAAATTCTGATTTCGGTGTTGATTTGATAGTAGAAAAACAACTGAAGATAAATGATACTGTCTAATTTGCTTTCTTTTTCTTCATCTTCCTCTTTCTAATATAACGAAACACACACTACAAAGTCCCCCTTGTACAAAACTGTACAATAATTTGGAAAAATAGTCAGTTTTAAAAAATATCACTGTAATGGTATGCGCGGTTTGCTTAGTGGAAAAACATGTACTGATTTTTGGACTAAGAACGGTACATGAGGGGTGAGTATATGGATAGAAAGTATCATACCTATGTAGCAAAATATTATTAATATCGTGTAGGCTCGGAAACAAATGAAAATGGTAGCATGAGATCATTAGCAAATTAATGTGTTGACAAAAAATTAATAAGCGTTTTCGGTGTGACTATCTGGGCAGTAAAATAACATGTTTGTATTGTAGTGAATGAGAACACAGGTGGGGCAACCGAATTGTATTTAACGAAAATTACAGAGTTACTCAGTAAAATCGGAAAACCATATCGTAAATTGTTCATTTGCAAAACATCAGTTCGTCCTATGGAACTGGACTGTTCCTGTTGCCAAACATCAATCCATTGTCACTATTCATGCGTTTCATACAAATTCCATTGTTTTCTAACTCTTCCTTTCTTGATCTTCCCCCCATATTATGCTACCAGACTTTACGTTGACGCTCACGTTATATACTACTTATAAGTAGTTCGCACCACAGCACCACAGTATGAGTAATTTAGAATAGTGTGAAAATAACATGTGATCAATCGTTTATTGTTTATGAGTATGATAACGGAATAAATCGCGAGAATAAGTAGCGCGAAATATAGTCAGAATCAATCTGCAACACTGGCAAAATGTGAGAATAAAGAACAGTTAAGTATGAACGTGTAACTAAGTCTTTTTAGAAGACCAAGCATCACAATCAGCTATTTGTTTAATCGACGAGTATCGCTATAACTGTCATCATACATTCATCAAATTTCGACTTATTTGTTCACGCTATGGTACACGCATTGATACATTCATTACTCTGAAACATTGAATGATTAACTGTAATTGAACCAATTCCCACTGCACAGAGAATAGAGTTTAGAGCTAGTCTCACTCAAAAGAACACTCGCATTCGAGTCAGTTTCATTCGTACCCGGGCTATACACCCAGTTTGAATCGGTCTGAGTGCATCTCTTTCTCAAACGACTTAAAACCCACTCTAGGCCTTTTACTACCAGAAAGGAATATAACTCAGCGTTTCTCGTACCTCCCTTCACTGATTATCCCGTCTCCTACTCTGGTCATTCCACTACTACATATTCTAATCGATAACTCGATCGCATCTCGGGTTAAAATGTCAACGACAATTTATACTGACTTTGCATTTTAGAATCATTATCGATTGCAACACAACAATGAATATTGTTCACAATGCAGTTATCATTTAAAACCGTTCAGGTGACATTATCCTACATAAAAAGGACTCAATACCAAATAGATGCAAAGTCATTGATCGCTAATCAACGTTTAACTCTAGTGCGGCTTTTTAAAACATGTTCATACTTAACTGTTCTATATTCTCACATTTTGTCAGCGTTGCAAATCTATTGTCTCGCTTTATTTTGCGCTACTCATTTTCGCGATTTATTCCGTTATCATACTCATAAACAATAAAGATTAATAGGTGGTATTGAACCCACATGACCTGTCCTGGCTTTTAGGTAAATTAATTAGTATATCACCCGACCCTAAATATACTTCACTTACGCTGTTACAGAAATTTCTATAATTTTTTTTTAAATCTTTATACTAAGACTAAATAAAAATATGGCTATTGGCTGCCTTCTTCTGTTGCCTTCTAGCCTTGTTCTGTCTAAACTTGTAAACGGGGTCTGTGTCGTAAATCCTACTGATTACAGATCGACCTCAACTTTGCGCGTCTGAAATTTTTAAGCAGAATACTATAGTGATTACCATGTTTACATCGAGACTCAAACTCAGATCCTTTTGTCTCAAACATCCAATGCGTTATGCACTCTCCAGATATGTCAAAAGAGGGTGATCTATTTACAATTGACTGATCATTTGTTAGTGATCAATATCCATATGCCTAGTCCTTTGCACTACTTATCGAATACTGTTAAATTGGATTGTGGCCAGTAGTTCGAATGATTCTTAGTCCTGAACATATGTAACGTGAAGATTCAGACTTTTTCGAACAAAATAAGATTTTTTGAGATTTGTTCAAATTCACTGATCTAATACTTTGAAGCTTTCCTAATTGAATTCGTGCCTGTCATTGTTTGTATAGAACATGGAATGTCGAATAATCCTATTTTTGAAAAATAGTCCAGTAAAAACAAATAACTCAAAAGTAGACGCAGTGTTTTATACTACTCACTAAGATGATCATTACTCCCCTGCTATGCTTTGCCTGGTTGGAGAATGTATAGTAGCAAGTAACTTATAAGAAGGAATAGTTCAATCTTCAGTAAAATATCGGTTTCTTAAGTATGCCTTGATATTATCAGATTTTACTAATAAACTACTCATATAAAGAGAAAAGAGAAACATTTGAAATTTCATATACAACATGACTGGCAACATCCAGAATTACTGCATAAAAAAAACAATTGACTAAAATAGTTGCGTGGATTGCCATTTGACCTTAGCAATTGTGACTAGACTGACATTGATGATTCATAAATAAGACAGATAAATTTGAACTGTCATTTATTTTCTTATTGGTTGTCTGATGATTAGGTTAACAGAAAGATACTTTGTTACGCAGTTGACCTTTCATGTGATTGGCTACTCACAGAAACAACATTTACTGTTCACACAGACAACTAAAATTAAACAATTCATAGAAAATCTATCCGGTGGTATTTGTTTCCAGGTTGCTTCTTAAACTGCGATAAGATTGTGACGCGTTCATAGAATAATAAATGCAAAGTAACTAAACGCTATTTTCAAAGCAAACATGAATGTGACCAGCAATGGAATCCATGACACACGTTTCATCCTATTTGGGACTCGTTAATTGGCTGCACCTGCATCCTAGAGTCGATGTTCTTTCCAAAACTTGCGATGGCGTTCGAAACAAACAGTACTGGGTTTGAGTGCACAGTGAACATCAAATCTGGAATATGGTTGCATCCAGCTGACGAGTCCCAAATAGGAAGAAACATATGTCCTGGATTCTGCTGCTAGCCACCATTCATCTCTGCTTTTAAAATTGCTTGTGACTTAGTGGCAATGTCGAGGCAATCTGAATAGGAAGCTCATATTCAAAGGGAGACTGATCAGTCGCAGTCCTAAATATCAACAAGAAGATCCAAGCAATCAATACATATGAGTATTTTCAAACATTAAGATTTCTGGATTTAATTGTCATCTACTCACTGTGAATCTCTAAAGAACAGGATAACTTAGTGAAACACATTCTCATTTTCTAAGTATCTGTAGCTGACTAATTTAGACCGATAATCGAATACTCAATTCACACGTTGATGAATACAGTGTTAGAATTTCGTACTAGTTCTTACTTACTTACGCCTGTTGCACGTGGGGGATAGGACTCTGACCAGCCTTATCCAACCTATTCTGTCCTCGGTCTTCCTTCCCAGTTCTACCCAATTACTGTTCCTTCTTTTCATGTCTGCTTCTAATTTGTGAAGTAATGTGTTCTTTGGTTTCCCATTTTTCCGTTGTTCTTGTTCACAAGTTAGGGTTTGCCCTGTAAGGCAAGTACGTGCTTTCCTGGGTGTGTCCTATTCACCTCCAGTGCTTCTTCCTGATTTCCTCCTCGGCCGGAATCGGGTTGTCTGTGTCTTCCCAACAGATCTTCAACATATTACGTAGACAATTGTTTATAAACACCTGTATCTAGCGGATGATAGCCTTCGTGGTCTTCCAAGTTTCCACTCCGTGCGGTAGAACTGTCTTGAAATTCATATTGAGAATTCTGAATTTGGTGTGTGTTGGCAGTTAGTTTGAGTCCAAGATGTTCTTCAGTTGAAGAAACGCTGCCCTTGTTTTGCCAATTCGCGTCTTCATATTTGTATCAGATCCAACTTGCTCGTCAGTGATGCTGCTCAGATATGTTAAGGTGTTAACGTCCTCCAAGGCATCTCCATCAAGAGTGATTTGGTTGGCGCATGTTGTGTTGTATCGGAGAATCTTGCTTTTCCCTTTATGTATGTTGAGACCTGCTGCTGCTGAGGCTGCCACTACACTGTTTGTCTTCTCTTGCATTTGTTATTGCGCGTGCGATGGCAGAGCCAGATCACCTGTGAAGTCCAGACCGTCCAGCTGCATCCTGGCTGTTCACTGTTCTCCGTGTTTCCCCTGACATTTTGAGGTTTTCATAATCCAGTTGACTACCAGGGGAACAAGAAAGGGTGAGAGTAAGCAACCTTGCCTCACACCGGTCTCCATTATCAGAATTCCGTATGATGTTGACCATTTTCTCAGGCACACCTTAGTGTCGAAGAACCCTCCACAGTGTTGTCCTGTCTACGTTATCGTATGCTTTCTCGTAGCCAATGAAGTTGATGTAGAGGGGTGAGTTCCATTCTATTGTTTGTCCCACAATGATCCGTAATGTTGCAATTTGGTCGGTACATGATCGATCTTTACGGAATCCAACCAGCTGATCTCAAAGATTGACGTCTACGGAGTCCTTCATTCTGTTTAACAACACTCTGTAGAAGACTTTTCCTGGTATTAAGAGTATAGTAACACCACTATAGTTCTCACATTATTTGAGACCTTCTTTCTTTGGTACTTTGATCAGGCGTCTTTCTTTTCATTCTGATCGTACTTGTTCTTCATCCTGAATCTTGCTGAACAGAACGTGGAATATTTGTGCAGATACTATTACGTGCCACTGCTGTTATGTTTTCTGGTCCTCATAGGATGTTGAAGTTGTTGTTTCCTTGACCAATTTCTGCTTGTTCTCCATGATTGTTTCCTTTACATCGAGTAGATCGTGAAAAGCTTACAACTTATTTCTGAGGGCTATATTGAATTCGTTGAGTTTCCCAACATCCCGAAGAAAGGCCATAATGAACCTTCTGTAATGCTGTTCGCTCAGTTGTCCAGTGTTTCTTTGTTTTCACTTTCATTTTGGCTACCACCAAGCGATGATTTGAAGCTGTATCGGTTCCTCTCTTTGTTATCCCATTCTATATGGTTCTATAGAACTTTTTTTTGATACAGCTAAGTTTATATTACAAAATCGAATCCTACTTAAGAGCATCTTAATAACCACCTCCTATAACTTATGAGTTCATAATTTGAGCATAGTTTGACTAAATAATTCATTTATTCTTGACTCTGCATAGTTCTCATTAATCTACAATACAAAGCAAGCATATGTACATGAATAATTTACTAAGCTGTCAAAATCGGTGACAATTGGAAGAAGAGACTGCCATATTTTAACAACGTAGCCCTATAATGATGCTTGTTTAATAAAAGATAAATCAAAATATTGAAATTAATCGTCTCAGCATTGACAGAAGATTCTAAAATCAAAGCTTTAGTAACAAATGAAAGTGATAGATAAATGATACAATGTTGAATAGCTAGAGGGATTTATACAAGCTACTGAAATGGATTATATACTGATCAACTAGTTTCACCATTTCGATTTTGATATTTCCCACCATAGATAGTTATCCCAAATGTTCCCATAGGCTTCAAACAAACAGTAAATAAATACAGTGTTTTGATTTGAACGTTTGATATATAAAACATAGTCTAGAAATTTATGATTGAAATATAACTGCGGTTTTAATTCAACGAAAACTTATTTTTGTATGTATATGAAGCAATGAAAATTGGTTTGATTAATCAGTAGTTAAGAGTATTTTTATTGTATATTATTAAAATTTTGAGTAAGCACAATAACCAACCGTATGAGATTGAAAGAGAATGTTCACGTATCTTGAACTGACTGCAGTTATAAGTGTAGTTTAATGGTCTGTAGATATTTTGCTCACTGCATTGAAATTTAATTGTTATGAGGTTGAATCCTGGTATAGTTATGGATGACCACAATAACGAATTATCCCCGACTAGGACTACAGCGCTCTCTATTGCTTCCTGTCTTTTATACAATTGATCAGATGATTTTCAAAACTGGCATGAATATATTTTTTTTTGAAATCAAATAATCGCATGGTTTATATCACTTTTTGATTTCGAATGAACGAATGATCATATTGCAAATAAAACAATAGCAACTTTGGGGCTTTAACTCCGCCAGTAGAACCTTAGGGGCTACTGCCGGTCCCAAGCCCGGGTAAAGGAGGAGGGTTGGACATGGGGTTGGCGACCCCATTCCCTCAAAAACTAACTTGCCAAAAAAACGCTAACCAGAAAAAATAATTCAAACCATTTTAACTCTGCCCTGGGAGTTGAAAGAAGAATTATGACGTCGCGTGATGAAAGCCGAGTTCCCTCGGAAGTCACCAGGCCGATGCCTCTTCTGACAACCAGAGCAACCATTTTTTTAGGTACATGGAACGTTCGTACATTGTGGGAGACTGGAAGACTATTTCAAGTTGCTGCAGAAATGAAAAGATGCAACCTCGAGGTGCTCGGCATCAGTGAAACGCATTGGACACAGGTAGGACAACTGAGACTTGCTTCAGGGGAACTGCTGTTATACTCTGGTCATGAAGAGGAAAATGCTTCACATACACAAGGAGTTGCACTGATGCTGTCCAAACATGCACAAAAGGCACTGATAGGATGGGAATCTCATGGACCCAGGATCATCAAAGCATCCTTCAAAACAAAGAAACAGGACATTACAATGAACGTCATCCAATGTTATGCACCTACCAATGACTACAATGACGACGTTAAAGATCAATTCTACGAAAGGCTGCAGTCAATCGTCGAAAAATGTTCACCAAAGGATTTGACGATTCTTATGGGAGACCTGAATGCCAAGGTTGGCATAGACAACACTGGATATGAAGACATCATGGGACGACATGGACTGGGAGAAAGGAGCGAAAACGGTGAGAGATTTGCAAACCTATGTGCCTTCAACAAACTGGTCATCGATGGCACAATATTCCCGCGCAAACGCATTCACAAAGCCACATGGATTTCACTGGACCACACTACTCAAAACCAAATTGACCATATTTGTATAATCAAAACGTTTAGAAGGACCATGGAGAATGTGAGAACCAAGAGAGGAGCTGATATAGCTTCAGACCATCACTTGCTGATCGCCAAAATGAAACTGAAGCTAAAGAAGCACTGGACAACGGGACAGACAACATCACAGAAGTTTAATACGGCCTTTCTTCGGGATACCGTAAAACTCAACGAATTCAGGATAGCCCTTACCAATAGGTTCCAGGCCTTTGAGGATCTATTCAATGGAGAGGAAGCAACATTGGAGTACAATTGGAAAGGGATTAAGGAGGCAATCACTTCGACATGTCAGGAGGTCCTTGGTCGCAAGAAGCACCATCACAAGGAATGGATCTCTGTTGGTACTCTTGAAAAAATTGAAGAAAGGAGGAACAAGAAGGCAGCAGTGAATGTCAGCCGAACAAGAGCAGAGAAAGTTACCGCACAAGCTGCATACACAGAAGCAAACAGGGAAGTGAAGAAGAGCATCAGAGCTGACAAACGAAAATATGTGGAAGATCTAGCAATGACGGCGGAAAAGGCTGCAAGAGAAGGAAACATGAGACAATTGTACGAAACAACAAAGAAGCTCGCCGGGAACTATCGTAAACCAGAACGACCAGTGAAAAGCAAGGAAGGGAAAATAATCAGCAACACTGACGAACAGCGAAATAGGTGGGTGGAGCACTTTAAGGAACTATTGAATCGACCAGCTCCACTGAACCCACCCAACATCGAAGCAGCATCCAAGGACCTCCCAATTAATATTGGCGCACCTACGATTGAGGAGATCAGTATGGCAATCAGACAAATCAAGAGCGGCAAAGCAGCAGGACCAGACAACATTCAAGCAGAGGCAATGAAAGCAGATGTAGAAGCAACTGCGAAAATATTTCACATCCTCTTCAAGAAGATTTGGGATGAGGAACAAGTACCATCAGATTGGAAAGAAGGATACCTGATCAAAATACCAAAGAAAGGCGACCTGAGCAAGTGTGAGAACTACAGAGGCATCACTCTTCTTTCAATACCAGGCAAAGTCTTCAACAGAGTATTGTTAAACAGAATGAAGGACTTCGTAGACGTCCAACTTCGAGATCAACAGGCTGGATTTCGTAAGGATCGATCGTGTACTGACCAAATTGCTACATTACGGATCATTGTGGAACAATCAATAGAATGGAACTCACCACTCTACATCAACTTCATCGACTACGAGAAAGCATTCGATAGCGTTCATGGGAAAACAATGTGGAGGCTTCTTCGAAACTACGGCGTGCCTGAGAAAATTGTTAACATCATACGGAAATTCTTATGATGGATTCAACTGCAAAATCGTGCACGGAGGTCAGCTGACAGACTCTTTTGAGGTGAAGACCGGTGTGAGGCAAGGTTGCTTACTCTCACCCTTTCTCTTTCTCCTGGTCATCGACTGGATTATGAAAACGTCAACATCTGGAGGGAAGCACGGTATCAACTGGACAGTTAGGAAGCAGCTGGACAATCTGGACTTCGCAGATGACTTGGCTCTTCTATCGCACACTCAACAACAAATGCAAGAGAAGACGACCAGTGTAGCAGTAGCCTCTGCAGCAGTAGGTCTCAACATACATAAAGGAAAAAGCAAAATTCTCCGATGCAACACAACATGCACCAACCAAATCACTCTTGATGGAGATGCCTTGGAAGACGTTAACACCTTTACATATCTCGGCAGCATCATCGACAATCAAGGTGGATCGGATGCAGATGTGAGGGCGTAGATCGGCAAAGCATGGGCTGCTTTTCTACAATTGAAAAATATCTGGAACTCCAAACAACTTTCAACCAAAACGAAAATCAGGATTTTCAATACAAATGTCAAGACAATTCTACTGTATGGAGCGGAAACTTGGAGAACTACGAAAGGCATCATCCAGAAGATACAAGTGTTTATTGACAGTTGTCTACACAAAATACTTCGTATTCGTTGGCCAGACACCATCAGCAACAACGAACTGTGGGAGAAAACAAACCAGATTCCAGTGGAGGAAATCATGAAGAGTTGGTGGCAGTGTATAGGACACACACTACGAAAAGCACCTAACTGCGTCACGAGACAAGCCCTCACATGGAACCCTCAAGGCAAAAGGAAAAGAGGAAGGCCAAAGAATACATTACGCCGAGAAATAGAGAAAGATAGGAGAGGAATGAACAAACATTGGACAGAACTGGAGAGAGAAGCCCAGGACAGAGTTGGTTGGAGAAAACTGGTGGGCGGCCTATGCTCCATTGGGGGTAAGAGGCGTAAGTAAGTAAGTAAGTAACTTTGGGGCTTATAATATACGTTACACTAGTTGCACTTAATCAATATCGGAAGATAATACTTTTGCTAAAGTCATTATTGAGAATAGTCGAACTTGTCATATTCGGAGGCTAGACTAAATTGAATTTTGGGAAAAAAAACAATTAAAAAAAATATTCCACGTCACTTTTTTTGAGATCGCTAACCGATCCAAGTTAGGCAACCATTGAAAATCTGGAGACACTAAACAAACGTCTTATCATAGTATGAGGTTCCTTAACAGTACTCATCCACGACTTCTAATCTGAGGGTCGAACCCAGGACCTTACGGTTTTGCGAGTAATCACTTAACATCTAGATGCCTGGATCAAGATCCAGTGACGAGCAAGTCTAGATTGAATAAATCTGAAATGCTGCGCTTTTATTTTCCTTTTTCTTGATTCCCAGCTCAGGGGGTCTAGATATTCAGCCCAGCCTCAGCACGAGACTGAAGGTTTGGGGATGACTCGTTGTGGGATTACGATAAGCGCATCACGGTACAGCAGTATAACTGAAGTAAACATCATTTATATCCGACTGTCATCTTTTGAACAATGGTTTCATTCATCGTTAAACTATTTTCAACTATATACAGAACATCCTTAATGAAAATATTTTTAACTAATCAATATCAGTATGTTCACTTGTATTCATGATGAATTTATGCCGGTCAAATTAAATCATTCGCCTGAAATCAATTATTTTTCAAACTATATATTATAGTTTGAAAAATAATTGATTTCAGGCGAATGATTAATTTGACCGCATAAATTCATCATGAATACAAGTGAACATACTGATATTGATTAGTTAAAAATATTTTCATTAAGGATGTTCTGTATATAGTTGAAAATAGTTTTTTAACGATGAATGAAACCATTGTTCAAAAGATGAACAGTCGGATATAAATGATGTTACTTAGTTATACTGCTGTACCGTGATGCGCTTATAGTAATCCCACAACGAGTCTATCCCCAAACCTTCAGTCTCGTGCTGAGGCTGGGCTGAATATCTAGACCCCCTGAGCTGGGAATCAAGAAAAAGGAAATAAAAGCGTCAGCATTTCAGATTTATTCAATCTAGACTTGCTCGTCACTGGATCTTGATCCAGGCATCTAGATGTTAAGTGATTACTCGCAAAACCGTAAGGTCCTGGGTTCGACCCTCAGATTAGAAGTCGTGGATGAGTACTGTTAAGGAACCTCATACCTATGATAAGACGTTTGTTTAGTGTCTCCAGATTTTCAATGGTTGCCTAACTTGGATCGGTTAGCGATCTCATAAAAAAGTGACGTGGAATATTTTTTTTATTGTTTTTTTTCCCAAAATTCAATTTAGTCTAGCCTCCGAATATGACAAGTTCGACTATTCTCAATAATGACTTTAGCAAAGTATTATCTTCCGATATTGATTAAGTGCAAAAAGTGTAACGTATATTATAAAGCCCCAAAGTTACTTACTTACTTACTTACGCCTCTTACCCCCAATGGAGCATAGGCCGCCCCCACCAGTTTTCTCCAACCAACTCTGTCCTGGGCTTCTCTCTCCAGTTCTGTCCAATGTTTGTTCATCCCTCTCCTATCTTTCTCTATTTCTCGGCGTAATGTATTCTTTGGCCTTCCTCTTTTCCTTTTGCCTTGAGGGTTCCATGTGAGGGCTTGTCTCGTGACGCAGTTAGGTGCTTTTCGCAGTGTGTGTCCTATCCACTTCCACCATTTCTTCCTGATTTCCTGATCCACTGGAACCTGGTTCGTTTTCTCCCACAGTTCGTTGTTGCTGATGGTGTCTGGCCAACGAATACGAAGTATTTTGTGTAGACAACTGTTAATAAACACTTATACCTTCAGGATGATGAATTTGCGTAGTCCTCCAAGTTTCCGCCCCATACAGTAGAATTGTCTTGACATTTGTATTGAAAATCCTGATTTTGGTTTTGTTTGAAAGTTGTTTGGAGTTCCAGATATTTTTCAACTGTAGAAATGCAGCCCTTGCTTTGCCAATCCGCGCCCTCACATCTGCATCCGATCCACCTTTCTCGTCGATGATGCTGCACAGATATGTAAAGGTGTTAACGTCCTGCGAGGCATCTCCATCAAGAATGATTGGTTGGTGCATGTTGTGTTGCATCGGAGAATTTTGCTTTTTCCTTTATGTATGTTGAGACCTACTGCTGCAGAGGCTGCCGCTACACTGGTCGTCTTCTCTTGTAATTGTTGTTGAGTGTGCGATAGAAGAGCCAAGTCATCTGCGAAGTCCAGATTGTCCAGCTGCTTCCTAACTGTCCAGTTGATACCGTGCTTCCCTCCAGATGTTGACGTCTTCATAATCCAGTCGATGACCAGGAGAAAGAGAAAGGGTGAGAGTAAGCAACCTTGCCTGACACCGGTCTTCACCTCGAAAGAGTCTGTCAGCTGTCCTTTGTGTATGATTTTGCAGTTGAATCCATCACAAGAATTCCGTAAACTATTTTCTCAGTCACACCATAGTGTCTAAGAAGCCTCCACATTGTTTTCCTATCCACGCTATCGAATACGTTCTTGTAGTCAATAAGGTTGACGTAGAGTGGTGAGTTCCGTTCTATTGATTGTTCCACAATGATCCGTAATGTCGCAGTTTAGTCAGTGCACGGTCGATCCTTACGGAATCCAGCCTGTTGATCTCGAAGTTGGGCGTCTACGAAGTCCTTCATTCTGTTTTACAATACTCTGTTGAAGACTTTGCCTGGTATTGAAAGAAGAGTGATCCCTCTGTAGTTCTCACACATGTCGAAATCGCCCTTCTTTGGTATTTTGATCAAGTATGCTTCTTTCCAATCTGATGGTACTTGTTCCTCATCCCAAATCTTCTTGAAGAGGATGTGAAATATTTTCGCAGTTGCTTCTACATCTGCTTTCATTGCCTCTGCTGGAATGTTGTCTGGTCCTGCTGCTTTGCTGTTCTTGATTTGTCTGATGGCCATAACGATCTCCTCAATCGTAGGTGCGCCAATATTAATTGGGAGATCCGTGGATGCTGCTTCGATGTTGGGTGTGTTCTGTGGAGCTGGTCGATTTAGTAGGTCCTTAAAGTGCTCTACCCACCTATTTCGCTGTTCGTCAGTGTTGCTGATTATTTTCCATCCTTGCTTTTCACTAGTCTTTCTGGTTTACGATAGTTTCCGGCCAGCTTCTTTGATGATTCGTACAATTTTCTCATGTTTCCGTCTATCGCAGCCTTTTCCGCCGTCATTGCTAGATCTTTCACATATTTTCGTTTGTCAGCTCTGATGCTCTTCTTCACTTCCCTGTTTGCTTCTGTGTATGCAGCTTGTGCGGTAACTTTCTCTGCCCTTGTTCGGCTGACATTCACTGCTGCCTTCTTGTTCCTCCTTTCTTCAATTTTTTCAAGAGTACCAACAGAGATCCATTCCTTGTGATGGTGCTTCTTGCGACCAAGGACCTCCTGACATGTTGAAGTGATTGCCTCCTTAATCCCTTTCCAATTGTTCTCCAATGTTGCTTCCTCTCCATTGAGTAGATCCTGAAAGGCCCTGGAACCTATTGGTAAGGGCTATCTTGAATTCGTTGAGTTTTACGGTATCCCGAAGAAAGGCCGTATTAAACTTCTGTGATGTTGTCTGCCCCGTTGTCCAGTGCTTCTTTAGCTTCAGTTTCATTTTGGCGATCAGCAAGTGGTGATCTGAAGCTATATCAGCTCCTCTCTTGGTTCTCACATCCTCCATGGTCCTTCTGAACTTTTTGTTGATACAGATATGGTCAATTTGGTTTTGAGTAGTGTGATCCCGGTGAAATCCATGTGGCTTTGTGAATGCGTTGGTGCGGGAATATTGTGCCACCGATGACCAGTTTTGTTGAAGGCACATAGGTTTGCAAATCTCTCACCGTTTTCGTTCCTTTCTCCCAGTCCATGTCGTCCCATGATGTCTTCATATCCAGTGTTGTCCATGCCAACCTTGGCATTCAGATCTCCCATAAGAATCGTCAAATCCTTTGGTGAACATTTATCGACGATTGACTGCAGCCTTTCGTAGAATTGATCTTTAACGTCGTCATTGTAGTCATTGGTAGGTGCATAACATTGGATGACGTTCATTGTAATGTCCTGTTTCTTTGTTTTGAAGGATGCTTTAATGATCCTGGGTCCATGAGATTCCCATCCTATCAGTGCCTTTTGTGCATGTTTGGACAGCATCAGTGCAACTCCTTGTGTATGTGAAGCGTTTTCCTCTTCATGACCAGAGTATAACAGCAGTTCCCCTGAAGCAAGTCTCAGTTGTCCTACCTGTGTCCAATGCGTTTCACTGATGCCGAGCACCTCGAGGTTGTATCTTTTCATTTCTGCCGCAACTTGAAATAGTCTTCCAGTCTCCCACAATGTACGAACGTTCCATGTACCTAAAAAAATGGTTGCTCTGGTTGTCAGAAGAGGCATCGGCCCGTGACTACCGAGGGAACTCGGCTTTCATCACGAGACGTCATAATTGTCCTTGCAACTCCCAGGGCAGAGTTAAAATGGTTTGAATTATTTTTTCTGGTTAGCGTTTTTTGGCAAGTTAGATTTCGACGGAATGGGGTCGCCAACCCCATGTCCAACCCCTCCTCCTTTATCCGGGCTTGGGACCGGCAGTAGCCCCTGAGTTTCTACTGGCGGAGTTAAAGCCCCAAAGTTGCTATTGTTTTATTTGCAATATGATCATTCGTTCATTCGAAATCAAAAAGTGATATAAACCATGCGATTATTTGATTTCAAAAAAAATATATTCATGCCAGTTTTGAAAATCATCTGATCAATTGTATAAAAGACAGGAAGCAATAGAGAGCGCTGTAGTCCTAGTCGGGGATAATTCGTTATTGTGGTCATCCATAACTATACCAGGATTCAACCTCATAACAATTAAATTTCAATGCAGTGAGCAAAATATCTACAGACCATTAAACTACACTTATAACTGCAGTCAGTTCAAGATACGTGAACATTCTCTTTCAATCTCATACGGTTGGTTATTGTGCTTACTCAAAATTTTAATAATATACAATAAAAATACTCTTAACTACTGATTAATCAAACCAATTTTCATTGCTTCATATACATACAAAAATAAGTTTTCGTTGAATTAAAACCGCAGTTATATTTCAATCATAAATTTCTAGACTATGTTTTATATATCAAACGTTCAAATCAAAACACCGTATTTATTTACTGTTTGTTTGAAGCCTATGGGAACATTTGGGATAACTATCTATGGTGGGAATATCAAAATCTGAATGGGGAAACTAGCTGATAAGTATATAATCCGTTTCAGCAGCTTGTATAAATACCTCTAACTATTCAACATTGTATCATTTATCCATCACTCTTCATTTGTTAATAAAGCGTTGATTTTAGAATCTTCTATTACTGCTGAGAGAGAATATTCATTTCAATATTTAGTTTATCTCTTATTAAAACAAGCATCATTATAGGGCTTGCGTTGTTAAAATATGGCAGTCTCTTCTTCCAGTAGTCACCGATTTTGACAAACTTAGTAAATTTATTCATGTACATATGCTTGCTTTGTATTGTAGATTAATGAGAAACTATGCATCAGAGTCAAGAATAAATGAATTATTTAGTCAAACTATACTCAAACTATGGACTCATAAGTTATAGGTGGTTATTAAAATGCCCTTAAGTAGGATTTGATTTTTGATATATACTATAGCTGTATCAAAAAGTTCAGTAGAACCATGGAGGATGAGAGAACAAAGAGGAGGAGCCGACACAGCTTTAAATCATCACTTGTGTTAGCCAAATGAAAGTGTAAACAAAGAAGCACTGGACAGACCAGCATGACAGAAAGTTCATTATGGCCTTTCTTCCGGGATATTGCGAAACTTTAAAGAATTCCATATAGCCCTCAGAAATAAAATAAGTTTTGAGCTTTTCGCGATCTACTCGATGAAAAGGAAACAATCATGGAGAACAAGCGGAAATTGGTCAAGGAAACAACAACTTCAACATCCTATATGGGACCAGAAAAACATTACAGCAGTGGCACGTAATAGTATCTTCAAAATAGTATCGTCAAACTTCGAGATCAGCAGGCTGGATTCCGTAAAGATCGATCATGTACCGCCCAAACTGCAACATTACGGATCATTGTGGGACAAACAATTTAATAGAACTCACCACTCTACATCAACTTTATTGGCTACGAGAAAGCATTCGATAATGTGGACAGGACAACACTTGGAGGGTTCTTCGACACCACGGCGTGCCTGAGAAGATAGTCAACATCATACGGAATTCTGATAATGGAGACCGGTGTCAGGCAAGGTTGCTTACTCTCACCCTTTCCTCGTTCACATGATAGACAACTGGATTATGAAAACCTCAAAATGTCAGGAGAAACACGGCGAACAGTGAACAGCCAAGATGCAGCTGGAGAATCTGGACTTCGCAGGTGATCTGGCTCTGCAATTGCACGCGCAACAACAAATGCAAGAGAAGACAACCAGTGTAGCAGCAACCTCAACAGCAGAAGGTCTCAACATACATAAACGGAAAAGCAAGATTCTGCGATACAACACAACATGCGCCAACCAAATCACTTTTGATGGAGATGCCTTGGAGGACGTTAACACCTTTAAATATCTGAGCAGCATCACTGATGAGCAAAGTGGATCTGATACAAATTTGAAGACGTCAATTGGCAAAACAAGGGCAGAGTTTCTTCAACTGAAGAACATCTTGGACTCAAACTAACTGCCAACACACACCAAATTCAGAATTCTCAATATGAATTTCAAGACAGTTCTGCCGCACGGAGTGGAAACTTGGAAGACCACGAAGGCTATCATCCGCTAGATACAGGTGTTTATAAACAATTGTCTACGTAAGATGTTGCAGATCTGTTGGGAAGACACACACAACACGATTCCAGCCGAAGAGGAAATCAGGAAGAAGCACTGAAGGTGAATAGGACGCACCCAGGAAAGCACGTACTTGCCTTACAGGGCAAACCCTAACTTGTGAACAAGAACAATGGAAAAATGGGAAACCGAAGAACACGTTACTTCACAAACTAGAAGCAGATATGAAAAGAAGAAACAGTAATTGGATAGAACTGGGAAGGAAGACCGAGGACAGAATAGGTTGGATAAGGCTGGTCAGAGTCCTGTCCCCCACGAGTAACAGGAGTAAGTAAGTAAGAACAAGTACGAAATTCTAACACTGTATCCATCAATGTGTGAATTGAGTGTTCGATTGTCAGTCTAAATTAGTCAGCTACGGATACTTAGAAAATGAGAATGTATTTCACTAAGTTATCTTGTTCTTTAGAAATTCACAGTGAGTAGATGACAATTAAATCCAGAAATCTTAATGTTTGAAAATACTCGTATGTATTGAATGCTTGGATCTTCTTGTTGATGTTTAGGACTGCGACCGATCAGTCTCTTTTTGAATATGAGCTTCCTATTCAGATTGCCTAGACATTGCCACTAAGTCACAAGCAATTTTAAAAGCAGAGAAGAATGGTAGCTAGCAGCAGAATCCAGGACACATGTTTCTTCCTATTTGGGACTCGTCAGCTGGATGCAACTGTATCCCAGATTTGATGTTCACTGTGCACCCAAACCCAGTACTGTTCGTTTCGAACGCCATCGCAAGTTTTGGAAAGAACATCGACTCTAGGATGTAGGTGCAGCCAATTAACGAGTCCCAAATAGGATGAAACATGTGTCATGGATTCCACTGCTGGTCACCATCCATGTTTGCTTTGAAAATAGCGTTTAGTTACTTTGCATTTATTATTCTATGAACGCGTCACAATCTTATCACAGTTTAAGAAGCAACCTGGAAACAAATACCGCTAGACAGATTTTCTCTGAATTGTTTAATTTTAGTTGGCTGTGTGAACAGTAAATGTTGTTCCTGTGAGTAGCCAATCACATGAAAGGTCAAATGCGTAACAAAGTATCTTTCTGGTAACCTAATCATCAGACAACCAATAAGAAAATAAATGACAGTTAAAATTTAGCTGTCTTATTTATGAATCATCAATGTCAGACTAGTCACGATTACTAAGGTCAAATGGCAATCCACACATCTATTTTAGTCAATTGTTTTTTATGCAGTAATTCTGGATGTTGGTAGTCATGTTGTATATGAAATTTCAAATGTTTCTCTTTTCTCTTTATATGAGCCGTTTGTTAGTAAAATCTGATAATATCAAGGGATACTTAAGAAACCGATATTTTACTGAAGATTGAACTATTCCTTCTTATAAGTTACTAGCTACTGCACATTCTCCAATCAAGGCAAAGCATAGCAGGGGAGTAATAATCATCTTAGTGAGTAGTATAAAACACTGCGTTTACTTTTGAGTTATTTGTTTTTACTGGACTATTTTTCAAAAATAGGATTATTCGACATTCCATGTTCTATACAAACAATGACAGGCACGAATTCAATTAGGAAAGCTTCAAAGTATTAGATCAGTGAATTTGAACAAATCTCAAAAAATCTTATTTTGTTCGAAAAAGTCTGAATCTTCACGTTACATATGTTCAGGACTAAGAATCATTCGAACTACTGGCCACAATCCAATTTAACAGTATTCGATAAGTAGTGCAAAGGACTAGGCATATGGATATTGATCACTAACAAATGATCAGTCAATTGTAAATAGATCACCCTCTTTTGACATATCTGGAGAGTGCATAACGCATTGGATGTTTGAGACAAAAGGATCTGAGTTTGAGTCTCGATGTAAACATGGTAATCACTATAGTATTCTGCTTAAAAATTTCAGATGTGCAAAGTTGAGATCGATCTGTAATCAGTAGGATTTTCGACACAGACCCTGTTTACAAGTTTAGATAGAACAAGTTAGAAAATCATGTGGCTAGAGGTCAACAGAAGAAGACAGCCAATAACCATATTTTTATTTAGTCTTAGTATAAAATTGAAAAAAAAAACGTTATAGAAATTTCTGTAACAGCGTAAGGACAGGTCATGTGGGTTCAATACCACCTATTAATCTTTATTGTTTATGAGTATGATAACGGAATAAATCGCGAAAATGAGTAGCGCAAAATATAGCGAGAATTGATTTGCAACGCTGACAAAATGTGAGAATATAGAACAGTTAAGTATGAACATGTTTTAAAAAGCCGCACTAGAGTTAAACGTTGATTAGCGATCAATGACTTTACATCTATTTGGTATTGAGTCTTTTTATGTAGGATAATGTCACCTGAACAGTTAAATGATAACTGCATTGTGAACAATATTCATTGTTGTATTGCAATCGATAATGATTCTAAAATGCAAAGTCAGTATAAATTGTCGTTGACATTTTAACCAGATGCATCGAGTTATCGTTAAATATGTAGTAGTGGAATGACCAGAGGAACGGGATAATCAGTGAGGAGACGAGAAACGCTGAGTCATATTCCTTTCTGGTAGTAAAGCCTAGCGTAGTTTAAGTCGTTTGAGAAGAGATGCACTCAACCATTCAACTGTGTATACCGGACGAATGAAACTGACTCGAATGCGAGTGTTGCTTTGAGAGACTAGCTCTAAACTCTATTCTCTGTGCAGTGGGAATTGGTACAAATTACAGTAATCATTCAATGTTTCAGAGTAATGAATGTATCATGCGTGTATCATACGTGAACAAATAAGACGAAATTTGATGAATGTATAGACATTATAGCGATACTCGTCGATTAAACAAATAGCTGATTGTGATGCTTGGTCTTCTAAAAAGACTTAGTTAAAACACGTTCATACTTAACTGTTCTTTATTCTCACATTTTGCCAGTGTTGCAGATTGATTCTGACTATATTTCGCGCTACTTATTCTCGCGATTTATTCCGTTATCATACTCATAAACAATAAACGATTGATCACATGTTATTTTCACACTATTCTAAATTACTCATACTGTGGTGCTGTGGTGCGAACTACTTATAAGTAGTATATAACGTGAGCGTCAACGTAATGTCTGGTAGCATAATATGGGGGGAAGATCAAGAAAGTAAGAGTTAGAAAACAATGGAATTTGTATGAAACCCATAAATAGTGACAATGGATTGATGTTTGGCAGCAGGAACAGTCCAGTTCCATAGGACGAACTGATGTTTTGCAAATGAACAATTTACGATATGGTTTTCCGATTTTACTGAGTAACTCTGTAATTTTCGTTAAATACAATTCGGTTGTCTCCACCTGTGTTCTCTTTCACTACAATACAAACATGTTATTTTACTGCCCAGATAGTCACACCGAAAACGCTTATTAATTTTTTGTCAACACATTAATTTGCTAATGATCTCATGCTACCATTTTCATTTGTTTCCGAGCCTACACGATATTAATAATATTTTGCTACATAGGTATGATACTTTCTATCCATATACTCACCCCTCATGTACCGTTCTCTGTGTAAAATCGTATATGTTTTTCCACTAATCAACCGCGCATACCATTACCATGATATTTTTCAAAACTGACGTTTTTTCCAAAGTATTGTACAGTTTTGTACAAGGGGGTTTTGTAGTGTGTGTTCGTTATATTAGAAAGAGAAGATGAAGAAAAAGAAAGCAAATTAGACAGTATCATTTATCTTCAGTTGTTTACTACTATCAATCAACACCGAAATCAGAATTTTCAATACAAATGTCAAGACAGTTCTACTGTATGGAGTGGAAAGTTGGAGAACTACAAAAGCCATCATCCAAAAGATACAAGTATTCACTAACAGTTGTCTACGCAAAATACTTCGGATCGGTCGGCCAGAAACCATAAGCAACAGTCTACTACGGGAGAGAACAAATCAGATCCCAGCAGAGGAAGAAATCAGGAAGAAGCGGTGGAAGTTGATAGGACACATATTTAGGAAAGCACCCAACTGCCTCAGAAGACAAGCCCTCACATGGAACCTCAAGATAAAAGGAAACGAGGAAGACCGAAGAACACATTACGCTGAGAAATAGAGAAAGATATGAGAAGAATGGAACAAAAATTGGACAGAACTGGAAAGAGAAGCTGAGGACAGAGACGATTGGAGAATACTGGTCGGCGGCCTATGCTCCATTAGGGGGTGACAGGCGTAAGTAAAGTAAAGTTGGTTGTTTACTAGATTATAATAAAACTAATTTATTCAGAATTCTCACATCGACACATTGAAATGTTTCATATTTTTTCCATTCTACTTGTTAATTTTATGTTTCAGTCATTTCTGTTCATTTTGTGCATAACATGAGGTTACATAAATTTTGATGTGATAACTAACTTTATAAATTATTCATCATTTGATAGCTTTCTCAATAGTTATAAGAGCGATCACTACTCTAATAATGTTTCATATATTTTATGAAAAGATAATGTTAATAATTTGTCGGTTAGTTCATTATGAGAAAATTATCTTCACATTGCTTAAGCATAGAGTAACAATTAATGTTAAGTTCATCTAATCCTTACTGTTAACTAGATTTCATCGGTTAAGACTGACTTATCCAACATCATATCCGATATATTTCAATGCTTAGTGTTTAGAAGAAATCAATAAAACGACCGATATTTACAATTGATTTCAAACTGTTATCAACTATTTGAAATAATCCATGAAATAATGAAAAGATAATTACTGCCTGGTAAATTCCATTGATAGTATAAGTTTTATAAAATTTTACTGAGAAAATACTTTTTATGGATAAGACTAAAATGTTAATGATCAAAGCATAAAATATCAAGTGTTGATTGCAATTTACGCCTTCCTCCCTTCCAATTCAACTGAAACATCCTCATTATATAATCTAATGAGTTTCATTTCAATTATAGGAAGGTGATAAATATACTTTGCAGAAATTTGTATTTACAATGAAATCTATTAGTTAAGTTTAATAAACATTAAATGAATTTTAATTCCTTCTATTCTATAGTTAAGTGTAGTTTACAAATCTATCATCGTGCAACGGTAACAAACTTTCAATTTGTTCACCTCTTAAACTATGAAACAGTTTATAAAAAGATATCGGCATAAAATTAAAAAACCATAGTAACCATCAACATTCATTTGTTTTCCTTGCCAAAATTGATTAGGATAGAAATAAAAGTTTAAAATGGAATTCAATTCATTCCTGTTCAACGTAGTTGGATGAAAAGAGAACCCATACTATTAAAATAAATCCTGTCAGTTGTTATTTTTACACATTTGAAATCATCTAGTTGAGAAGACATGACCAATGGAGTTCAATCCTATCGGATGTAGACAGTAACTACCAAAGACAAATGGGTGAGGTCGCGCAAAATCCCTAGATCAATCAGAGTTAGACATTAACACCGTTGGATGCCGGCCGAGTGGTTCAATGGTTAGGCGTTCGCGCACATTTCCGAAGGTCCTGGGTTCGAATCCTGTGAGGAGCAGGAGTCGTGGATGCGCACTGCTGATGAGTCTCATACCAGGACGAAACGGCCGTCCAGTGCTTCCTGGTTTCTAATAGCGGTTTAACAATGATTGATTGGTAATTTCAAATGTGTAAAAACACAAACCTCCAAAACCCTGCCCGAAAATTGTTATTTTCTTTTAAAAAATTCCATTCTAAGGTAGATGAATAAATTTTTGTTATCTGTTCAACTTGAACTATTCATTACAAATGTAAACATCTACTGAGTGTTAATTATATTTTGATTTTTGTTGTTATTCAAAAAAAAAATTTTTTTCAAGATCAAACTTTATTCATTAAATCAATTGTAGTAATAATAGGTCGATTTAGTTGTATTTTTAGATTTGGCCTGAAATATTTTCATCATTACATAAGACACTGGTGAGAGTTTTAATATGATTAGCTGACTAATAAATGTTGTTTGTTGGACTAGATTATTGTATGAACATACTCATATGTACGAGATTTATATAACCATTAATTAGGTATACTGTGTAGACATTCTAAGCCTTTATCTTCATATAATTGTATGTCAAAGTTACTGGGATTGTAATTACCTAACAAGAAGAAATATTTTTTTACGTGTTACTGAGCAATGATCAACTTAACCCCATGGCCCCACGCCGAAAAAAAAACACTAACATAAATTCGGAAAAAATGATCAAATAATTAAGAGTCGTATTTGTTAATTGAATAGTTCAATTGTCGACTGATCACATCAAGTTTTCATTCTATTGTAAATTTAATGTAGCCATCAATTTCATTCAGATTATTGCGCGAAAATTCAATAATTAAACAAATTTAAATACTATTCGATTTGTAATAATGAAATTAATGCCTTATGGTTTGTAAACATTTGACAAAACTTAAATTAATTCTGATAATTTGAAATATAATCAACTGATGTGCAAGTGTAAGTTATCAATGACGGTTTTTAAATTTAATAACTGTAGATTATTAACAGAATAACAGATATTGAAGACTGTGTATTTATTTTGGACAATGAACTAAGTTATATTCTGTAGTACCCGATTACTTTATAAGGAGATAATCGCTAGTAAGTGAAAATAATTTACACACACCAGTTTATCGTATAGGGAAGACTACAGATACTTACTAAAGAAAATGTAACATGTAGTAGTCAAATATTAAAGATTCCCATTGTGAATATTAGGACAGTATACATATAGGCGAACAATGATGTGCTTTCTATTAGATTGTCATCAGGCTTTACTCTTATATACATGAATATTTGTATGAAAATATTAAACCAAACAAGGTAAGACATTAGTCAATAATCCTAACAAAATAGATTACGTAACTACACATGATATGTAAAAGTATAAGTTGATAGTTGGAGAACAGGTGTAGTGTTAGTAGTAAGATACAATACAATGACATAAGTTTTTGTCAATAGTTCAGTGTTGGGATTAGTAGGTCAAAAGTGGATAAATAGAGAAAATTATGACAAAGCTCTATTAAAATTACGTAATAATTAGATGGTGAAGAATGTGAACGAATAGAGTGGACAAAATTACAAACAAACACAGGATGTGAAAATAATACTAATTATAATAAATAAATAAATTCAAAATCGTCTATAAAGTTACATCCGGGCAAACAAAGTACGGGGGTGTCATGAAACTCTCCTGAACACGAATTGGGGTTAAAAGTTCAGATTCCTATGGCTTCTGCTATATGTAGGAGACAGTATCGAACTCGGTTGAGAAATGATGAAGGTAAACGATAGATCAATCAAATGTGTCAAAATGGAACTGCGTATTGTTCTTATCTCGTCCTTTCCAAACCATACTCGGAGATGTTCACTCATTCAGTGGTTCAGTTACATGGTAGTACGCTCGACATAGCTGTTTCCACAGAACCAGCTTGATTTGTAAATGCACGTTGAGGAGACCAATTCAGGTAGCTTATCCTTCGTTTGAGTAAACGTCACTAGTTCACTGGAGAATGCTAACACAAGACTGACTGCTTAGAATGTCCTATTAATTGCCTTTGCTATTCATCATGTAGGACATCGGTAACTATGTCTCCGTTGAATTGTAGTTTAAGGAACAGATGCTTCTTTCAAATGATCAAAGTCTCCGACTGCTTTTTCGTTGTATATATGTACTTCTTTAAGAACGCATTGTAATAGCAGATTTCTGTCAGTAAGTTGTTAATAAGCTCAAGCTCCTTCCTTAACGTATCCAATGATTAGATTATTTTTGCTTTGCCTGTGAGGCATCTAACCAAATTTCTTTTGTAGCGGATAGGTGTCAAACTATAACAGTTCATTGGTAAGCTGCTTCATTGTGTTTACTGGCTCATAAATTGTCTTGATATTAATGTATATTAGAGTAAAGCCTGATGACGATCTAATTGGAAACTATATTTCTCGCTTATATGTGTTGTTCTAACAGTTAAATACACACTAGAGACTTGTAATGCTTAAAATAAACATTGTATATTACACTTAGATGCTTACTGTTTATTTTAACTCAGAATAAGAAAACTTCAGTAACAGTCTTTCAACTAGTCAGTGCTTGGAAATATAGACTCAATTATTCTAACTCCTTCAATGAGTTGATCAATTACTCATAAATAATTACAAATTCTTTAGTGTTAATATGATTAAGTAAATTGAAAATAGTAAGAAATTAAGTAATTGAAAATAGTAAGAAATTAAGTATTATTCTGTGATAAATTCGATTAGATCAGTAAACAATGATAGATATTGTTAATTATTAATAGAATACTAAGTATTTATGACAGAAATGTTGACTGCTTACGATGTCAAACCCTAAAAATGAGCTTTTTCACAAGTATTTAGTCAGCTGGCTGAAGTTGGAAGACAAATATTTTCGGGAAATTATTCAGAATATAAAAAATTCTGGAAATATCTAACGTTAGACTGAAACATTTTTCACAAAGGATTAACCTGCGACTATATCCATCCTTGATTTATTTGTTAACGGATAAGTTATTTAATACTGTTTTGGTTGAATATTTTTAATACAAATGACAGCTTTGATTCCTTATTGTATTCACTGGTCCTGTTTGATGAAAAAGGTTCACTTGAACTTTCGAAAATTATCCGATTATGTTTTTATAACACTGTATACAGATCGATAAAAGTTATTTGGTTAGTAGTACTCTGCAGGGCCCTTAGTCATTAGGACATTAGATTTAAGACATTGAAAGAACTGATGCTGCCCTATTAAATGTTTCAATTCACCTCAATCAGTACCTGATTTAGAGAAGTTACAACTTGAACATCAAGAGGTGACTATTACTATTAATGGTAATAATAATAATGATAATAATTATGATAAATATAAGTTAGTACAGTTTAAATCCTATAAAGATGTTAATCACTCAAAATACCTGCATTGGGCTTCTGAATTTTGATTTTCAAACATACAATAATCACATTTACGCATTGAATCCTTTTGTAATAAATTCGCCAAGTCTCGAAGTTTTTCAATAAATATTGCATTTGGAAATTGTAACTCATCCACTGTCATTGTTTCTTCCTTTTCTAAATTCTGGTTTGATTCATTAGTTAAGTTGTTGCCAAGTTGAATCGTTACACATTTATCATCACTGATGTTATTTTCTAGTGTTCCATTAGTAAAACTCTGATTATTAGGATTATATTGTTCTCGTAATTGTAAACCAGCCAAATGACAAGCTTTACATTTGATCAATGAATTATTCTGATTTTTTAAATGTTTACTTAATGATATAACACAATTTTGACAGATTGTATGTAAACATGGAAGAAGCTTTTAATGATAAGAAAAAAAGAGAAAGATACGAAACTATAGAATAATAATCTATTATTATACCAACTTACTGAACTATTATAGAACAACCATATTAAGAAAGCGAGACTATATAGTTAAATTGATTGTCAATTTATATGCTTGAACTATTACGAGTTCACCTTACTCGGTAAACGGAGCGCAGATAAATGATGCAATGACATGATAGGCTATTCCAATCCGTTTGTCCCCGGCCCGGCTAAATATATTAAGAAGTCTTGATAAGGCGTAGAAAGTGTATTCTACAAGCACCCAGAAATTCGAGATCAATAAGTACACAAATCCAGCTAATTTATACATGATAGAAACGTCATTGAGAGAGCCAAAAAATAGCGTACTAAAATAATACATCAGTTAATAACAGTCAAGGATTATCTAAGTAGGAAATGTAATCTCAAGGTCAGCTAAGCACCTTATGCGCGAAAACATAAAAAATCCGAAATTAGGACCTTTACGAAGTGAGTTCTGGGGATCTAACGTCCCCAACAGTATAGTTAGATAAAAATTGGATGATATAAACTTTATCGTAGTTACGTTCATTACTCATAATACGTAGATTAATTTTTTTCAATCAATGGATTTCTCTAAGCTACATGAAAGTGAACTATGCAGTGAATAGAACAAAAGCATTCAAAAGGGATTGTTGTATGCCACCAGCTTTTTCCAGATGAAGTTCATTCCGGTCTCCTATAGGGATTTGAGCTTACAACCTTAGTTTTTGTATTTCGCAAATAATTTATAACACTATCGCTTCTTTCTTGGTCTGATACGACGTAATGGACTACTTTACTGATTTTTCACACACTTGGTTTACTTTTCTCAGCCACTTATACATTTACAGTGATTATCTACACACTGTTTTTATCGCAAAATTTTCACGAGTATTATTGTTTATATTTCTAGTATTGAACTAATCTCGACGTTTAAGTACTTACTTGAGCTGTTTCCACTGCTTTTATCAATGTAAGTACATTTGTCATCTTCTTATCAATTTGTACTATTTACTTTTTATTGCTTTAGGTTTGATTGTTTAGTCTGTATTGTAGTTATCACCAACTCAATAAATTGTCTCTATATTGCTAATATTTATCAAATATATTTACATTGCTAAATACTAAAGTCTGATGAATATTTAATTAAAAACAATATTGTTTCATTTATCATGTCTTGATTTTATTTTGCAAATTTTAATTGAATTATTGAAAAAAATGTTGAAAAGGTACTAGATGTCTGATAAACATTTTTTGACATGTATTTTCATACAAACTTATTTGTTTCAACATGTTTAAAACTGAGAGAAAAACACAACACATTTTTTGGCTAGCCAGATGAAAATCTATTGATTCAATGTATTGTTATTCAATTGATCGGTAGCTTCAATTTATGCACAAAATATTTGTTAATTAATATACAGTTTGTTGCTTTCTTTTTTATGTGTTTTATTTGTACTCATAATATTGCATTTATTGTATTTTGTAATCAAATCCAACACTAAATGTTACATCGGTGTAATTATATATTTGCATAAATATAAGCTTATTGAAATTTTTGTAGCTATGAAACCTACAATTGGCAACTTTCATGATCTTCATCACTGAATGACCTTGAAATGACCATGAATGTTTGCGTACTTTAAATACTTTTCAACTGAACGATTAATTGTGTTCATTGCAAACTGTTTAATAGGATATTTATTTGCATGTATTTTTATCATATCAAAAGGTTAATATCATTATTATCAGATTACTCAATCAATTTTTAAAACCACTCTTTTACTTTAACAAGTAATCAAAATATTTTGATATATTTATTGTGACAGAAAGTAGTTCGGCTACATGTTGAAGAAATATGAGATGTTTTCTAATTTAAACAAATAGATTTCACGCGACTATAAATAAGCTTTGGGCTGATCTCCCTAAAGAAGAAACCAGATTTCGGAATCAGAAACCTATAACATTTATATCTTTCCAATCTTGTGCCAAAGGGGATAAAAAGGTTCTATTCAAGTCATCATAGATATTGAAGAACAAAACTGTATTGATTTTTTCCCGACATCCCAGAAGAAAAAGTGGATTCATTCTGTAAGTAGTTTGGTTATCAAGCCAACAACAATTAAATTTAAGTTCATGTTAACAGATTTACAAGTCACTCTTTTTATTACGCCTAGAAATCACAGAGAGTGGTATTGTAAAATGTTTTGTTAAACAATATCTATATATCTTCTCTTAGATCTATCCCTAAGTTAATCAATCTTGAGAATAACCTATTAGCTAGCATTCATGGCATCATGTTTGACATTACTAATCAACATCTTTAGACCTTTATAAGATATGACAACCGACTGTACTTTAATATACTTGCTGATAAATTTACAGTGAATTGTAGGGTGTAGGCAGTAACTACCAAAGACAAATGGGTGAGGTCGCGCAAAATCCCTAGATCAATCAGAGTTAGACATTAACACCGTTGGATGCCGGCCCAGTGGTCCGATGGTAAGGCGTTCGCCTACAATGCCAAAGGTCCCGGGTTCGAATCCTGCGAGGAGCAGGAGTCGTGGATGCGCACTGCTGAGGAGTCCCATACTAGGACGAAACGGCCGTCCAGTGCTTCCAGGTTTCTAATGGTGGTCTAATAATGATGATTGATTAATGATTTCAAATGTGTAAATTGTAAAATAACTGATAAAACCAGCTTTAGTTGGTTTATTGAATTGAATTTAAACAGTAAAACACGAGTTTAGTTATTATTCAGTGATCAATTAAAGTAGATACTTCACTCCTAAAGGAGGTCAAATATAAGTTGAATAATCTATAGCTTGAGTCTCTGACTGTGACAAAGAGTAATATAAATTCAAATCCAATAAGAAACATCAATTCCTGTAAGATAGATAGATATATGACTAGATAAATAGACGGATACTAATGAAGACTGATCTTATTCTTCAAAGGTTATCTATATTTTTTTATGAATGTAAATCAGGTCTTTATTATATCTTGTTTATCTCATCTAGTTTCACTATCTATTCGGTCAATTGGATAATCACTTTGAATTTTTGAAACTTAACTAATTTAGAGGTATAATTCATTGCAAACCATTTTAGATTAGGACATTTTTCTCTTGTCATAATTTAAATCTCCTATGCAATGCATAACTTAGACTCCTATTCATTTAACATAAAGGTCAATTTATTGTATGTTATTTTTAATGTAGAATCTGTTATTCAAACCAGTTGTCATTGTTTTAACTATGAAATATATAAGAATTCTTTTTTGGGTAAAATAAACTGTGTTTAATTGTTGCTGTCAAAATCATGTGAGTTAGATTTTTTTTTTATCTCTTATTTCCAAGACAAGATTGTTATCTACTATTTAAGACAGTCTAAGCAGATAGTTACAAAACATAATAAGATATCTGAAAATATGCTTTTTAGATAAGATCAAATGAATCGTTGAACAAAGATGTTTAATTTTAAAAATAGTACATTGTTTGTCAGTATGGGATGATGTGTAGATTTTCATAATTTAAATCACAAACTGTTCACTGCCAGAACATTATTCGAAACCTGGAAACACTGCACAGCTGTTTCGTCATAATATGAATTTCTTCAATAGTGCTCATCCACAACTCCACATCTGGCAATCACGTTCATCACTTTTGATCTTGTGTTCGAAACTGTAGTTCAGTGCATTCAAATTTTCAATGGTTAGTTAGGAATTCAAACTATGAACATTTAAAAACTGTGCACAGAGTAGACCTTAATGACACTGAATCACCTAGAATGGGCTTCTATACAGCATTACCTTCTAGATCACATAACTAACTTATAAACATATACACTGATGACTTAGTAATTTCATTTTACTAAAATATAACATAAAATTAAATGGGAAAAACGGAATAATGCATGATTTTATTTTACTTTTAATGTAGGTTGCTTTTAACGAAGAATATTTTCGATCAGTGAAAACCGAAGTATTCTGTTGTGTCTTGCACTGGAACCAGTCAATGATGTTGTTATACAGCTCTTAGTGAAATCAGAGTTAAAATATTTCTAATTTATGTATAAGATTGACTATAACATACTGGATGTTGACAACGAAATATATATGGACGCTGATGAATGTCAAAAATCTTAACTAATGTATTTCCATTTCAAGGAATTTTAATATTCAGACTTCGGGCAATCAGTCATAACTAATGTACAATCTGGCACATAAGTACGTCTGTTCATGTTACGATGCTACACTCCATCATATGAAAAAAAATCATAACCCTAGTCATAGTAGTAACAGTGGTATCCGTAGTAGTAGGAAATATTACCAGGAAATTTCATTCAAAGAGAAATAATGATTTCTCAGGGTGAAAAATATCAGTATTCTATGACAAAAGATGAATGCATCTGCTCTATTGTGAAGGATTGTGATTCATTTCACATAAAGTCCTCAGTCGCTGACTAAGGTTATCCCAGAAACCCCATAAAGGCAGTCGCAATTAAAAACAACCGATGACTTGACGAGTTGATGCCACGTGTTAGCATGGTTTCCTCTAACTTTCTTTAACCTTACTTCTACAACAAGAAATATTGTCTACCCTGACAGGTTGTAGTCCATAATAACTAATGTGTCCTAACAATATCGGTCAAAGAAGATTCATTACCTCCCCAATCGATTTGCCATCCTTACGTAATGCTCTTTAACGAACTTCAACACCGATTACTCGGTGCTTCCAACATGTCCTCGTAATTGTTTCTAATACGAAGAATTTACGAATATCATCCATTTTTAAAAGTCACATTTTATATCCATAAACTAGAACAGAACAAACTGTCACAGAGTAATCTCGTTCTTTGGTTACCAGATGGACATCTCTCATACATCACAAGTACATAAGTTGACAGAAGCTGTATTTAGATCTCGTCAGGCAAAAAGCTACTAGGGGTATAGAAATTTTCAAGATGAATTAAAAATAGTTTTCATGCTCAACTGTTTCACTCTCCATCATTAGTTTAGGTGTTGACGTTATAACACTTCCACTGTGTGTTCAATTTTTTTGCTAGAAATTACATCTACCCAATATCAACATGCACGGAATAGTATAATTAATGTTGAAGAATAGACTACTTACTTTACTTGTTACCATTACATTGTCGTATATGACACAAAAATGTTTTATAATCCTAATCGTTTTTGTTTATACTTTGTGAATATTATTTAATATTTTAATTAACATAACTTTAAATACTTTATTTTTCATTCTGTTTTTGTATGACAATAATCTTCAGTTTTAAGTAGGTTAATGAAATTTCTCATTTCAATATGTAGTCAAATGACGAAATAAAAATGAAAAAGTTTATGCTGATGATGTTGTTCAGAAGAACAATGAAAGCCACGTAACCAAAACATTCAGCTCAAAGAACGAAACTCCATCACAAATTTCTTTTCAGTGAATTTTTCATCATGACTTTACATTGATATATCTTTAAATCATTATAAGTAGTTGATTTGTGTATTGTTATGAAGATTACAAATCATACTATTCATTTCTAAGTTTTAATTTGTACTCTGTTGGAAATGTTCAGGAGGTGGTAACTATTATGTAATCAGTAAACTCATCTCAATCCATCCAATCACTTGACTTGATCAGTTACGTAAGCAAACCAAAAAAATGTAAGTACTGAGCGTATAAAAAAATAATTTAGTATTAACAAACATAAAGAAATACAATAGACATATTGATTTGGAAAACAAATCAAAAAGTGATGTCACATATACTCATGAACAGATTTAATTTTATTGAACAAACTGTTGTAGTGGTGTTTCGTTCATTGAGCTGGATGTTTTGGTTGCGGAGCTTTCATAGTTCCCTTCTAAACAACATCATCAGCACAAACTTTAGATAGAAGTGAAGCATTCGAATTTCTCCACGTTTGACCTGTAGCTTGTTCTGCTAACCTCGACCTTGATTGACTGCTGTTGACCTTAAACCTGTCGTTGTTTGTACCTTTGTTTTGATTGTATCCCCCTTTTGATCTGTTTCTTGATCCTGATTGATTGATAAATTGGGTCAATATCGATGTGTTTGTTGATTGTTGATTAACCTGAGTGCCAAGCTTCTAAAAATTCTCTGATGTTCCTTGTTTTCCCTCTATCCAGTATTCCCACATTTTCACAATCAAATGTCGGTGTGTATTGATATAAGCGAAGAATTGTCATGGCGTTTGACTGCTAATTGATGTTCACGTAAACGAAGCTGAAGAGGTCGTCCACTTTGTCCTATGTAGTGTTTTTCACAGTCTGAGCAATTTATTTTGTAGATGATATTTGGTTTTTCTTCCTTTGTCATTTTGTCCTTTGGTCTACGTAGGATTGATTGAAGTGATTCTGTTGGTTTGTGTGCCACACCTATTCCAAATGGTTTCAGTAGTCGTGCTGTATGTTCCGATATGTCTTTTATGTATGGTAGAATGATCCGTTTATTGGTTTCTGTACTTGATTTCGCTTCTGTTGACGATTTCGGTTGATGTTTTTTGATGAAGTTGCGTGGATAGCCGTTCTTTTGGAAGATAGTCATAAGATGTTTTTCCTCGTTTTTTAGTGCTTCGTATGTGCTGCAGTGTGTCTTCGCTCTCTTGAACAAAGTTTGTATGCAGTTGATTTTGTGGGTTCTTGGGTTGTTGCTACCGTAGTTGAGAATTACGTCTGAGTGGGTTGGCTTCCAAAATACTTGAGTTTCCAGTATTCCTGTGTTAGTTCTGGTGATCAGTACATCCAGGAATGATAGACTGTTGTTTGATTCATCTTCCATCGTGAATTTGATGTCACCGAAGACGTTTTTGATCTTATTGTAGATGTTCTCCAGCTCGTTCCTTTTGCTAATGACGAATGTGTCGTCTACATAGCGAACCCATATTTTTGTCTTGATCACTGTTAAAATCGACGCTTCTAGTGTCTGCGTTACAGCTTCCGCGATAAGTTCTGATATTGTTGATTTCATTGGTGATCCTTTTGTTTGTTCATAGACTTTGTTGTTGAATTGAAAATACGTTGTTAAGCATAGATCAATGAGTTCAAGCAGACTTTTGCTCTGAAGCTTTGTATATTTTCGCAGATTTGTGTCGTTGATGAGTTTCTTTCTCTAAGCTTGGCTCTTTCGAGGTGAATAAGGCTGTTACGTTGAAGGATATCATCGTTTCGTCATTGTCGATTTGAATCTCCTTGAGTTTATCCAAGAATCGTGTGGCGGACTTGATGGGGTAGTTGAACTCATCCACCAGATATTTTAATATCCTTGAAATATCTCTTGATAAGTTGTAGGTCGTGGTAGGGCGTAGTGGAATGTTGGATTTGTGGAGTTTCAGCCTACAATCTGTTGTCTAATAGTCACAACACTAATCATTCAATTAACAAATAGCAAGTTCAAAACTTTTCATCCACTTAATTTAAATGAGACAGTCAAATACGATTAATAACCGTCTATACAAACAGTATAATTCACACCCGAGTATATGAATATACATTTTTTAAATAGGACGTATTTCTTCTTATTCATATTCATGATAATAATAACAATAATAATAATAACAGCAATCTATGAAATCCTTTTCTAGTTCCCACCATTTTTTAATTAGAATTAATTACCTCTAGCAACACAAATATTAACCCCATTATTAAATATAGCCTTAATTTAAAATGAATTCATACTAAAGTCCAATTCAAATATGATTCATATTGATAAAAAACAAAAACATAAATAACTTACTTTTATGATATTTTCATTTGTATAACAAAATGAACAAGACAAGAAATTGGAATTTAATAAATTTATTAATTTTTCTTGTTTATCACAAGTATTATCAATAGTTTTTGTTGAAATTAAAGCATTGGTTAGTGATATTGTCGATGACATAGATGCAATTTCAATAGATGGTGTTTGATTGGAATTTTCGGAATAGGAAATATTTGTCTCTTGATCAGATCCAACATCATTTTCACTAGTTATTATGGGTGAATTCTCTTCAAAATGCAACATTACTCCAGAGTTGTACAGTTAATAACAATGATATATCAATAAATGTAAAGCGTAAAATTCAAATATTTTTGCTTTTTAATGATAATAAATACTATGGTGATTTTTATTTACTGTTCAACTTAAACTGCTCTCATAATCATTCTTTATTGGTGATGTTCAAAGTAGTTCAGTGTTATCAAGTAACTGGTCATTAATTAACTACATACTTATTTGAATTATTTTTTAGACTCTCAGCATCGTCACTTTGTGTTTGAATGAAAATAAGTAAATAAATAAAATTTATGCTGGTCATCCACCCCCCACCTTTGTATTGTAGAATTAAAAATTTGAATTAGCTGACCATAAATAAATAAATATTCTACATATATTCGATATCTAAACACCAACATATCACACAATAATGTAGATATTTCAAGATAAAATTTAAAAAAAAGTCTTATTATAACAAAAAGATTGCAAAAATTGACAATCAAGATAAAAATAATGGTAACAATGATAAATTAGTTGGTGATTGTGTTTAAGTTTACTTGTCTTTTTCTTCAACTATCTAGGTAGTCAATGCCTATTAGATTTGAATGATGAATTGGCGCAAAATCCTTAAATTTATTTGTTTGTTTGTTTGTATATATATATGTTAGTGTTGCATCTTTGTTTGTATCGACCAACAACGTCTTTTGCGTAAATCAACGAAAGCGAAATGATCATTCATTTCACTATAAATTTATAATTTCTGAAAATAAAATATATTTTGAAGCTTAACTTATTAATCTTTTCCTAAAGATAAGCCATTTATTTGTAGGAAATTCAACTCTGTATTATGAATTTGATTTTTAAAATCTTACGATTACTCCATAGAAATGTCTTCAATAAGGCATTTTTGTAGTGTTAAAACTTGATATAAAAATTAGTTGATTCACCTTTTATTAATTAAAAACAAACAAACATGATTGTTCAGTATATGATAAGTTCTGATTTTCAGCAAGTCTGAGATGGATTTAACCACTCTCTACCTTCAGTTGGTGAACTGACAAAGATAAACGAAGTACCAAATGATTACTTCTTTCGAGACACCAACTCTTCAGTAGCTTATACTCATGGTCTATCAGAGAATCACTGGGTTAAAATTCAATAGTAAAAGTTGTATGCACGAGACCTAAAGGTTTTAATTGGACCGCGTTAAGATCTTCGTAAAAGAGTTGATGAAATAGTTGTTTAGTGCCCTTAGTTTCAACCAAATGTTGCTGATAAATGTAAATAAAGAACAGGTTATTGAGGGTAAGCGGTCAGACTTGATCAGTCCTATAGTTTACATACATATTTATTTACGTTATTATACGGTTATTAAAAATAAGACCTTTCATAGAATCTTCATCTTCTCTTTCGAAATTATAGGCTGATCAAACATTTAAGAATGTGGATCGCTAAAGTGAATTAGATACTTAAACATAACAGGTTCACCATTTGGATTTGACCCCAATTTCAAGTTTGGTATATCAATCACGAAATTCAGGTTTATCAATATAAACATTTTTTGTGAATAGAATTTTTTTTTGACTGATCAACTAACGAAATATTTTACATTAAATAAAAAAAATAGATGGAGACAAATCTATTATTTACGTCTTCACAGTTGATGATCTCAATCATTGATTGGATGAAACATCCATTCACCAAAACAGGATAGTAGTCAGTTCATAGAGATGCCAATTCAAATTGTAACATATTCATAACTGATAGAAAGAAAAGTTTTACAAACTCTAAATTATGATACAAGACAAATTCAAGACAAATTAAAATCAAATTCAAACGAAATAAATGACGAGAAAACTGTTGAAGAGAGACTAGATAAATATATGATCTGATATTTTCAACTTAGACTACTTTAACGAAAGAAACATCATTTTTCTACTATCTACACAGTTAATACTAACAGAAAGAATTGTCGATGAGTGGTATTCAGTAAGAATTTGATTACTTCATATCTATTTCACACATATATTAACTCTCAAAGGATTTAGCATATTAGTAGTAAGCAATAAATACTATTAACAGGTTTCTGAATTAGTTTACTCTCTTAAACTTGTAATTAGCATAATCAGCTAAACTTTGTAAATGCTGATAAGATACTGTGTAGATAGTGTGGGAAATAATGATTTTCAATTATTTTTTGGTTTTTATAAGGGGCATATAAGAATACACAGTTTTTTTATTCTAAACTTCCGCTGAATTAATATCTAGTGCACAGAAACGTTGTAGATAATATTTCTAAACTGGTTATCACGTTATAATAGTTTGAACAAGATGAGATTCTAGAAGCGATAGTTTATTGAGATAATAATAGTAATTATAGCATTATCTTCGTATACAATGTTAATATTTAAATGCTTATGATGGATTCCTGAAAGTTATGATGAAGACAGTGAAGTGATGTATGAAATCATGAATAAAAACTGATGCATATCATGGTATATTAGTAACTGACTGAATTCATAACAGGCGGACGTTTAGAATTCAATTTGATAGTCTAAACGTTTTATACTACTCATTACCAAACCTGAAGTGAAGTTTTGCATCCGATAATTAAAGTGAATCTACTGATAGATCCTTCTTCACCCATTATTCTGTTAAGAGCCACCTAGTAAAATAGCTGATTCACTGTGTAACGCATTCGAAACCTTACTGAGTTGATGGCTCATCTTTTTCTCTTGTTCTTTCTTCTTTCAGGTAGTCTCACACGCTGCTCCTCACAAATCCCAGAACATAAGGTACCTCTGGGCTAAACGCAAACCAACCAAAAACTGAAGTTATAACTCATTCAAATGAAAAAAATTACATAGTTTTATATATGGTAGTGTAAATTAGATTCAATCATCATAACATAAGCCTTAGTGATAACCTTAATGTACTAAATTAGCATTTTTTTAGTAGGAGATTTAAGAATTTTATTTTCGAACAACATATATAAGCGAACAAGGTTATTTTCAGTTAGATTGTTATCAGGCTTTACTTTAATTTACATGAATATGTATATGAAAATGTTCGAACTAATCAAGACAATCTAGTATGAGTCAGTAATCACAACGGATTAGATTACGTAACTGCATGTAATAGATAAAAGTACAAGTACAATAACAAAAGTATCTAAAATATGTTAGGTTTGTCACTAGGTACACTTGAAACTATTACGGGTTCACCTTAGTCGATAAACGCGAATGAGACAATGAACCAGCTTCCAGGTAGGCTACGCTGATCTGAAACGGCTAAAGAGAAGTCTTGATAAGCATAGAAAGTATATTCTACAAACACCGAGCAAGCACAATCAAATCAAGCACATAAATCTCGTTTATTTATACATCACAGAAACATCCTTGGGACAGTCACAAAAATAGCACACTAAAATATACAGCAGAGAATCACAACCAAGGAAATTCCTGGTGGGAAATAAAATCTCAAGGTCAACTGATCAGCCCATGCTCGCAAACGTGAAATCCAAAATGAGACATTTATCAAGCGAGTTCTGGAGATCTAACGTCCCCAACAAATAAAGATAAAACTATTGTTGAATATCACATACTTTTCAGTATGTTTAACAGTCAGTGTTTAAAAAAATATTTTAGTCAATGAAGTACACACGTAAATCTATCACATTTTAAATTTTATCCAATCGTCTTAACAAATTGATTTTTGAATTGTATAAAATCTTCACAAAAATTGCTCTATATGGTGTATATAGTGTATTGACATATGATTCATTTAAATTTTCCAATATTATTTCAGCTTTGTGAATGAATAGTGAAATTATTTTAAAGTATATTTTTGATGATAAATTTCAAACTGAGAAGTATATATTTTTAAAATTTGTTTCGAAAAAATGGCGCGAAAATTTATAAATGAGAAAAAACGAAAGAAATATATCAAAAGGTAATCGTGTGAAATACAGCAAAGAAATTTTTTGATGAGATTTTAGTGCCTTATCAGTAGATCGCCGATAAACAATATTTTCATAATTACAATTTCTTAGCTTTAGAAAAATTATGGTATTCATTGCTTTTCATGCAGGAATAATAAATGAATGAGAAAAATAGTAAATAATCAATGAAAAATTTGAGAAAATTAGACAATTTCTTATACTATTTGTGGATAATTTTCCAAAAGTGTTGACAGTTATCCTTTTTTTTAGCGTAAACTAGTTTAACAGAGATTAAGGAGAGAAATCAAAAGAAGCTTAGTTTTTCTGGAGATTGTATATAATCCCAGTACATCGGTTTATCGATTTCTATTGATTATATTATGAGATAATCTGTAGTGCGCATCCACGACTCCTGCACCTCGCAGGATTCGGACCTGAGACCTTCGGTATTGTGCGCGAACGCCTAACCATCGGACCACTGAATAATATGCATTTCATATTCATCCAATTAAGTTCTTTTCTCGTCAGAATACAATCAACTACATGACAGTCGATTCTATTGGCGACACAAGACAACTGGACCCATTAAATTTAAATCTAAGACAATAGACATTTTGTTCATTTATCGTCTCTATCTGCAATATCACCATTACCTTTAAGGTTTATTTTTAAAAATATTCTTTCTTTAAATTCTAAGTAAAAGTTAACAGATATTCTTTGCTACGTGCAAACATTGTTTCATTACCTGATCCCATTATAACTACTATTTACTTTTTCATTGCTCATATTTTTTCAGTCAACTTGTTCAAATATTTAATAAACTTAACCTATCTTTTAAATATTCATGATTAGGAAATATTAAAAATATTTCATGGTATGTACTTTTTCATAGCCCTTAATTTCAAAGTTGCATCTTTGATGTTTGAATAGACTCAGAGACATTTACCTAAAAAAATTGAACTGAACTGAGAGTTAAAATGAAATGATATAATTATTTTGTTAATTAGAGTATATAAGAGAAAATGTGTTGCAAAACTCATTAGTATTACAAAAGAAACACTGTAAACCTACTAATAATGTTAGTTTAATAAAAATGTACTGTCAAGTATTGACTTACTATAACTCATCATATGAATAAATGAATCATTCTTAATACACTGAATTACATCAAACTAATTGCAGTTTAACGATTTTTTAGTAGTTTTTGTTAGAATCCAATACAATAAACACCAATATTATGACTTTATGTTATAAACCTTTTACATTTAATAAATCTTGTTCTTTTTATACTGCCTTGATTGAAATGAAATATATAACGACAGTTTTAAAAGCAGCATTATCTTTAAGATTATTTAAAACGGTATTTTCATTTTTCCAATGAGTGTTACGGAGATCAGTGTTTTTACACATTTGAAATCATCAATCAATCATTGTTAGACCACCATTAGAAACCTGGAAGCATTAGACGGCCGTTTCGTCCTGGTATAGGACTCATCAGCAGTGAGCACCCACGACTCCTGTATCTGGCAGGATTCAAACCCATACTAGGACGAAACGGCCGTCCAGTGCTTCCAGGTTTCTAATGGTGTTCTAACAATGATTGATTGATTTCAACCAGCATTTTCATTCCTCTAGTTTTCTTAACTAACTACATCGTCTGTTAAATGTGACTAGATCCAAACCGTAGAAAATAATGAACTTCAATAATTTAGTGCATAAAACATATGGTGTTTTATGCTTCTTATCTATGGCTTGAAATTCAAAATTTTAGTGTCAAGTAATAGGCGTAACCAAATTGAAATTTATCTTTCTTAATGCTTGATCAACCTACAGATAAGTCAACAATGTCTTGCTGAAAATGTAAAGAGACTGAAATATGTACGACATTTTTATACTGTTTATGAATTTTTCAAATCTATAATGGCTTTTTACATTAAAAAATAATCAAAACATGCTCTATAAAGAAAATGTTTCATTTCATTTTAAAAGCTGTAAACGGTTCTCATTAAAACTATCCCCTCAAGTCTTCGTTTACACTTGTCGATCAGTCAATGAATCGGGGTTGTAAATTATAAATTATGTCCAAATTGGTGTCGTCATATGTTAGTCATAAGAGTGTCTGTTAACCTCAGCATCCTTAATAATATGATTTGAATGAGATTTAACTTGAAATAAAGATAAAGCTAGTCTTCAAAAACTCACTGTAATAAAACTATGAGCACAATAGTGTCTTTAGGACGTTCGTTCGTACTCGTTAACTGGCCATTAGGGATTCATTTAAAACATGTCAAGTACTTGACAAGTGTATCTTTATCAAAATAATCTTTCAGACGCCTGCTAACTGGCATTAATCGTAAAATTCCACTATAATACCTAAACTTTTCCTTCAATCAAACCTGATTAGTCTGATGATGTATCTATATAATTATGAACAGCCAATGAAATTAGAATATTCAGTGAAATAATTTAGAACACTAAAGTAAACAAATACAATCGTGAAAACTTGTGACAAGGATTTAAAAACTCAAATAACTTTTAATGTAAGCATAAGTTAGCATAAGTAGGTTTAACAAGTGAAAAATGCGTATTATATAAAATTGCATTATGGGGTTGTGAAGATTGTTAAGTCGCACATTTCGAAACCATGACTCGATCAATGTTAGACCACCATTAGAAACCTGGAAGCATTAGACGGCCGTTTCGTCCTGATATGGGACTCATCAGCCGTCCAGTGCTTCCAGGTTTATACTGGTGGTCTAACATTGATCGATTCACGGTTTGAAAATGTGTATTATATAAAAACAAGGTGACCAGTCGATAGAGTTTAACTAATTAATCCTAGTTTTATAATTTTAAATGACTAATTGGAAATTCACCGAGTAAGTAGCATTATTTTACTACGAACTATTATAGTGTGTTATGGAATAAAGACTTCGCACATAACTATTTTTTTCAAAAACCGAAAACGAAATATTTCATCGAAAATTTATTGTGACCAGTAGTATTGACCTTAATGTCCACGGTCATATGAATGATTTAAATATTGGGTATTATCTTAATCTAGATTTTTTAAAAAATGTTTACTGCTTTGCATTGTCAACAACAACAACAACAACACAATGTCTAATCTGTTTGTACCGTTTATCCAAATGATAGTTGACAGTATACTATTTTCATGTATTGATTTAGGTTATTTTACACTTGAACCATTCATTTCAGTAATTAATATTACAAAGTTGATCATAGGAAAATGACATCGTCCGAAGGACTAAACAATATGATTAACGTTACTCTCCAGTAAACAAGTCAACACGGTCTGAGTAGCTAGCTCAGTGAACTTGTCCATAATTATACTACTAAATACTGATACTGAATACTTGAAAGAAAATGAATTACCTAAAGAATGCATACTGTTGCGTACTAAAAATCACAAATATCCTGTATGTATGTATGTATATATACACACACATAAATCATTGTGTACGTTTGAAAAATGTATGCTTAGACGATTCCATTTTCATTAAGATAAACTTCATTTAATGGCCTTTCACGTGAAACATATTAATAGAGCATTTTGTTTTCTTTAATTTTACACATTGTAACATTGTTTATTTAATGGAAATGACTAAAGAAAAAGAAAAGAGAGATAGAGGAAAATGATGAACTTAACACAAACTATTTTCAATAAATAATCATTAAGAAACAAACCAGCAAGCAACAACCACATTAAAATATTTGGAACAGCATTTAAATTAACACAGTTAAAGCCAAACTTCCTACTTACATATGTTATTTATTAACTTATAGATAAGGTTATGTTGTGTTTACTAACCTTTATATTTATTGGAAATGCTTATATGAAATTCTTAATCATTAGATAAGTAATTATTAATTAGAAAACTGATAAAGCATTAAACTCATTGTTATCTTTGTTTTGATCATTACAGCTATTCATAGAATAAATACTGAAGATTATCATGACAAAAATCGTCAGTATTAGCTGTGAACGTAAATACTCAATGAAATCAATGTAACTCGACAGTTCGGCTAGTTAAGCGTGATAGAAATATGAAAATGGTTCATTGAGTTGTTGGTAGATTTTTAAGAATGATTTTATCGTGAACAAATGAAAATAATGTTTTCCCAGAATGATAACATTGTTTTATTTGCTTACGGAAAGTGAACCTTGAACAAAAATTAGTTTATGAAAAGAACGATTCAGGGTAATCAATTAGGAGTAAGAAAATATACCAGTCTCTTATACTAATGAGTTAAGTTTACCCTTTTGATTCTACTATGCATATTCAGAAAAACTAGGCAGCGTACTTAAAGTATGTTTCACAAAAATAAATGTTTCGGAAATTCCGTCTTTCTATGAGATATCTTTTAAGATAGGGAGTATAGTAGTTGAGCTTGTACTCCACTTCACTTGTGTTGGCAGTCTCATCGACCCTGATAGCCTCGTGTCTGGCAAAATATCGACATGGATACGTAAAACTCGAATGGCTTTTGTCCACTGTCATCACTTGTGGTGTAGGAGAGGTATCTATCAGTAAACTGAAACACGAGTTTACTATACAGTAGTTCGATTCGTTCTACTTTATCCGTGCGAATTATAGCCATTAATAATAGAGTATTTGTAGGTTATTAGTAATCGATCACAGATGTCTCCGAAACATTACTCGTGTATTCTAGGACCATCAAGCAACTAACTTGAACTAATGTAAGTATGTACCAAGTCCTACATTGCAACTGACTGATCACCTAAGATATGATGCTCACATTTAAACTTGGCTCATAATATGAAACAAACGCGAACTAGGCCTAATACAGCTGCTAAATTTCACTTGCCTTTCTAAATTAGAACAATCAGTCTAGACAGAAAGTCACTATACACCTGAAGGCTTAATTAAGTCAGTTAACTGAACTAAATACAAAACCAGTCTTAACAGACAGGACCTTGTGATATTTGAGGATTAATACTCAAGTCAGTAAACTTGCATCTAGGCGGAATTGAAACTGCTATCTTCTAGATGATCAGTTTTTTACTATAAAAGATTATAACATGCGATAAAAATGCCAACCAAATTGTGAAATGTTTTTAGTCATCGTAGTAGTACAGCCATTCTTAGTCAATGTTGCTTTATGAACTAATCAACAATATTCTTGTCATTCAACTAACCTGCGTTATAAACAATTCAGGCTAACTGTAACTACATTTACATATATATATATATATATATATATATATATATATATAATATTTCATATAGATATATGTTATACAGAAACAAGTAAAAAGCATTCATTATTGATGTACAAAAAGCATGCATAGTCATTAGAATCTTTTAAGAACAAAATAACAACGAATAAAAAAAAAATTCAAAGAGATTGCATTGAACAATTTGCATAAAAAACGGAAAAAGCAAAACAAATGGAGGTAAAATATATATATATATAAACAAAAAATTGAAGCGAAAAAATTTTTTTCAATAAACTAAGATGAATCTTTTGTATGAAGCTTCATAATCCATGTTGAGAATTGTAGTAGTAGTAGTAATGTGTATGACAATCATGACTCAAAAAGCCTACAACATCATAGTCGATATTGGTACATACACAAAAAAAACGTGCATGGACATAACATATGAGATCGAACAGATGCCAGATGATATATATATATATATATATATATATATATATATATATCGTGAAATGACAAGAATTAAAAAACTACAAACTGATACACAATGTGAGTGATCAATAATAATAATGAAACACTGGTTAAACCAAATATAACGTATACACACACCTAGAAAGGAAGCATTCATGTAGTTAGTTAGTTACAATACAATAATGCACAATAATAGATAATATACTGGACAAGTAATAATAAGAATAAGAATAATAATAATAACGATGATTAAATACAACTAAGAATGACAAACAATTAATTTTTTTTTTAAAAAAAAAAGAACAAAACAGAATATGTATAGATAATTGAACACAATACACTGATTAAAATAATACTTATAATTAAATCCTACAGCGTATAAAGAAAAACACACAATACGAATAAAAGCAAATTTAACAGCAGTCAAATGATTGGAAGAGAAAAAAAAGCATCAACAAACACAAACGCGTTTTTTTGTGTGTGTGTGTGTGCGTGTGTGGAGAGTTATTAGACCTTTTCGTTGTGTTTATTATGTCATAAAAATACAGCAGCTGCATAAATTGGTTAGGGATAATGCACTTACTTGCTTTTTTTTAACAACAAATATATATATTTTTTAAAAAAAAAGAATCCTAGGACTAGGTGATGCATGATGATTTTGGAATATACGGATGATAACAATGATGCGAGCATGATTTTTTTTTGTTAAAAAAAAAGACAAAATATGTGATAAAACAGTGTCGGCTCAACAAAACAATGAAATCCGGCATGCGACGAAAGTAGAAGGCAAACCAAAATGGGGATTAGTTTTCGTTTTTTTTTTGTAAACAAACAGGACAAATTAAACAGCTAAGAGAAAAGGGGAGTAAGTAGGTAGGTAGGTATATAATGAAAGAAACTATGTCAATCCAAAGGAGATAGATCTCTTGAAAAAATCGTGAAATTTCATGATAAATGAGGAATGAATGGAATATTTTGGTTGGTTAGCTAGCAAGAAGAAAAAATTTATGGAATAATTTGCTTGTTTACCACTTGATTGATTTTAAGAATAGATTTTCCTAATTTTGTATGGTAAAAGTAGAAATGGGACAGGAGAATTGACAAGAACCATGTTGCATGTTTGTTTTTTTAAACTGCCGGATTGTAGTTTCGATCAAGAGTTGGTAAACGATTTGATGTGCCCTTGTGCTTCTCACTTCCATATTCACCGATGAAGGAGCCTTCTTCATTGAATTTACCTATAGAATTTTTTAAACCAGAAAACATAAGGTATTTTAATCATGAACCATGTTACGTCAATCATCAAGTATTAGGACAGAATGTAATTCAATGGTTACATTAATAAATGAACAACCAATACTATTATACGGATAGAAGACAGTAATCACTTTTTCCAACTGAAGTGACATATTTATGTTGATTTGCAAGAGAACATATGGATAAATCACTCGTTCATTACGTACAACTTCAGTTTATGAGTTGCGATGTTAGCTGCTAAAACATGAGTGAGTCAAGTTTTGATTTGGAACGGTCGTAGCAGAGAAGACGACTAGTATAGCAGCAGCAGCAGATCTTAATATACACAAGGGAAAAAGTAAGATTCTCCGATTCAACACAACATTCACCAACCAAATCACACTTGATGGGGAAGCTTTGTAGGATGTGGAAACCTTTACATTGATGAGCAAGCTTGATCTGAAGCAGATGTGAAGGCGCGGATCCGCAAAACAATGGCAGCATTTCTACAATTGAAGAACATCTAGGAGTCGAAACAACTATCAATCAACACCAAAATCAGGATTTTCAGTACAAACGTCGAGACAGTTCTACTTTATGGAGTGAAAACTTGGAGAACTACAAAAGCCATCATCCAGAAGATTCAAGTATTCATTAACAGTTGTTTACGCAAAATAATTCGAGTCCATTGGCCAAACACCACCACCAACAACCTACTATGGGAGAGAACAAACGAGATTCTAGCGGAGGGAGAAATCAGGAAGAAGCGCTGGAAGTAGACAGGACACACACTGAGGGAATCACCCAACTGAGTCGCGAGGCAAGCCCTAACTCGGAATCCCCAAGGTCATAGGAAGAGGCTGATCAAGGGACACATCACAGCGGATATCGGAGACAGATATGAGAAGAATGAATAGTACTTGGTAACAACTGTAAGGAGAGCTGAGGACAAAGTTGGGTGGACAATGCTGGTCGGTGGCTTTTGCTTCATTAGGGGCAAGAGGCGTAAGCAACTAAGAGTAAACACTAAAAATCCATTCAAAAAACAGTTAAACTGAGTAGTAACTTTGCTTTTAGAGTGGTGAATTTACTGACACAAAAACAATACATAAAAATAGAATATTCATTAAAAAGTAATACTGTTGTTTAATTAATTGGCTAAACAAACAACTCGTTGAGTAATACAGAGAAAATAAAGAATAAAAAGTTATTAGAAATTTACCAGGATCGAGATTATAATCGTCTAGTTCACCATCTGCATCACTACCAATTTCAGCACTGTCATCATTTAGTGAACAACGACTGCCTCGAAGTGGTGGCTCCTCTCTAAAAAAAGAATAACCGATTAAAATTAGTTAGATTTATTTCAACGCATGTCTACGAAGCAACTGCTTGAAATAGATTTTTAACGACTGCTAAAAAAATCTTTGAGATTTCGTCATAAAAAACTTCACAAGTGCACTAACGATAACTATTTACTTGTTATAAATAAACTTACGATGCAACTAATTTACGTCTGTTCAAAATGTTTTAAAATAATAAAGAGACTGCTTAACTGTATATAATTGTGTGAGTGATTATCAATTTTCATTGAGGGGGAAGGATACGATCTAGTTTGTCAGACTGAAAGAGATGGGGTGGGATTTAAGCCAATTCCAACTCACACAAAGTTCAATTCAATTGTCAATGACCTAAAGAGCTGATACTAAATGTTTATTTAGTTGCTTTTACGATTCTTGCAATGAAGCCATCAAATTTCAGTGTAGGAAGTTGATGGGACGGATTACATTTGTCATTACTACCTCAATGGCTATTTCTAAAGCTTCGCCAATCGTTTTGCTATTTTACCTAGAACCATACGTTTAATTTCAGCACGACTTATGATAAGGTTTCAGTACGTGAGTGATACTTTAAAGATACCTGTAATCAAAAGCTCCTTTGACGACAGCAATAAAGTAAGACACACCATCATGCTCATCACTTGGGAAGGAGAATAAGTTCTCAACCATGTCACAAACACTACAAGTTAGTAAAAACCTAAACAAGCTCTTTGCATTCACACCAATGTTTTGTTAAAACGACGACGTGACAAGGTTAGTGAAAATGACATAACGAATCGGATAGTGAAGGACCCCAGTTAGTTCAAGTTCTATAGGTAAGAAAAATTATTAGTCTTCAAGCAAACATTTCGCAATAACGGATAAAGGTAGGCACCTCAAAATCTTGTATTGTTAATCAAAAAGTAAAGTTGTTCATTTTATTAACATTTTAGCCAAACAGGATTATATTGTCTGCATAAACGTCAGTAGACTTCAAAAAATACGCAGGTGACATAGTTCTGTTTGGTAAGGATACTAACAAAATGCAGTCTTCCCCCTCGAAATGCAAAATGTCGCTTTAAGATTGGGTTGCATCGGTACCTGAACTAGTGATAGGGAGTGAAGTAGTCGAACGTGCAGAACGCTTCACTTATCTGGGGAATCTCATCAGTCCTGATGGCTTGGTGTCTGATGATATCTCGGCACATATACAGAAGGCTCGGCTGGCTTTTGCCAACTTGCGTCACATATGGTGTAGACGAGATGTCCATCTGCTAACCAAAGGATGACTCTGCTGCGCAGCAGTTCGCTCCGTCCTACTATGTGGATGCGAAAAATGACCAGTAAGAGTGGAAGTAGGTTACTAGTATTAGATCATAAGCGTCTCCGAAGCATTGTTCGTATATCCTGGGACAATCGAATAAGCAATGCAGTTGTTGCGAAACGAGTTCTAAGTAGGAATGGCAAATCAATAGACGCAGTGGTGAAACTTCACCAATGGAGGTGGTTAGGGCATGTGTTACGTATGCACGACCACCGACTACCTGGACGAGCAATATTTCGTGGTGAAGGGATAGGCTGGAAGAAAGCTAGAGTTGGCCAGAAGAAAACATGGCGTCAGTCCATAAAGTCACTGACAAGTGGACTGAGCCATGTTAGTGGATGTAGACTGCCTGGTTGGGGTCCGCGAGACAACAGTAACCGATGGTTAGAAACTTTAAATGAAATAGCTCAAAATCGTTTGCAATCGCGAAGGTGCATCGATTCTTTGTTTTCTCTCTTCTGAATCCCTCTACTTTTTCTTAAATTTATCTCACTGGATTATACTTATCGAATCATATCTTCAAGCCTTAATCTTTTTCATTACTTATAATACTACTACTACGACCCCTATTACTATAAGATTTGAACTGACAGTTTAATCTCTATGTGCTAATGTGGTATGACAGCTTGAATTGATGTAACTAACAGTTGCGTCTCTGTGCTGATGCGGTATGGCAACCTGAACTTATGTACTCATGTACGAAGTTCTACATTGTAACTAACTGACTGACCGAATTGATTTAAACACTGGCTATTAAAAAATATCAAACTTTTCAGGGTAGTTTATTTTAAAAAGGCACTTGAAAATATGTCGGAATTTTTGAAAAATTAAACTTCCACTAAATTTATTAGAGATTAAACATAAATATTACTTAAAAAAAGCTAAAACTTACGCTCTTTCATAAGTTTGAAACGCTTCTTTTTCACGGAGTTCTTTTTCTGGATCATTTCCAAGAGCACGTTCTTCACGATCCACTAAAGAAACAAGTAAATTACAAAGTTGTTGATAGTCACATTCATAAATGAAATAACTACAGTAAACTAATCTATAATAATTAACGGTAGTATTGGAAGTTAGAAATATCAAATACAATGAAAACTACAAGGCTTAAAAAGTAATTTAAACTCTCGCTTTGAATGATTTATAACTCCAAAAATCAAAGAGTACTTATTAAAACATTTCGCATAGCCAACTACGATAAACATAAGGTAACTCGAAACACATTAAGTACCGAGTTAATGCTAATTCTATCTATTAAAACCCTGAGAACACTGATAAAATTATAAGAGTCGCTAATGTGATGTTTGATATCAAAGCTTTTTCAATAATAAGCAGCATAAATTTCATTTTACCCTTTGAGTTCTTTCAATTGAGTATAGTGATAGAAAACTAAGTAATAATAATGGAACACACGGTTTTAAAATTTATAATTCTCAAGTTCATATGTTTAACAGAGTTGAATTTTGTGTCAAAATGATAGAGCTAGACACCCTGCTGAACTAGATAAATGGATTTGAGAAGATATAAATTAGGCAACAGGAGAAACTGAATCGTATACAACACAAAACTTAGGTCAGGTAATCAGCATCAATAATTATGATAACAAAAAGGCGGAGAAAAAAAAAGAAAGATCAAAACAATGAATCATTTTACGATATGAAGGATATAAGGAATATTTAAATGTTACAGTTTCAAGACCGTTCTTCACAAGTAGGAAGGCTTTAAAACACATATATATCTTATGTAAATTTAGGTAGGAATTGTACAAATATAAAATCTTATTGTATTTTTTTTTAATGGGGCTAAGTTATTTTGAACTAGTAAGACATACTTCTTGTACCAATGTGAAGTGAGATGTCAGGAGTACTTAGCAAGGCAACGATATCAGTGGAATACGAGAACACATTCAGCCTATAGATCAGAATGGTCTAATTAATCTATTTTAACAGCGGGCTTACAGTCTGACTACCAAGGTGAGAAGTGCAGTGAACAGCCGATTTAGCGTTTACCTAGGGAGAACACGTTATATCAGACACTTCAAGAATAAGAGATTAACAATGATGTAATGAGAATACATGAAAAAACTTTAATCCTCCAAACTCAGTAAAAGTTTTCTAGACTGAAATTTCAATCGATGAATTAAAGTCAAAACGAATGGTAGCAGAATGACATGAAGTCTACGATAAATAACACCCTAGAATATTAAACATATGATATACTTTTATCGGACATAAACTTACGCATATAAGTTTCGCCACGGAATCTCATAACCAAACAAGCAGTTAGAACTCCGACTGCAATTATAACAAGGATACCGATAATCACAGCTGTTATCCAGGAGATGTTAGCTGATGCTATGCAGGAAAAGGATAGAGAATACAGAGAATAAATATGTACGAAATAAAATGAATAAAATGAGAGTAGCTAATAATAACAATCAGTTTAGAAGCAACAGAAGAAAAAGAGGAAGTATTAACTAACCCGGAGTTGGATCATGATCCACTTGAAGATCCAATGCTGCTGTCATAAGTGGATGGATTTTAACATCATCATGAGAGTCATAGACCTTCATATTCGGTTCCAAAAGTCTGGTATCCAGATCTGCAATACGCGAAGTCACATGTGGATAAAAGATACGCCAGCGACATGTCACATTCACTTTTCGGAACAATACAGTTAAGGACGGGTCATCAACGGGTGTGATTATCAACTAAATAAAAAAAATATATGTATACATTCCCATATATTTAAATCGTATGTTAATAAAACATTATTTCATGGTAGTAGTTGCCAGAAAACGAATTAATTATTGAAGCCACTACCTAATTTCCCCTTGGAGTACGTATATATATATACCATATAAAACATATGGTATTTCCCCTCAATCTTAATAAACAAACGACCGACAAATATAAGCTAATGAATACTTGTCCCTTTATTTTGAATACTGTTAAATTCAAACAGTAGTGATAAAAGCTGAGTAGTAAGCTAATAGTCAAAGATGTTGGCGAATTGAAAGAAAAGTAAACAGTAGAACTAAACAGATAATGACCGTCATAAATGAAATTGAAATTATGTAGCAGTTACTCATGCTAATAAATGAGTATTTCACTATGAGTATTTACACTTTGTGATCTTTGCTTAGAGTTGATAGCCACAGAATTATAATGATTATTACATGTTAAGTAGATTTTTACAATGAATAAATTATTTCTCTATTAAAACAATCATAAATATCATTAAATTAATTCACTTACTTTTGTGCCATCTGTTTTAATAAACTTTGACTGTTGATAATCTTTTGTCATTTTCGACACAGCAATACCATTTAATTCCCATGTTTGTACAACGTGAGTAAACTGATAAGGATCGGTATCAATAGCACAATCGAATGTATGTGAAATAGTGTTCAAACAGTTGATAGTACATGAGTAATCCTTTGGAACTTTCAAGAGGTTTAATCGGGCTAAAATAACATGATAAACAAAGTAAAGCTTATTTGAAACAAAATTTGTCCCATAAGTCTTCAGTCACTTTTCACTTTAAATTATTGTAATTCATGATCCTATTAGATTTTATGAAATTATACTTTGAAGAAATACAGAAATACTGAAATTAACAGATGTGCAGAGAACTAAAGTGAAAACCTTAATCGCTACATCTTAAACTATGAAGTTGTAATAACTTTAAAATTTACTCCAGGGATTTCAGTTTCAGTAACTGAAAATTTTTTTAACAATAATGTAAATCAAAGTATAGTAGCTACTAATAGTCAGCTAATTTTATTCAGGTATGCTTACACCTGAATTGTATCACAGAGCTGATTTGTTTGTTAGTTCTATGAAGCAGACAGACAGATACAACGCAGAACTTCGTACATAAGTACATCAGTTCAGGTTGCCATACCACATCAGCACAGAGACGCAACTCTCAGTTCAAATCCAAGAGTGATAGTGATAGTAGAAGTATTAGCAGTAATGGAGAAGATTATGGAGCGAAGATATGATTCGAGAAGTATAATTCAGTAAGATAAATTTAGAAGGAAAAAGGTAGAGAATATGAGGAATTCAGAAGATTAGAATTAGAGGGAACACAAAGAGTGGATGCACCTGCGCCATTGCAAACGATTCTGAGCCATGTCGTTCAAAGTCCTATGAAGCAATGATGAATTAGTAAATTTTTAAGTTGTGGATGACATTATATATATATATATATATATATATATATATATATATATATATTCTTAAAAACAATAATGAAAATATATCAACAATATCTATATCTTACGAAGTACTCTGACAAGAGTAGATACACGAGCTAGGCCATATTCATTTTTTCCGACCAAACTGACAGTATGAGTTGGTCCAATTTTACTACCAGGAGTAAATAGTAGATTGTAGGCTGAATAAGTTAAAATGTGACCATTCTTTTGCAATGGTTGTATCAAAGCATCTTTTAAGTACGGATATTGATCCCTTAGTTCAGTACGAAAATTAGCCGGGTTCGGTTGATAAGGTAGACCATTGATTTCTAAAGACTGGAAATCAAAAACAATCGTAACGAAAATAAATTTAGCAATTGAGGATTATTTATATACAGAAACTTTATCAGTGGCAATCAGTTTTCTAGCTATGTATTAAAAACTTTTACAATGAAGAAGAAAACCACATTCGGTCGTAAAGGAAATTCGTAATTAAGGCTGAAAACTATCGGGAAACCTAGTAAGAAAAATACAATTAACAAATTCAATATTTTGACTACAAGGTATACTTATTAACTAAGAGTTAATGCTAATATCACCTGATTATGAGAAAACTCTAATTTTAATTTTCCAATTAGCTATGAGTTGAATGACCGTAATACTAGTTATCGACAGCTACAATACACAGTTAATTTTTAAACAAAGTTATAACTATGACATGATTGCAGTTAACTCAATGAAAATTTTCACGCCACGTTCGAAAATATTGTTTTAATCCGTAAGATCAGCATAAAATACAATAGACACATAAATGTTAACACCATGAAAATAATTCCATAGTTCAAACCTAAAGTATAAATCACTCTAAATAGGAGATTAGGCATTGTCAGAAGTAAATTACCTCCGTTATAAACGAATCCAATTGACAACTGAATGTAACATTTTCTCCTTCCATCACTAAAAGTAAGGGTGGAGGAGCACGTATCACTTCAGGTGGACCAACCACACTCACTAAGAACTGAAAATTAACTTGGTCATATCCATTTTCCACAAGTAAATTGTAAGTCCCTTAAAAAAACAAGCAAAAAAAAATACTAAGACTATTTTACATCAGTTTCTACAAAGATAATCGGTAGCGTTCAATTTTAATTCAAACAAAAATCAAATGCATGGCTTTGAACATGCTTACTACATCGATAGAAGAAAACAGACGTAAAGAAGTTAGCTTTTCTAAAATGAGACTGGAGGAATAAATGACAAACAATTATGCGAGTCTACTCTCATATATCGACAGTTAATATCTGATTGTCTTTCGTATGAGTATACATTTAGTGAATGAAATAGAAACAGATACATATATATACAGGGGTGAATGTAAGATTAGAACGAAACAATAAGTAAGCAGAAAAATTACGTAACTGTCTAAACAAAATCTATTAGTGAATTTATAAAAATCTGGTTATTGAGAAAGCTAAGTAAATTATAAACGATCATTAGTAAATTTAAACAGCTAGAAAAAAAACGGAAACTATGGTATGATAATTTAGATAATAAACGAAGTTGAAATAACGTAATGAACTTGTTCCGAAATCCTAGTCACTGAACATGTTGATCAACAGAAGTCATTGTCTTACAAAATATAGACAATATAAAGGGCTTCTGAATGTGATATCAATGCAACATAATCAATCAAAAGCCAAGGAGTCATCCCTATGAAAGAAGTATTATGTCCAGTGGATATAAAAACTGACTAAAGCTTTCCAAATATGCTATCATCAACTACAAAATGGAACATGAAAGTAAGTACAAAAACTTGAATTATCTCTGCAAGAGTAAAAAAATTTTGTAATAAGCCAATAGAGTAGAACTGATAAAGGTAAGACCATATGAAGAAACTAAAAAACTAACTAATAAAACAACTCGATTAAGTAATTCCTCTTAAAACAACAGTATAGCCTAGTTTTATTCTTAATGTATTTACTAGTTTTGGACAACTAATACATAAACAAACGAATAAACTGCATATAATAAACAAGTACAATTTACAACAAAACGTAAGCCATGAAACATACCAGAATGATCTCGACGAATGTGATCAGGAAACTTGAGTAGATAATCACTATGTCCTGGAAAATCTGGTGGAATTCTTTTGCCGTCTTTGGTCCATTTGACGGTAGTATGCTCTGGATTAGATCGATACTTACTCACTAGCTTAAGACCAGTTCGCTGCAATTTCAAGAAACCAAAAGGTTTAAAATAGGAATTTTATTAGACCGGTGGCAATATATAACAGAGGTTTTCAGTGATGTAAAGAAAAGTATTGATTTAAAACTCCATTTTATAGACCTTTATACAATATAGACGTCCGTGTCACTAGTAAAAACGATTTATATGGAATTCATTAGAAGACCAGTGACTTGCAAGAGTTTTGTACTATAACTAACGACTTATAAGTATGTTTACTTCCTATATACATTTCTAAAATAGCTGATACGACGCTTATGAATCAAAGTTAACAATTAGGTTATAATTAATCGTAGAGTGAATGACTTATAAACTGATTTCCTCCGATCACTAATTATATTATGGATATAAAACTGTCATCACATCATCATTTTGAGACTTAAATCAATAGTTCGCCTACCTTAGGAGCAATCACCCTGCCACACTTACCATCGCATATCACCAATCGATTAGCATTCTACTCATTTACTCTAACAATCGATAATTCTTCACCAAATGATCGAAATTCTACTCTATAAAAGTATCGGATTACTAAATGATGCGGTTCGCTATCATTTTTAGGGCATTACGATAGATCATAGAAAATATGAATGCTACACAAACTTATACGCGGTAGATCATTGTTTGCTACTTTCGTAGAGAACGGTACACATAATTTTATCCGTTCTATTTGCAATGAATATTCAACGAATTGGTTACTTTTTATTATTTTGGTTCCATTTATTTGCTAGTGTTTTTACTACAATTACCCAAAACACAGTACTTTTCTATTTTGACTTTCAACCAATTTGTTTATATGTTGCGAGGCGTTAGTCAATAAGTCGCAACATAGAACTTTGTGCGCACACACATCAGTTCAAGTTGCCATACCATATTAGCACAGAGATGCAACTGTCAATTAGAATCCTATAGTGGTAGGTGTAGTAGAAGTGTTAGCAGGAATGGAGAAGATTAGGGTTCGAAGATATGATTCGAGAAGTATAATCCAGTGAAATAAATTTGAGCGAAAGATAAAGGTCATGAAGAATTAAGAAGATTAGAAATTGAGGGAAAACAAAGAATGGATGCACCTGCGGCACTGCAAACGACTTTGAGCCATTTCATTTAAAGTCTATAACCACCGGTTACTATTGTCTCGCGAACCTCAAACACGCAGTCTACACCTAATAACATGGCTCAATTCACTTGTCAGTGACTTGATGGATTTCTGCTATTGCTTTTATGGCCGCTAGCAACTTATATCGATAAACCAGTACGACAAACCTTAATTGCATATGGTCTGTTGTCTGTCTAGTTCTGGTAATGATTTCTCACTTTGATCAAATATCATATTATAAATTTGATATTTGCCTCATGAAGTAAAGAAAACTGTTTTAAGCACTGATTTTAAGGTTGTTTATTGAAATAAAGTTCGATGTAAGAGAAGTTAATTCGTATTACACATCCCAGCTATTGCAACCGCAACAACTATTGTAAATTTTCAATGAAAAAGGTTACAGACAGCCTAAGTGTCACACGAATATGAAATAACAAACACAGACTCAAATTGGTGAATTATTTTTCAATTTTCAGAGCGAATAATAATCAGTTATTCTGTCAAAATACGTTATTTGAAATGTCTTTGACTACAGTGTTGAACTATGCTGGTTTACACTTCAGGAAGATTTTGAAGTATTCAAAATCCGCTTAGATAAATTGTGACAAGAAAAACAACGTCCAGGTCATCTCATATAGATAGTTACATAAAGTGAACCATGATGAAGAGGGTTCATATTGCTTTCTCAGATAAACACATTTCAACTAACATTAAAAGGTAGGTTATCATTTTACCTACATGTTTAGCTAATGACTAATATCTCATGGTATGTTAGAGTGAACTATGTTTGTGTAACATCAAGATTGTTTAAATTGGTTTTCAGTTAGAGTCACAATTATAAAACGATGAATAGAACTCTGAACAAGGACATCAGAGTGTAAAATTACCTGTCTTTTAGGTAAATATACAAATTAGTAAGTATAAAAATGCATGCTCTGTACTCACTGGTCCAATTCGAACAGTAATTCTTTGTGTAAGCGGTGATAATACAGTAATTCCACTACCTACGAATGGTATACTCGAATCATAAGTCAACAACTTGGGTCGTTCGTATGAACCACCGAAATAGGTAGAATAAACAGCTGAGGAATCCAAGTGGCTCCAGCATACCAAACCCATATCTTTCCATGCTGACGTTGTGCGTTTGTATAATACCAGAGTACCTGAGGAAGAAGGAAAGACAATCGATCTTGAATGGTTGATATGGAAATAGAAGCTAATTGGTTAATTTATATGTAAGAACGTATATAAGAGAGATTATGATGTCTCTTTTTTGATTACTACATAAATAAATATGGGTAAATCATAAAATATTGCCGGATGAGTGCTACTTATCTAATAGAATATGACTAGTTCAGTTGATACAGTATGTCGATGTACTCTTTAGAGACTAAGTTAATATTGATTCTTAGACGGAACGAAAATTCTTTGGTTGGTTAGTTTTTTTGTCTGAGACTTTGGCAATGCCGTATATTGTGTTAAGCATTTTGGCATAATAAATTCATAAATAAATTGACCTTAGTAAATATCCGTTTGTTTACAATTTTCTAGTCACTAAGAAAGAAAATAACTTGTTTTACAATAATAGCCGGTAAATTAAGTAAAATAGAATAAAACTTACCATTTGGAGATACATAGCTTTCAAAATAATTTGTAACATGAATGGATGTCTGACGAACTCTACGCATGCAACCAGCGGACTGTATACCATCAGGGCTGTCTACATCACAAAACGACCACATAAACGGACTAGGGAATGTTGCATCAGCCCAACTCGGCAACTCCTCAGATCCCTGAGTTTGTCCGCATTCCAGACTCAAAGGAAGATCATTGATCGATAAAGCAGGTAAATACTCAGTTTGCTTTACAGGTCGTCTAACCATACCTATAAATATGGCAGAAATTGTAAGCCAAGAAATGACAACTTTTCGATAGTAAAAAAATAAAACATGAACATCTGATGAAAGCTGTGCAGTGGTTTACACTAACCATATTTACTGAAATGTTTTTCTCTGCACTGTTCCGCATTGTTCCACTCATTTGGTCTTGCAGTGGATTTCTGTGCCGTTCATTCTTTGATTTAGTTTTATTAAAGGTCAGTTATTAGTTTAAAGAAATGTTGAAAGTTACCTATCATCTGCTTAACCCATCTCTTATTTTTTTGTCAACACACCACAAATATGTAGACTTGTTGCCAGTCTACATTTGAGTTGTTCGTTTTTTTGGGAATCTTTTGGTACAAGTTTTCGGACCACGAGACCCTTATGAACTGCTCCAATATTTTGATAAGGGTTGATGTATACTTTGGATGAAAACAATTGTAATGCTTCACCAAGTATTTGGCCTAAATACGTATACAACATCCCTAATTCCAATCTTAGTTTGTACGTATTTTTGTATACACCAATTCAGAGATGGACACGTGCTCACACTACAGCACCGAAATGTGATTGGTGTTATTAATATTAGACTAACTTACTAGATGTTATGTGTCTATAAATTCTGGAACTTCGGTACTAATGCTAGTGTTCACAAAACCAGATAAGAGACTGAAGATCGCATTTTTGAACAAAATCACAACGGAGTTTGGCTGTAGCAATAACTTCTTATCTTTTCTGTGAATCTCCTACACAACTGCTCTATACCAGGTTTGGAAGATTTAAGCATTATAATCCAGGGGCTGATTTCATAATTAAATAAAGTCTAAGGACGCTAGTGAAAATATTACTGATTATACCTGGCGATTGAGTAGCTTGTCTTTCGCTGGGCTTTAAGGTTATTTTGTACTTGTCCCTCAGTAACACCCTTTTTGAATTGTATTCTCATAAACTCTACTGTTATTTTCATTGTTACGCTATTTATTTTGTCAATATCGTTTCGACTTACTGATGTAGCACAGCAACTTCAGCTGAAGCATGTTTGTGTCAGGGTTATGACTAATGCGAAAACTGTTCACTATCATAAACATAATTTCCTTGCTAGTTTCCCAGGTCTGTCAAGAGGGTTGCTATTATTTGGACTAGTATTTATCGCATTTTATGTACTATGACTAGCTATCTGATATTCGAATTATTATGAGGAAGAATAAGGTATCACATAAAATTTGTGGGACGGGACTCACGTTTGTGATAGTAATATGCATCTTGTACTTCAATAAAATTTGAAATCAACTCTCCATTTCGGTTATGATACTTGCAGAAGTAAAAGCCGTCAAGTAGCTCATCTTTAACAGGTAACCTAGAAGAAAATGTGTAGCCTGTAACAAATAAGTAAAACCAAATAAATAAATACCTGAGGATCTATTGCCATCAGCGCTGAACTCAACCCGGCCAAAAATAACATTTCTGATTTTAGGGTCAATGCATTCATCTGAATCATGGGTAGACTTCTGAAATAATGTACAAAATAAATGGTTTGTTAATATAAATCAAAGCTAAATAAATATGTACAGGTTAGAACGTCTTTCCAAATAAAAGATACCAATGGTCAGATAATAGCATCATTTCAATGCATTGAACGTTCGATAGTCATACTCAAAAAGGAAACATGCAGAGGGAACTACGAAGTATTTGTGGTTTCGTAGTATCCTGGCAGTAAGTAAGCTGTCAAGAAGAATTAATATTCTTATCGGTATCAAAAAATGGTCAGTGGTATATCGAAAATTGTCGATTAAATCTTTAAATTACTTGAAGCGACTGACACCAAATAAACTGACTCGTCAAATTAACCGTGTACCAAAACTAATTCAAAATAACATACAAATAAAAAAAAGTCCGACATAGTCCTTTATGCTTTTCCTTTATGTTTTACTTAAGTTTCGATTGCACTCGCAAAAACTAGTGTCATGACCACTCAGTGTAAGGTAAACGTATATTTTACTGTCAAACGACCGCGGAGATCTCTTTTTTATCCATCAAGTAAAATGAATGAATCATTATACCATGACTAAAAGCACGGATTTCATAAAGCCTACATTATTGCTGATAGACAGACAGGACAGATAGATACAACTCAGAACTTCGTACATAAGTACATCAGTTCAGGTTGTCATACCACATCAGCACAAAGATGCAACTGTCAGTTCAAATCCAATAGTGGTGGCGATAGTAGAAGTATTAGCAGTAATGGAGATTAGGGAGCGAAGATATGATTCAGTGAGATAAATTGAGCAATTGAAAGATAGAGATGAAGAATTCAAGTCAGAATTAGAGAGAACACAAAGAGTGGATGCACTTGCGCCACTGCAAACGATTTTGAGCCATGTCGTTCAAGGTCTCTCACTCTAACTGTTGTCTTATAGTCTGTTCATTAATCAGTTAGTGATTCAGTGTAGCGTTCCAAGAATGTAACATTCGGTTAATAGCTAGTACATAGAATATAAATCAAATAATTTTTTGTGCTCGATTTTTGTTCCTTCAATACGATTCCACGTGTTTGGTAGTCTGTTGGGTGAGAGTTATGAAGGCCTGAACGTCTTGTAGACGTGCCATAAATCATCCCCTCAGTATATATAATTTTACAGTGAAAGAGTACACTATGGATAACGAGCGAGTATACAGTTGAAAATCATTTCGAGGAGCCGTTCCGTTTAAATCGAAATGTTAACATACACCGGCAAGGAAATAGGAATCCTCACAAATATGTATCCCAGTAACGAATCTAGACGAACATGAGGAAGTAAGCGCCAGTAAAATTTACAACACATTATTTTACAGTACAAATTAGATAATTACCCTGCGACACAGATAGGCGGAAACAAGTTCATGAGCTGAATCTAGTGGAGCAACAATACAATGAATCCTTAATACAGGAAGCTCATTCAGGTGTTCGACAATTCTGATGCGAACCTGCTGCTGAACAGTGGCATCTATTTCGATAGGATTTCGGAGACCAGGATGTTCATAGAAATAAGTGTCATGTCTAACTCCACTAACAGGGATGAACTGTAAGTATTGTTCTTTGGTAGATAACCCTAGAAGAATTTTTTTAAAGAAATAGTTTTCCACTTACCATATGGTATTTTAAAGACAAACAAAACTGACCAAAACAAGAGCAACATATTAGAGACGTAGAGGCACAAGGCCTTTTATAAGAGCTTTGGATAGCCGCCACAGATGAAGGTTGAATTTCAGTACTGGACCAATTTCCAATATCTTGCACACAAGCTAGTATAAACTAATTGCTCGTTTTGGGCTCGATTTTTGTTCTTTTGTTACGGTTCCAGGTGCCTGGAAGTATCCAAATGATGGGGGTCTAAACAATCGACTGCTTAATTCTAGTCAGTTGTCAGATGTTTGTATGTCACGTGAATTCTTAGCATACTGTGAGGGGACAGAAGGGAGCGGACTTCCGTTGAGGGTGTAAATCGGAAGCGTCATATTGGGTAGAATGTAAATGACGTGAAATTTATACTTACTTAGTTTCGGATCGTTTTTCACTAGCCACTTCTCAATATAAGTAAGGTCCCATTGTAGCTCAGTCGAATCCTCTTCGTCTGTAATGAACCGCAAGAACACTTCATCGTCTGCGTAAGTTAGTGTCGCCGACCTAACTTTGTCCAACTGATTGGTAATAAATATCAGGAGGAGAAGTGCAACTAATATGATGACCTACGCAGCAAACAATTTTAAAATTTCCAACACAATATTAACAGTAAAAGTCAATGATTTTCTGTTGATCTTGTACATTTTCCGAACATATCTCGTAGATGGTATCTTAATGAATGCTCATCTATTGACAGACAATTTCCATGAGTGGATTTTATTGATCTATCAAAACAGCAGACCGGTGAGTCTAAAGGAATGAAATTTTATGCGAACAGGCCTTTAGAATGCTTTCTGGATCTTTTGGCTTACTGAACCGTTAGATATTGTTTACAGAAGACAATCAGTGGTACAGTTTTCATACTTTTCTAACGAATGCATCTAGGTCGGAAGCATTCATAAGCCGCAGAGTTACAACTGTTTTCAAACTGAAACTCACGCTCTTCATTCAAAGACTCAACTACCTCTAAATTGTGGTTTTAAATCACAGCTAAAGAGACTAGCCCTACTTCAAAATACACCATCAGTCGGAACACGTTTGTGAGCTGTTCTCCATGCGAAATTTGTTGTGCAATCCAACATAAGAATTCTGTATGATGCTGAATATTTTCTCAGGCGCCTGGGAGTTTCCAAAGTGTCGTCCTGTAAACACTATCGGACATTGTCTCATAGTCAATGAGGTTGATGTAGAGTGATGAGTTCCTTCCAACTGACTGTTCCACAGTGATCCGTGATACTGCAACTAGGTCAGTACACGACTGATTTTTACGAAATCTAGTCTGTTGATCTCAAAGTTGGGCGTCTGTGAAGTCCTTGATTATGTTTAACAATATCCTGTAGAAAATTTGCCTGGTATTGAGAATGGCTATGCCTATGTAGTTCTCACACTTGCTGAGATCTCCTTTCTTTGGTATTTTGATGAGGTATCCTTCTTTCCAGTCCGTTGGTACTTGTTCTATGTCCCGAATAGTTTTGATAAGAGTGTGAAGTATTTTCGCAGTTGCTGCCACGTCTGCTTTCATTGCCTCTGCTGGAATGTGGTCTGGTCACGTTGCTTTGCCGCTCCTGATTTGTCTGATGGCAATACTGATCTCTTCAATTGTTGTTGGGTCTACCTTAATTAGGAGGACCGTTGGTGCTGCTTTAATGTCATTAGAGCTCACTGGGGCTGGTCGATTCAAGAGTTTATCAAAGTACTGTACCCATCTGTCACGCTGTTCTTTTATGTTGGTTATCATTTTACCTTCCTCGGCTTTTATTAGTCATTCTAGTTAACGATAATTTCCGGCGAGCTTCTTTGTTGCATCTAAGAGTTGTCTCAAGTTTCATTCTCTTACAGTTTATTCCACCATCATTTCTAGTTTTTTTTTACACGTATTTGAGTTTGTCGGCTCTGATGCCCCCCTTTAATTGCTTGTTTGCTTCTGTGTATTCAGTGTGTGACTAATCTTTCTCTGCTCTTCATCAGCTGATGTTGATTGCTGCCACCTGTTCCTCTTTTCTAGGATTTTATCCAGTGTATCAGAAATGATCAATTACCTGTGATGGTGCTTCATGTGGCCCGAAAGCTGTTGATGTAGTAAAGTTGTTATATCTTCAATACCTCACCGATTGTTCTCCATGGTAGTTTCCTCCCTATTCAGGATATCATATAAAGCCTAGAACTTTGTGCTGAGGGCTATCTTGGATTCGTTGAGTCTCTCGGTATCACAAGTATGTTCAAGACTTTTGTGATGCTGTTCGACCTGTTTTCAAGTGGTTCTTGAGTATCAGTTTCTTCTTTGTGATCAGAGAGTGCGGATCTAAGGCGATATCAGACGCTCTATCGGTTCTCACATCCTCTCTGTTCTTTCTGAAATTTTTATAGATGTATATGTGATGGCTTTGGTTCTGTGTGGTGTGATCCGGTCAAATCCATGTGGCTTGGTTTATTCGTATTTGTGGGAATATGCTGCCACCGATGACCAGTTTGTCGATAGCACATAGATTTGCGAATCACTCACCGTTCTCGTTCCTTTCTGCCAGTCTATGTCGTCCATTGATGTCTTCATATCCGGTGTTGTCCATTTCAACCTTGGCGTTTAGATCTTCCATCACAATGAGCACTTTCTTTGTTGGACGTTACTTGATGATTGACTGAAGCATCTGGTAAGATGATTCTCAACATCCTCATTGCCGTCGTTGGTAGGTACAGAGCATTCCCTATTATTAGCATCAAGAAAATTCCGCAAGACGCCGTAGTCCTATACATCTTTACCTAATCGGACAGCACGGATGAGAAGAGCTTAGGAACCGAAATCTCAAAGTTTATCGATACTTCTCTTGAGGGGTCAGATATTCATCACAAGTTAAGAGTGTCTACGACAAATAATCGACAACTAGGTTTGAACACGACCTATGTTATAATATGTTTCTACTTATAAACCTAATCCCGGAAACAGCGACAGGAATAACAAGTTGATTTTGAGAGGATGCAGACAAGTCACCTCCTAAAAGTTATTTTGCTTCCTCCGAGGAAAGAGTCACAATATTGTGTGATACGCTGTTGCTGACTGTATCCGGAATGTATGTTCATTCTGACTTCATCTCGGTTAATCGTACCAGGAGACGAAATGCTGAATTAGAAATAACTGAGCACCACTGCATCAGAACAAAATTGATGCTTATTGGTTTGATATTATATGGGCTGGGAAAAACGATTTCTAAACCACTGAATAGTACAGCGAATCGTTTCAGAGATTTAAAGGTATTTAATTTAGGAAAAGGGGCAGAAAACATGAAGAACACAGAAGAACCTGACACGGCTGCCATTTCAGTGACATAACTAACGCCAGAATTGTATGATATCCAATACATCAAGTAGTAGACAACCGTTAAGACATGAAAAATGAGACCTAGAAAATATTTGCACTGAAATTATTAAAAGTGTCAGATAAGCTTGTTTCACAAGTGAAATGTTTGATTTGCCAAGTGCGAACCTATCGACAAGTTTTATCTGAACTTTTAGTATAAATACAACTCATAAATTCTTTTTCGAATGGTCATCGTCAACAAAGTATTTGTGTGTTCAGTATTTTATCAACAATTTTCGGAAAACTTCCAGATTAAAGGAAATATTCTTTCCGAGACGATCTGTTTTAAGTGAATCAATTGTCGACCTTCAAATAATTACAATTTTCGGTCGACCATCTCTTATTAACAGGTTTGTATATTGTGCTCGAAATCCTTTTCCACATAACAGGCAGAAATTTTTCTATTCTTCCTCAGTTCACATATAACATTTTGCCGCTCTTTTTTGTCATATTTTCTATCAATTTACACAATTAACATTATCTATATTCTGATGTAAGAATTATATTTGCATTAGGTAAAAGATGGTAAAAATATATTTCTCTGTCTCTGCATTCTTCAACCAATCAACACTATTAGCATCGTTGATCATATTTTTTAATTTCACTATTTTAAATCATTTCCTTACGTGATATACTCTGAAACATGTGTAACACCTAATTTTTCATTGTTCATTTGGTTGGGTGCATCACGATAATCACTATGCCTATATTTTTATGACCATTGGATCTTACCTCTCTATTATTTTTGTCTTCATATACCAGGATTAATAAGATACTCATGGATAATAGTTAATGAGGATTTGGAGGGTTACATTTTTTATAATATTGCTCATCAGGTTAATGATCAGTTTCTAAATCTTAATTTTGGTCAATGGATTTTCCATAATTGAATTTGTAACCTCATCGAAAAATATGGACATCATAGGTAACCACAATAAGTCCAAGGAATAGACTGTTGAACTTCTCAAACTGGCATTTGATCTTCATGGGCAGTTGGCAACGTTGGGCGTTATTATTCACATTATCAGCTGTCTTGGCATTATTTATTGCCAACACAATATTCCTCTGTCTTATTAGTCCATATAGTCTTGAATTCTATGTCAAAAATAGCACTGGGAAGGCGTCCGTTCATGTTCAAAACGTTCCTACTGGAAACAAGTGGCTGAACTTTTTATATAATAAAACTCATGTAAACTCCCAACACGATGTAAGTATCAAAGATGTGTGCAGTATGGACAATTGCTTCGATTACACGCTTTGTCAATCTGAATTCAAGGTGAGTAGAAGCACAGTATATGGTTTTTATAATCATACGTTCGTATGATCTAACGTTATTTCATTAGTACATAACTTTTTTTCAGCTAAACAATATAGTGTTCGTTAGTTTAAATTCATCTAAGGAGTTAAAAATTGCTTATTATAAGGCCTCTGCATAGTACTAATGTCCAACATAATCTTATGCTGATACCGCTCAATTAAATCGATTAAGTTAAAGTGTACTTTCATATTTCGGCAAGTAATCCTATTCCTATCAGTGTTCGGATATTTTTAAACTTTCAAGCCTGGGGTTTGTTCTAGTCGTTATTTACTGATTTTCATAAGTATAAACGTTGCACACTAATAACCAAAAAAGTTGATAACACAACGTAGTATGATATTTTAAATAAATAAAGCATTAAACAAACCTAACAGTTAATAGATGAAACACATTGACATGAGATACACTCGGAATGATTTTCGCTGTTATCTTTTGATTTTAATTAAAAAAGTATCGGGACTTCTATTGTTTTTGATTCTGATCAATATGTCAGTCTCATGTCGCTTTGTCGCATATTATATGGAATTCCATACACAGAATCTTAATAAGTAGACAAATACAAATTCAAAACAAATATCATTCATACCACTATACTGTCCATTCAGCCTCCTTTATTATTATTCCTAATAAGGTAAGTTGAATGAAATAAGTCAGTGTCTTAAGATGATCTCATCATCAAAAGCTACAGCACTACTCCGGAATACGCAACATAAAATTGAAATCACGTGTATAGTGCTTTGAACATGCGAAAATTGCCGCACAGAGACGGCAATGACAAAAAACCCGTCGGCTCCAAGAGGTTAGGTTTCATAGTCAGTGCTAAAGTAAAACAGCATCCATTGAAGTGTAAAATTCCGGCTTCTACAAACAGGCCATTACTGTGACGACACAAGAACTATTTTAGGTCTAGACATGTCAATATCATATTATTATCAGTCAAGATGTGTTAGTGGGACATAGATGGAATTAAAGCATGACTGCGTCAGCTGCGCGCTGATTGGCTAATTTCCTATTCAATCAGCGCCTGATCGATTCTTGGAGAACAGGGTAGAAAATTCTCGTACTGTTAGCTGCGTGCTGATTGGTTAAATCTAATCCAGTTGATCACGTGAATTTCTATCCAGAAGCTTCTCATGTAAATGCTATAAATGAACTAACGTTGTATCTATTTTTGCCTTCGCCTTCGCCATCACCTTTGGCTTCTTATTTCCATTTATGTCCCATTAACAAGATGATTCTGCATATGACATCATTGTATCTATTTGTGTTGGTGGGTATAAAAATACGTAATTTGTGATTTCAACTAGTGGACTTAGAATTTGCATGTGTATGCGTTTGTATAGATTGTGTGAAAAATGAATAGATTCAAACGTAATTGCTTGGAACAAATCCAGGCTAGATGAATAGTCAAGCTTTCTTTCTTACAAGGTGCAGAGAAATTTAGCACTATATGAAAGGCTTCAGCTTCTCATTTCTATTGTTGAGAAAACCTTTCTGAATTATCTCTGTATTTTCAATACCGACTTGGTGGTGACATAAATTAGTATGTACTGCTATTAACGAGTTAATTTTTCAAATTTTTAAGCCCTACAAGGTCACTAGCTCTTTTTATATACAAGTCGAGATTTCACAAAACACTTCCAAACGTAAAACGCATCACAATCTAAACAACGCAATTTTTCACTCATTTAAAGGGAGTTACATCCGTAATTCTTGCCAAAGCGTTCCATAATGTTGTTTTTTATAAAGAGCTTTAATTCAGAATGTTTCTAGGACCCGTTGTAATTCTTTTGTCGTACCTTGGCGATAAGATATAACCAACACAAGATATTTCATCAGAATCGTTATTTGTAGATGGACAGTTTCGTTTTAACGTTTTTGATGATATTCTTAGGCGAACCATCAAGTCGTAAGATTTTTATTGTATCATCCTTTTCTTTTACCTTGTCTTCTGAAGTGATGATCTTAGTAGCCTTCCTGAATAGATTAAAGACCAGGGGAAATTTTCATTGGATACATATACTGAATTAAAATCACTGCCGATTTGAGTAAATCGGTTTTCCGTCTATACTTAGATTAAGATTTCCGTTCGAAAGGTAGCTCATCATGTTAAAGTGGCTTCAATATACTGTGTAGATATTTAGATAAAGCACATATGGGGTTGTTTTTGAAGCAATATCAAACATGTGGATTTCGGGTAACTCACAGAAACGTGATATGGTGCTGAATTTGGAATATAAAGTAAAGCGTAATGAATAGGTCCTATCTCTTTAAAAAGTTCACTTGTTTCTGATTGAACCTTATTTTTAAACATTGAAGGATTTTTTGATTACATCTTTAGATACGGTCTCATGTGTCGATGTTAAAGGTCTTCTTCTTTGCAGTTGCTTTTGTTCTTGATCACTGCTGTATTAACTTCGCCAGTCTTGGTAGGGAAAAAAGCACTTAGAGGGGGAGAAATACATTTCAAATATGCTTAAATTATTGCTAATGGTAGTCAAAAGCTGCTTCTTCTTACCATTTTCATTCAACTTATCAATAGTCCAAATATAAAAGCATCTAAGTTACTTTAAACGACTCATTGCTCAATCTGAAAGCGTTCTAATTAGGAAAACTAAATGGTATACTTAGTGATGTTGATTGCCAACTGATTAATTGCACTTGTAGTAGCTTTCTCATTGCTGCACAGTATTAAGAGTCTTAGGAATAATTGGCCTAGATCATTACTAGATACTTCGAAGCTGTTTCCAAAATGTTGTTCATTGGAGAAGTAATGGGTAGTCATGAGAATGGGCAACTGTTTTGAACAGTTGAGTCCGGTTGGTTGCACTTTCTTATGATACTTGAGATAATATAGAATAAAATACGGTCCTTCAAAGACTTGCAATACATCCCAACCTAGAAGACAGCTTCAGAGTTCACTTTTGTGCAACAAATTAAATCTAGGCCTGATATCCCAAAAAAAACGATGATAATTTTTCCATACTTGCTATGGCATTGGGGTATATTTTAGAAAGTCAAGACTGTTTCTCCATCCACTACTTGAACCATAATGTTTAAAAAAAACTTGGTTTGGGTATCGTCTCATATTGTTTTCATGGTACTCTTAGATTAAATAAAAGGAGAACATTCTTCATTACCGAGTTTTTAATGTCAAGCCCATAAACTTTTGATTAGAAAATTTTGTTTGGCTTATTACTACAACCCTTTTGCTCATTGTCTGTTGAGCGCATTCACAATTTGCTTTATTTAATCCTCATTCACTTGATTCAGTACTTACATAAAAAATTCATGTCATAGGTGTATGTATATCCTCCATCGTCAAAACAAACCAATCCATCTTTAACCTATCAAAAAATTCTCACCGCTTTGCATAACTCAAAACTTCTCACATCAGATCCGTATGAAGCTTGTATATTTATTCCTAGTTTGGATACCCTAGATCGAGATCCTTTAAGTCCACATTTTGGTCAGTATATAGCCCAGGAGCTCGTTAATTTACCATTTTGGAATTCGTTGCCTAGAAGAGATCCTGATAGTAAGTCTAATATTTTTAGAAGTTTGCAAGTATTTTTCCAACCTCGGTTAAATCTTTGTGTAAATTACTGAGCATGCCTCATAGAGCCATATTTTAAATAGTTCCTTAGTTTAATCATTTTAATGTCAAATTTAAAGCTGTAGTTTCGAAACGCAACTATGCTTAGTTCACTATAGTCATATCGATAGTATTTATAAGAGTACCTTGGAGCTAAACACATCAACTTGTGATGCTGTAGAAAATTTGTTGCTCATGTGAATGATTGTGGTGGAGTTTCGTTTTCTGAGCTCGGAAAAGATAAAATATGAGTTTTACAGAAACCTTTCTAACCTTCTTCAACACCTTAAGCGCTCTGATGTAGTAATAATGGCTGATGACTTCAATGCTCAAGTAGAGGTAGACCAAGTGAGAAAGACAGCAGAGTGAATCTTATGGTGTCGTGGCTCAAAAATTAGATAATGGCGACTGTCTGCTGCAACTTTGCTCAAATAGTCTCCTATTTCCAGCAAATACTAGCCTTAAGCCTAAGGAAAAACATCTCTTGACTTGGCGACCCTCAAAACTGACCCAACTAGACCACATTGCAATCAGCCATCGATGGAGAGGCCCATTGAAGACTTTCGCTCATTCTTGAGACCTTATTTAGATTCAGACCATCCTGTAGTGCAAGCGCGTATTTGTTTGCGGCTTACTGGACGTAAGAAAGACACCGCAAGGAAACCTCTTAGGGTTCTACTTAATTATAACACAGCTAAGAATATATTTCAGGAACAACTAGAAAAATAGTCAGGCAGCCATGTAAGTGATGCCTACCCCGAGGCAGCTTGGAACGATATCCAAAAATCTGTGGAAAAAGCAGTGATATATGCTAGTAAGGTAAGCCATAAGGTTAGGGAGAAACAGTGGATTTCAGTAGTATCTACCTAACTGATGGATGCTTGGAAACACATCGCATCTGGCTCTGAACACGACGAAGTGCGAAGTCAGTTTAAGCTCAGGTTGATAAACAGCCTATGCAAGGATCTTGAACAGGGATAGGTGGCGAAAACAAGGGAGATGGAAAACGCAGCAGCGATAGTCAATAGTAGGCAAATGTTCAAACTTACCAAGGAAACTGATATCAGAAATCTTACTGTAAGTGAAACTATCCCAGAGAAGGATGGCTGTATCATTCATTCTCAACCCAGGAGATCGGGTTGATGTGCAGAACACTTTAGGGATCAGTTCAACTTGCCTTCGGCCACCGACGATCTTCAGTCAACCTGAATGGCAAATCGGTGTAAATCCTCTGACTCTTTATGAAGTTGAGAGAGCTTTAGGAAATCTAGAGCGAGGGAAAGCAGCAGATTATGATAGGTTAACCCCTGAGATTTTTAATGATAGTGGTCCAGTTTTAGCTGTGAGATCGACTGAGATCTTAGGTAGAATCTGGGAACTGAGCGTAATTTCATTTGACTGGTGTCAATCCTTGATTGTCACAGTCTATAACAAGGGACAAAAGTCCTCTTGTGACAATCGCAGAGAAATCAATTTAACTAAAATAGTATCTAAAATATTGGCCTCAATAATAATCCGACGCCTGACGAAAGCCCATGAAGAGCAGGCTACAGAAACCCAGGCTGACGTCCGACCTAGACGTGGATTTATAGGTCAGATATTTACACTAGTCCTAGGACAAAGAAGTATTTCTTTACCTTAAGGCCGCACTTGACTCTGTCGATCTTGAGGTTCTGCAGCAGTGTCTGTAATTAAAAGATGTAACAGAGAAGTACACTAACCTTATACAAGCTCTCTACTCCAAAACTAATATTCAAGTGAGAGCTTATGGCTAGGTGTCATGAGAATTGATTGCTTCAAATGGTGTCCGTCAGGGTTGTCCACTCTCTATTCTTAACTTTATCATCGACGTGCTTCTAGGCATAAAATGTGTCTTTAGTCGGACAGCGCATAAGAGACTGTCTACCGAGATCCAGTCTAAGAAAGATAGTTCTGCCTTAAAACGTAATTTTACGCCTACAGCAGCGAGGATACGCGAAGCTGCAGAAAAGCTTCCAGATGAACGGAGTGTAAACCGAGTTGATTCTCTATCGAGTCAAGGTAAAATCAACCTAATGACCTTACTAGGATATGTATGCGCGTTTCGGAGATGCAGCACACATCGATGGCACGGGAGTCCAAAATCCTAGCTAAGGAAGCCTGTTGCTCTACTTAACATACGGTCCGAATAATAAAATTTACAAGATGTAGTTTTGAGCGGAGTTTCAGGAGACTAGGAATAACGTTTCGCGTACTCAAATCGTTTGCATTAGCCGCGCGACGTGATAATGTTTGGTCATGGAGGTAAGAGGATTATCGAAACGGATTGGGTTGGATTTGATTCTGACTAGTTTTGTCTCGTGTGCTGTTACGGGTATAAGGGCAGATGTTATCTCCCGGCTACCCACACCATGGAAGGGTATTTCTTGGCGAACCTGAAAAGGAAAGTAGATTAGCGTTGATCTTAGAGACCTAGGAGCGTGACAGCAGAGCCCAAGAGACAACTGCCTAAGGCTGGTCACTCATGGCCTTTTTATGGGAATTTTTCAACGTTGTAGCTCCGCTCTTCAAAAGGCCTCACCACCGGATGTGGAAATTCATCAGGTAAGGTGAGATGTGACATTTTTAGGGTCGACCTTTCTAACTCCTTCCTTCCTTGTGAAAAGGCAGCATCGCTGGAGATGCTGGATGTCTGAGGGAAACACCTTACTGCTATCATACCCCTCCAAAGTCAGCAGTACGACTTCGCCCTCAGACCTTGAGTTGCTGCGTTTAGTCTCACCGTTCTCCAACCGATGCACCTAGCGTAGTAGAACCTACAGGAACATATGCATCCCCCAATATAGTTTGGTTGGATCATCACGATAGGTAAGCCCGACCACCACATCAAGGTAGCAGCCACGGTCTGCTGCTTTTTCAGAGTGCATGCTTGGTTTATTAGTCATAGAAAACTAATGAGCAATTTCGCCCGTACCATAACAATGAATATTTCTAATTTTTTCTCGTATGTGCTACAGTATACCCACAAGTGGAGTCCTGAAACTGAAAGTAATAGTCACCAACGTATAAGTTTCGTCATAAAAAGCTACATATTTCTTTTTTCTTTTTTTTCTTCATATTTCTATAAAAGCTAATTCAATTCCAACTTCTAATCAACAGTTATCGAAATATGGTGGTCGTAATCATTTAATATTTAATTTACATGCGGGTACTTGGCCATATTATCATGAAGATGAATATCGTTTATGGCTTGGTCAAGCTATGTTAGCTAAAGCCAGTTTTTCTACCAAACATTTTCGTCCAAAATTCGATATTTCTTTACCACTTATTCATTCTCAACATCCTTTAAAATCAGGATCAATTCAATTGGATCACTTAGTAAGCAGCGAACATTTACGCGGTCGACTTGATTTACCATATCTTCTAAGTTTCAAGGTAGTCTATCTATTGTGTGTATATTCATAATTTTTATTGCAAACTGGTTTAAATTAAAGAAATACTGAAGACTATATGTCACTCAGTATTCGTTCTGGCTCATTTATTGCACTCTTTAATAGTATATACACAACCGTGCATGACATCAAATAAACAACATTTAGATTTTACATCAAAACCTAAATCATTAGGTTACAAAATCAGGTTCAAATTTAATCAATTCACTACATAGTTCGATTTATTGAATGTGAGTTACTACTTCTCTTCTGATTTGGTTGATAACCGCAAATCAAAGTTTCTCACTGTAACTTCAGGAAATTCATACTGAATATTCAAATTAATTTTCCTAATTCAACATAATTACTGATTAGTTATTTTGATTGAAGTACTTTTACTATACTATTTCACATTTCCTATTATGTATGTCAAACTCATAAGGCTTTATTCATCAAAAATAATAAAATCTAATTTATATTGTCATATTTAATCAACAGAAATTTCACAATTTTAGTGTCCTTGTAGGTGAGCTTACTTGAAATGTTTGGTTGTATTAATGATCGTAATATTTGACGAAGTGAATGGTACAAACTAACAATACTTGAATATTGTTTAAATCTGTTCAATCATGTACAATTCTCACAAACGATTAAACATATATTCTTCTGTTTTATTATAGGGTAAACGTTATGTGAGTGGGATTGGATCAGCGTCACGTGATATACTTTTTCATTTACACAATGGAAAAGATATCATTATGTTAACTACTTGTCGTCATGGTACAGATTGGATACGATATGCTGACAAGCGTTGTGCTACTGATATGGCTTTATATGATACGTGAGTTTTCTCTGCTTTGATATGTTTTCTCTCTTAAAAAGTTGTTGCTAATTTTGCATTTTTTTTAAAAAAATAAGACTTTTTCTTCTGATTGATATTCAAATTTCATGGGATTCATTTCTCTTTAAGTGCTGTAAACACTTCTGTCAATTTATATACAAATCAAATGTTTTCATTTGGAATAATTTACATTTGCACTTTGGTTGCCTAGTATCTTATGAAAATGATAAAAATCAAACTGGTTAAAAGATATTGACGAAATGAATTAGGTCGTTATAAGCGAATTACTGGCTTTATTGTTTCATAAATCTTAAAAATCCATTTTCTGAACAATGTAGTTGAAAATCGTTTGCAATGGTGCAGATGCATGCATTCGATATCTTCTTTCAAATGTTAATTTTCCAAGTTACTGATGATCGTTTTTTCTCTCTCTTTAAATTTATTTCTCTGAATTATACTTTTTAAACATTATCCCCGAACTCTAATCTTCTCCATTACCGCTAATACTTCTATCACGTGTACTATTATAGAATTTGAATTGACAATTCCAACTCTCTATGCTAATGTGATATGAAAACTTGAACTGATGTCCGTGCGTACGAAATTCTACGTTGTAGATGACTGGAATAGTCATTTTATTATTTCAACATTATTTACACTTTTTTATCTTTTCTACAAACAAAGATGATTGTTTAATATTGTTAGTCTTACTTTATGTTCCTCTTCTATATGTCGGCAACCTAACCTAAACAACAATTGCAATATTTCATTGTTAATCTTTTTTTTAATCAGATTCATTTTATCCATGCACCCATTTAATTATAATATACACTGGTATTAATTAAAGTATTTAGTACTAAACACTTTAATATTTCAGATTCATTTACAATCTGAATTGATGGTGGTTTTTTTTTCATACAGAAATAATAATCCACATACTTTGTTACTTTTACATCCTATATACTAGTTCATGTTTCAAATTTGATGACTTCATCCTTCGTAGTTATTTATACTGATTAATATGTGTGAATGAACTGATATATATATTTACTTTGATTATTTCTCTTTTAGATATGATTATTGGGAACTAATGCATAATTCAACATTTTGTCTTGTTCCTCGTGGTCGACGATTAGGCTCATACCGGTAAAAAGTTTGGTTACATTTAATCTGTAACATCTTTAAAAATTTTTTTTCCAATTAATATTTCCAGTTTCCATTTGTACTTTTGTCGAGAACTGTTCACAGAAACGCAGATAGAAATCTTATTTCTGTTTGTCAAAATCTCTATAATCAAGTTAGAAGACTGTCATGACTTCTAGAAATGTGGAGCATTGGTTTAGTGATTGGAATAATCATCTTCTAATCATTAAGTTATAAATTAAAATTCCACCACATTTATGTTAATTTGCTGGGCAGTTTCCTGGGATCACTAAGAAATACACAGTGAGCATAGTTCAAAATTGAATACATTAGCCTGCAGTTGATAAATTAATTACTGTTATACTCGTCAATTGATATGGTTGAAACTATTACGAGTTCACCTTAGTCGTTAAACGAGACAAATAATCTATTGATACGATAGGCTATTCTGATTCGATTGTCCTCGGCCCTGCTAACGATATCAAAAGTCTTGTTATGGCGTAGAAAGTACCCAGAAAATATGAGGTCGAGAAGCACACAAATCGAGTTCATTTATACATCATAGAAACGTCCTTGGGAGAACCACAAAAATAGCGTGCTAAAATAATACAGCAACCAATCACTGCTAAGGATTTTCTTGGTGGGAAATGTAATCTCAAGGCTAACTGATCAGCCCATGAATAAAATCCAAAATTAGGACCTTTATCAAGTGAGTTCTGGGGATCTAACGTCCCAAACAGTTACATAGCTTGTAGTGTATACATATATATACATATACTAGACTGAATAAATATGGTTCACATAAAGGTGATATTTAGCGTTATCAAATCAGCAATAAAAAAACTAACACTGAATACAGGCAAGAAAAAAATCATTCATTTAATATGATCAAAGAAAGAATAACTGCAATAACCATTTAGAGTAATTAATCAAGGAAATGCTTGCAAACAGATTGTTAAGTAGAGTACTAGTAATAGTACTGCGCAGCAGTTCGTTCCGTTCTCTTATATGGCTGTGAAACATGGCCGTTAAGAGTAGAAGATGTTCGTAGGTTACTAGTATTCGATCATAGATGTTTAAGAAGCATTGCTCGTATATCGTGGGACAGCCGTGTAAGCGATGCTGTCGTTAGGAAACGAGTTCTAGGTAAGCATGGCAGATCAATCGATGAAGTGGTGAAACTTTATCAGTTGTGTGTTACGTATGCCTAACCACCGACTGCCTCGACGAGCTATGTTTTGTGGTGTAGGAGTAGGTTGGAAGAAAGCTAGGGGCGGCCAGACCAAAACATGGCAGCAATCCATGAAGTCACTGACAAGTGGACTGAGTCATGTTGGTAGATGTAGACTACCTGGTTGGGGTCCGCGAGACGAAAGTCATCAATGGTTAGAGACCTTGAACGACATGGCTCAAAATCGTTTGCAATGGCGCAGGTGCATCCACTCTTTGAGCTCTCTCAAATCCTAATCTTCTGGATTCGTCAGCACCTCTACCTTTGTCTTCTAACCTTATCTCACTGAATTATATTTCTTGAATAATATCTCCGAACCATAGTCTTCTTTATTACCATTAATACCTCTACTATCTCTATTACTATTGGATTGGATTTGACATTTGCGTCTGTGTTAATGTGGTATGGCAACATGAACTTATGTACATACGTACGAAGTTCTACGTTGCAACTGACTGACTGACTGTACTAGTTACTTATGTGCGATATAATTAAATTACATTATTCTCATACAGTCTATTTACGCAGTGATACAACTGAATAGTTTCGTTAGCTGTATTCTAATTTCATTTCCCGTTTTAAGTTAAATGACTCAATCAATTATATAATAATATTGTTAAAATAAACAATTAAATACATTTAACCATGTTGAAAATGAGGGATATATCGTTAGTACTACCGGTCTCTGATTATGTGGGATATCACAAACTGAATCAAATAGTTGGTTATGTGGATCATTGCATTCTGATTGGAAGATAATGCAATCACCATAATATCTGAATATTATCAAAATCAATTCGTTTCGCGCTTGTACGTATATATATGTATTAATGAGAAGCCTCGAATTAGAATGATGAGATAGCTATTCAACGTTTCTAATCTCTCATTAGTTGGTTAGCTAAAGTGATTCTTCGATCTGAACTATATTTAATTTGAACTACTTTAAAAAAACTTACCCTAAAATTAAAGAATTATTAAGAGAAATTGTTTCTTCTGTTATAAGCTCCTATCCCCGAAAAGTTTTTCCTTTTTCGTACTATTCTAATAAAATAAGAATTTTATTCTTTAGTATTCTTAACACAATTTTATTCTATGTTTTTTGTTTAAATAATTCAATCAAGTTTCCTAGAAGTTCTACAAGCTGGTTGTATCCCAGTTATGTTGAGCAATGATTTGGAACTTCCATTTTCTGAAGTGATTGATTGGAATCGAGCAGTTATTTGGGCTGACGAACGATTACCTTTATTGCTTCCATTGAGCCTAAGACGTATTACATCGCATCAGATAATTCAATATCGACAACAAGTTATGTTTCTTTGGCATACTTATTTATCTTCAATTGAATCAATTGTTCTTACAACACTAGAGGTAATTGCTTTCTTTTAAATCCATACCTTATAGTCTGACCAGTCATAGTTAATTATAGAGATGCATTGAAAAGATGTTCTGTATAGTCTCAGGTTTATATCCAAATAAAATTGAGTAGAAAGGTAAAGTGTCGTCAAATAAATTTGCTTGTAATTAGTTATTTGCATTATATCGTTTTTATGGATAGCGAATGGGATCAAAAACATTTCCTTCATTAGCAAAGATCATATTTATAGGTGGGTGGGGATATTCCTTAGCACTTGGACTGAAGTAAATGGTTTTCATAAAAGTCCACTCCCCCAGCATTTGACCGTAAGCCTTGTCTACCAATCAATCAACCTTTCATTTCATTGAATACCAAAAAAATACATGAGTACACTATCTTTTGTTTCGTTATTATACTTCTTTTAGATTTTACGGGATAGAGTTTCACTTCGTCGTAGGAGTTATGAAATTTGGAATACATTACCTGGTGGTCTTGTAGTTTCGCATGTAAATTCTATGGACAGTTGTGACGTAGCAATTCAACGATATCCCACGCATTGTCAATGTAAGTTTTTCTCAGGAAGACACCAATAGCATACCATTTCTGAACCATCTTTTCACAGTAAACAATCAATGGGTATACTCTGTGCAAAAGTGAATAGAATGTTACACTTTAGAACTCTACATGAATTGTAAGCGTATTTAAGTCTTCTTGTTAGGTAGTGAGAGGCGACTGGTTGCATTCTACCAGCCCTCGGAAACTAGACGAGTCCAACGCTGGTTTTTAGTCAGTCGTCAACAAGTATAGTGGTATCTTTCATAGAGGAGGTCAGTTGCGGCCAGAATCGTTCAGCGATGACATCATTAATTTTGAAATTGAATGACTCTGATTTGAATCACTTAGGGCATATCACTTCAATCATTTTTTCAGATACACTTTGCTCGTGAATGACAGCTGATACGACTAGATTCAGTTACCTCTAAGGTCTAGACAAACGTAATAGCTACTACTTAGTACACCTAACTGTTGGTTCGTTCTGTGTAAAACTTAACCAAATCGTGTAAAAAAACACTTTTCCATGCGAAAGAATAATATGAGTCGTTCAAACTCTTTGTAAACGACACCAGTAATAAAAAATTTTTAAATCAAATTAGAGACTGTTTTTTCCTAATGAAGTCTCAAAAAAGTCTGAACAAGATGTAATTCAACTGTAAACCAGTTCGCATGCGAGGCTGTAAGCAACACCCATGATGTTGTGTAGCCTCAAAAATTAAAGTGAGATTTTTAAACACGTAACTGTAAATTAATTAATCACTGGGTTACCAAGCCGCAGATCTATTTAATTTACTAGAGATGTTAAAAAGTTATTATCATGTTTTCGTTATTTCTGCCCTAACAATATATAGTTTTGTTTTCATTTTGAAATACCTTTCATCTTTGTATTTTTCATTTAAATAGACGAAATCAAGTCAGGTTTCACAATGTTGATTCCAATACGTACAGAACTTTGTGCTGTATATATGGAACGTTTAAAATCTCTCGGTGGAATTCTGTTCCATTCAGTGTATTTACGAAAGGTAAACCAAGTTTTATTCCTTAAATTAAATAATACTATCATAGCGAGTTTTTCGTTTGTGTGTATGAGAAAGAGTATATCTCTTCACGAACACATGATAAAAATGATTTATTTGTTAATATTTCGACTGGGGGTTACTTTTTAAAATCTATTCCACCCATTTTATTTTCAATAACAACATATTACAATTCGCCGCACAAATCATAAAGTACTGAATGAGTTAATTTAAAATAATACTTTCGACTTATCAGCTTCTCTGTCATTTTACCAAAACTTAGCTAAAGATATAAACCCAAAGTTTCATGCTGATGATTATTCAGACCATTGAACTTTGAACAAGTTGTATTGTAATTTTGAGTTGACTAAATTAGTAAACTCTTTACAACTTGATTTGTATAATCTAATAAACTTTACAAATCAGACAGTATGACATTGATTGCTACTATGAGAATAATGCTTCGTTTCTACAGGGATTAGTCGCAATCGTTTTATTACAGGCATGATTTCAGGTACTTACTGGATCTTAGGCTGTGTAAGGATAGAAAAGAAAAACAAAGATTATCGGTACTATGTGATATATTAACTCAGCACAATCTGATTATAGATTTACTTATTGCAACATTATACATATATGTATAATATTGAAAGGTATTTGTGCATGGTAATGGGTGTGAAAAATATGACATATGTAGTGTGAAAGGATAGATTTGAATTCATATATATATATATATATATATATATATATATATATATATATATATATATATATATATATATATATATATATAGTAATAATGTGAGTTGTGGATAGCATTAGACATGGTAGCTTGGATAAGTAGTCCAAATAGGGATGGATAGTAAGGCTTTTTTTGTCTGTTGAGGGCATAAAGATTTGGCATTAAATGAAAAGCTACTCACCTTTCTTTGTAAGTGGGAAAGCCGTTTTTGCATTGTTTTTTTTCAGTATTTTTAATATCAACTTGATGGTTATTGAAGATGGCATGTACTGCTAGTTGTTTAAGAGTAGTTCATAATCTCTCAGATATAAATTTAAGCAACCAAAAAATTACTCCACTGAAAAAAGGATTAGATTTCAGTTTGGATAGAGAACCACTTAGCACTCTAGAAATCGCTGTAATTACTGAACCATTAATCAAGCAACTGCCGGAAAGAGAACCTCATTTACTACGTCAAAAAACATTTTATATTTTTACTAAACAAAAACTTACGCCTAATATTTAGAAACGAAGAATTTTAAGTTCAACATACACTTCAAAAAGACAGGTATCAGAATCACAAAAGCTGATAATGGTAATACAACAGTAGTCGTAAATAAAAGGGATTGTGATACTAAAGCTTCTAAACATCTATCCACAGGACCATTTCAAAAGATTGATTCAATAAAATTCTAAATATTTCAAAATAAAAATTCAAAGACATATTGACTTTGTGGTTTGCTCTTTATCCTGAATCATGCACCATATCAAGTTGTTGTAACGCTTGCTTACGATATTTCCCGGCTAAATCTTATTGCTTAGTATTCTTGACACAAAACACTGGACAAGTAACACAAATCAGAACACGGTTGAACAGGAAAGATTGTATTCCAAAATAGCAAGGAAAAGAAGCTGGAGGTGATGGCGAAAGCCAAGGCAAAAAGGCTTGAAAGCGAAGAAGGCTAAGAAGGCTTGAAGGCGAAGATAAATACAATGCTAGTCTATTTATAGCCTTTACATGAGAAAACTTCTGGAACAAAATTCACGTGATCGACTGGACTGGATTTGACCAATCCGCATGCAGCTAATAAGACGAGAATTTTCTATCCTGTTCTCCAAGCTTCGATCAGGCGCTGATTGGATGGGAAATTAGCCAATCAGCGCGTAGTGACGTAATCTCGCTTTAAATCCATCTATGTCCCACTAACACCGCCCCTATGAGAAGATTCGTAGGATCTGGCGCTAAAGTCCCACTGCTTCCTGAATGCCTTGCCACCCGTACTCTTACGAGCCGCCTTCTTTGTAGGAGGCATATCTTTCAACAGCCGTCGATTGGGCTGCTTCCCCATCGATAAGTTTTGTTGAGGCTCATCAGCAGCATATGATATAGGGCGTCTCGGACGTGAAACAGGTTTGGCATCTGCTTTCGCTGGTAGGTTAGCTTTCAGATTCGTACCGCGGCCAAGGCTATTCTGAGAAACAGAGGCTGACTTCCTCTTTCGTTTATCTTGTAACCTTTCACCTGTCTTCTTTTTAAGTATCGGGGTATCCACTGATGAACATGATACGCTGCAGACACTGTTAATGGGTAAATCCATTATTCCCAGCTTTTCTAGCATATCTAGACCAAGAAGATCAAGGTTTGGCCGTTCTGTCAAATAGCATATTCCTGTACATTTTTTTCCGTTGAAGGAAAATTCACAGAGCATCTCACCAACCAGTTTTAACACACCACCTGAAGCGCTTTTAGCTGTTTTCTTAGATGGCTTCATTGGCGGTCTTCCCAGCGAGTTGTACGTCTCTCTAGACATTAAGGTGATATCTGATGCCGTGTCGATTTGAAAACGAGCTGACGCACCGTTCCTCTGTATAGTGACATACTTTCTCCGAACGACATATTCTGTTTGAAAAGCAGCTACGAGAGAAAGTGATTTAGACTCGGCTGATTTCACCACATGTCGAGTACGTTTGCGCTTCTTCTTGGGCTGAGACGTACGATCTGGTTGGCAATGGCCTTCTTTATGTCCACGTTTATGGCACATCTGACATTTATGTTTTTTAAATGGACAAAATCGTACGTAGTGCCAATCACCACATAACCAACACAAGTTTTTATGGTTTACTCAAAATTTATCAACCAGACATCCTACTAAGACCTATAATCAACGTCACAAAAAGCACACCTCCCTACATATCAATCAATCAACAGCAACATAGAACTTCGTACGTACGTGCATCAGTTCAAGTTGCCATACCACATCAACACAGAGATATAATTGTCAATTCAAATCCCATAGTAGTAGAGGTAGTAAAAGTATTAGCAGTAATCGGAGAGATCAAGGTTCAAAGATATTATTCACGAAGTAGAATCTGGTGAAAGAAACTTAAAAAGAAAAAGATAAAGGTGATGAAGAACTCTGAAGGTTAAGATTTGAAAGAACACAAAGAATGAATGTACCTGCGCCATTGCAAATGGTTTTGAGCCATGTCATTCAGGGTCGCGACACCATGAAATCCACCTAGGTGTCTTTCCTTTTCACCTAGTCTACTTACTGGGCATTAAAGTTACCAGCCATTATTACTATATCAGAGTGCCTAACGTTTTGGAGGACGTCCGAAAGCTTTCTTTAAAACTTATCTTTTGCGTCGTCTGAACTGCAGTCAGTGGGAGCGTATGTAGATACGATGAAGAGGCAATGGCGAGTGTCCCTACCTTTACGAGTCCTTACTGTCCCGTTTAGTTGGACAGCGCATATTATCCAAATATCTAAGCAGTAATATTAAAACCACTCCACTACAACTTACATAATGTAATTAAAGATTCCCAAGACTTTAAATGAAATATATTGGTAACAAGATTCAAATTTCGATTCATGATTCAATTAACTAAGTAGTTCACTATTCATTCTATTGAGTTACAGTCCAGCTACATTTGATTGTTTATATATGTGAAACTAACAACTTATCATATATACGTATATACGAATATTTTTGTTATTTTATTCTCTCTTTAGATCATTATTGTTTGGCAGTGTAAGAATTTTCCACCAAATAATAATGAATTAAAATCTTATGCTTCAGTTCCAGTTGAAATTGTTCTCCCTGATGAACGGTTTACATCGAAATATTTTCCTAATTCTATATCTCCAGCTGTTCGTTTTCAACCTTTTCATGAAATCCCCACTTTGGCTGTATTCACATATTCATTAGACTTGAATATTACAGTAGAAGAAGTAAATAAAAGTACCATTTTAATTTTGCTTTGTTTTTAACTTTTAATTTTGAAACTAAACCTCTACTATGTTAGATAACTGAATGCACTAATTCATACACATAAAATTCATCACTCGATAAATTAGTAAAAAAAACATGTCAATAAATACAATATTCAGTTAGCTTTTATTCATATGCTAAATATGCAGTCATTCAGTTTGTCCTTAGCATAGCCATTTCCTTTTGTTTAGGTGATTTGTTTATCGCATTATCTTTTTAGATAATCAAACAGGGGAAGCGGTAGAGCTATTAAAAAAATAAGTGGAAAAATACTATTTCTTACATATATTTTCTGAATTATGATGTTTTAACCCAATTATACCGGTAAGAATGTTTCACTTCTGGCAAACTTTCTTCATAAATATAAATGTAATGACCCTGGGTGCTTAGTGATCCTGACGTTAAATGCGCTAGAAAATTGACTCGTAACTCATCTATGTCCTTAATACACTAAGCCACTAAATTTAACCATGTGATGGCTCGCATGAGTTCGATTATAGACAGCCTGTCTAATTAATCTGTTATTCTAATGCTGATTGGCTTTCACAAACGTTTTTCCCTGTGAACCAATGAGAAGATAGTCGGACAAAAGGTTAAATTAACTCAAAACGTTGTGGGACTAAGTGCATAAACACAATATCAAAAATACAGTAAGCTGCTTAAAGTAGAAATTTGGAGTCGTGTGTATTTGCTTTCATCATCAAGTTCAAATATACTTCTAGTTTTGGTCATGGGATTATCGTGTTTTATGAGCAATCACAAACTCGGGACAAAGATCCCATTGCTGCTTTTATGTCAGTGAATGAATTATTGGTGGATGCAGTAAAAACTCCTTGTAGTAGATCTTCAAGCTTCTAACTACTCGACGTGATCCTACTTTAAAATGAACTATGAGAATTTATCCGATGCTATTGACTCACACATGTTAGATCCTATAAACCAAAGCAATATCACTGATGACGCCAATCTCCGTTATGTTGGCCAATATTGTAACCCGTACTCAACCGCCCTACGATAGCTCCACTCAATACACCCGACAATCAGGTCAATGAAATTTATTGCTCAAAGCTATGTGCATTGAGAAGTAAATTGAAGAGCTGGTAACTGGTGCGCATGTTAATCCTTTGTCTAAATTTACGGCTCAGACATGTATAATAGATGCTTAGCTACCGCCTGCCTTGACGCACAATCCTAGATGTCTTAGAAGTAGGATAGAGGAAAATTAGGAGCGACCAAACTAAGACATGTTTTTAGCTTTTAAAGACATCTGCTGTACTGTTTCGTGTTTGTAGATGTAGACCCCCTTGTCTTTATCCGCCTAATGTTTAAAAACGTCGAGTAATATGGCCTAATATTGCTTGCAATGGAACAGATCCATTCATCTTTGATCTCTATCTAAATATTGAGTTCTAGGACTACTTCATACTTTTTATTCCTGTTTCATTCCACTAAAGTAAATTCAGCTAAATTTAATGTTACCACATGAAGTTTGGTAAAATCGAAAAACGTTTTCGTGAATTCATAAACACATGGTTTTGGGCTTGGTTTAAGTACTTCGTTTTTTTGCATATTAAAGTAAAAGTCGACTTAATTGCGAATTAATAATAATAATTCTTTCTGCATTACATTTTTTATAGTTAAATTTTGCTTATCTAACTTGGCAAGAATTTCCAAATCGTTTAGTTGGATTTCAAGCTCGTTCACATTATTGGAATGCTACAGATCATCTATGGAAATATGATGATAATCCATCGATGAAACATTTTTCAATAGTTTTATTAAATGGGGCATTTTATCATCGGTTAGTTCTATTGTTTGCTTTTTTATTTCTCATATAAAAAGAATAAATCTAACTAAAAATACATAATATTAAAAATACTAAAAATCTAATTGACACGTTAGTGTTTGTAGCTTTTGATGTCGATGTTTAGGTTGTGTTAGTCTATGAGCAAATGTTTTAGTGGACGAACGTATTGCTCAGAATGATATTATGAATACAATTTCATGTGTAACAATGTTACTTGACTTTGTATTTATAAAATATAGTTGAGCGTTTAACCTCATCACCAGTCATCATCTTCAGTACATACAGGTACAAGTCAGATTCAACTGTTATTTTGTATCGCTATAATCAGTCAGTTGATTTCTTTACACAATTGAATTGATTATTCCATCATATATGTCTACTGATTATTACATCTGTTAAGCAGTAGTTGTGTAGAAACAACAATTAAATCTAATTACTGCTGGTCAAACTATTGTAGGGTTTTTTTTTCAATTGATTATTTCAAGTATCTATTATAAAAAATCTTGTTTTATTTTATTTTTTTTTGTAGTTATTATCATCATCTTTATCTAACATTGTTAGATCGTAAACTTCACGAGATTGTCAATGTATTTAATAATTGTGAAGATATCCTTTTCAATTGTCTTATAAGTCATGTAACTAGTTTACCACCAATTAAATTATTTAATACAAGCTATATAGAACAAAAACTATTGTCAATAGATAAAAAACATTTAAATTTCACCGAATTAAATATTTATCGTGAACAGCGAACTTTATGCATACAAGCATTTTCACAGCATTTCATTAAATTCCCATATACTGGAAAACAATCTAATCCACTTATTAATGATCAGTACATAAGTGAAGAAAATACACCAGAGTTATACCTACCACTTTACATTAGTTCATATAGGTAAGAAAAAAATTATGCTTTTTTTCTCTAACTTTTTGAATTTTATGTTTATTTTTTGAACTGATTGACTTTTGTTGGCAATTTCGCACTTAGTGAGAAAGATTACTACAGTACTGTCATGCAGTAGAATTCTATGTTACTTGTTTAGTTGTGATTGGTTTGTACCAACCTGAACTCACGTATTACGTGGTAGCCTATGGATTCGATGAAAATTTGTTTCCAATAATTAAATAAACATTGACAGTATCAGTCAGTAGCAATTTAGAGCTCAGCTCATTTTGCCATACCATATTGACACAGAGATGAAATTGTTAGCCCATATCCTAGAGTAGTAGAGATAGTAGCAGTATTAGCAGCAATGCAAAAGGTTAGGGATCGAAGTTAAGATTCAGGGAAATAGAAATCTGTAAAAAAATTCAAAAAAGATATGCGAAATTCTGAATAATAAAATTTAGGGGGAAACAGAGAGTGAATGCATTTTTACCATTGCAAACGATTTTGGGCCATGTTTTTGGAGTCTACATTCATGAAATACGGTTGTCACGCAGACCCTAACATGGATCATGCTAATTGTCAATGATTTCATGGACGGGTACCATATTCTGCTTTAGCTGGCCCCTAGCTCTCTTCTTCGAGGTGGCCACTGGATGGACATACGTAACACATGTCCCAACCATCTAAGTTGTTGAAAAATCACTACTTTAGCAATTGGTTTGCTATCCCTACCTAGTACTGTATTTTAAAATAAGGAATCGTCCAGAACACATGAACCGTTCTTCGAGTACAACCAACGTACAAATATCCTCCATTCTTATCAGCCATGATTGTAGTGGTGTTTTGTTCTCTGAGCTGGTTGTTTTGGTTGTGGAGCTTTCATTGTTCTTCTGAACAACATCATCAGCACGAACTTCAGATAGAAGTGAAGCATTAGAATTTCTCCACGTTTGACCTGTAGCTTGTTCTGCTAACCTCGATCTTGATTGGTTGTTGTTGACATTTGACCTGTCGTTGTTTGCAACTATGTTTTGATTGCCTCCCTCTTTTGATCTGTTTCTTGATCTAGTGTCACCTATGATTTTCCTGATTGGTTGATAAATTGGGTCAATGTCGATGTGTTTGTTGATTGCTAATTGACCTAAGTGCCAAGCTTCTAAAAATTCTCTAGTGTTCTTTGTCCTCCCCCTACCTAGTATTTCCACGTTGTTCCAATCAAATGTGTGTCCATAATTGTCGGTGTGTATTGATATAAGCGAAGCGTTGTCGTGGCGTTTGACTGCTAATTGATGTTCACGTAAACGGAGCTGAAGAGGTCGTCCACTTTGTCCTATGTAGTGTTTTTCACAATTTGAGCAATTTATTTTGTAGATGATATTTGGTTTTTCTTCCTTTGTCATTTTGTCCTTTGGTCTACATAGGATTGACTGAAGTGATTCCGTTGGTTTGTGTGCCACACCTATTCCAAATGGTTTCAGTAGTCGTGCCGTATGTTCCGATATGTGTTTGATGTATGGTAGGATGATGCGTTTATTTGTTCCTGTGCTTGATTTCACTCCTGATGATAGTTTTGGTTGATGTTTTTTGATGAAGTTGCGTGGATAGCCGTTCTTTTGGAAGATAGTCATCAGATGTTTTTCCTCGTTTTTTAATGTTTCGTATGTGCTGCAGTGTGTCTTCGCTCTCTTGAACAGAGTTTGTATGCAGTTAATCTTGTGGGTTCTTGGGTTGTTACTGTCGTAGTTGAGAATTACGTCTGTGTGGGTTGGCTTCCGAAATACTTGAGTTTCTAGTTTTCCTGTGTTAGTTCTGGTGATTAGTACATCCAGGAATGATAGGCTGTTGTTTGATTCCTTTTCCATCGTGAATTTGATGTCATCAAAGACGTTGTTGATCTGATTGTAGATGTTCTCCAGCTCATTCCTTTTGATAATAACGAATGTGTCGTCTACATAGCGAACCCACATTTTTGGCTTGATCACTGGCAGAATCGACGCTTCCAGTCTCTGCATTACCGCTTCGGCGATGAGTCCTGATATTGGTGATCCCATTGGTGTTCCTTTTATTTGTTCGTAGACTCTGTTGTTGAACTGAAGATATGTTGTTAAGCATAGGTCGATGAGTTCAAGCAAACTTTGACTCTGAAGTTTTGTATATTTGTGTAGATTTGTGTCGTTGGTGAGGAGCAGAGAAAGAGTTTCTTTGGCTAAGCTTGGTTCTATTGAGGTAAATAAGGCTGTTACGTCGAAGGATATCATCATTTCGTCGTTGTCAATTTGAATCCTCTTGAGTTTATCCAAGAATTCTGTGGCAGACTTAATGGAGTAGTTGGAACAATGAAAGCTCCACAACCAAAACAACCAGCTCAGAGAACAAAACACAACTACAGTCATCCACCTGAGCTACAAGTTTTCTCCACCATCTCAAAGTCATATGAGCGTGATACGCTTCACATTGTTCGAAAATGGGAGAATTTCGCCAAAAGGCAGGCTTCGACTCGAGAACTGTATGGAGCGGAAACATGGAGAACTACGAAAGGCATCATTCAGAAGATACAAGTGTTTATTAACAGCTGTCTACGCAAAATACTTCGGATTCGTTGGCCAGACACCATCAGCAACAACGTACTGTGGGAGAGAACAAACGAGATTCCAGTGGAGGAAGAAATCAGGAAGAAGCGGTGGAAGTGGATAGGACACACCCTACGAAAAGCACCCAACTGCATCACGAAACAAGCCCTCACATGGAACCCTCAAGGCAAAAGGAAAAGAGTAAGGCCAAGGAACACATTACGCCGAGAAACAGAGAAAGATATGAAAAGAAGGAACAAAAATTGGACAGAACTGGGAACTGAGGCCCATGACAGAGTAGGTTGGAGAATACTGGTCGGCGGTCTATGCTCTATCGGGGTTAACAGGCGTAAGTAAGTAAGTCGAGACTTCTATATCCGCGCAGGCCAACAGAATTGATGAGACTCCCAAGATAACCGAAGCGGTCGATACGCTCAACCGCTTCACTCTATCAATATATTTCAGGTGCTGATGAGACCCAATTCTGAAGTAACATTTTGCATCTGCAAGGAGAGAATACCATGCCGCACTTACTTGCATTGTTGCTAAGAGCCTTCACCAAAGAGAACTATATGATCTCTGTATACTAAGTCAACATGTGAATGTCCTGGTAGGAGGTCAACCCCTGAAAAGTCAGGCGATCAGTGTTGATTTTGAAAACACTTGGAAAACAAAACTTGAAGTACTTGTTTTCGAAGACAGCTCACCTTAAGCTCTAACTTGACCTACAGTATTAGAGTATGGAACCCATTAAAGGTTAGTATACTTCCGTGGTACACCTTTCTGTGACAGACTACGACAGAACATCATAATAAACAGACTGAAACACCATCTTGGGGTTAAGAAACACAATTATGCCCACCACGAGTCAGCTTGGAATGACATCCAAAAACCCATGGAAATAGCTGTGATATCTGCTAGTAAGGTAAACCATAAGGTTAGGAAAATAGCGGATTTCAATAGCATCTACCGAATTGATAGATGCTCGGAAACTCAACGTCAACAAACGTTACGGCTGCTTCTTCACTTACTTTTCTATCAGGTCCGTTCATATTAAAACGGCCCATACCTTAGATACGGATTGATTATCAAAGTTTATGGCCAGAAGAGGAAAATCGGGGCACTTTCTCTGCGACATTGGCCCAAATTCTAGAGGCATAGACGCTAGTGAGGTAGGCTTTTGGCACTTGCGATTAAAACAAGACAGAGAACAGACTCAAAGAACGGGGATGTTAATGACGTCCCACCCAACCCATTAAGGAGTGTGAGAACGCATCATAAGGTCAACCAGAAAAATCTAAATTGTACTGACCGACGAAATTTTATGAACATTTTAACTGAGGCCGGAAAATTACTGCACAGCAATCCACTAGCGAGTATGACAGGATGATGGTGGCATGCTAGATGTGCTTACTCTTGGTAAGCTGTTGTCGATCTAAAGATTATCCTCAGTTACTTCTTGCTTTTGCCACACTCACGGTGTTGATTGATGTATAGAAACAGATTAAGTTTGGTTGTGCTGTGAATATACTTGACAGAATAGGAAATCGCTTATGATCGCAACTGTATGTAATGACTTATTGCAATAACTACGATTGATTAGTTACGACAAAGAATATGGTACGAAGCCAGAGAAGTCGGTGCGTTATATTTGTTAACAATATCGTCAGTACATTTTTAATCATTCTTAAATTACTTTTATTTCATTTCCATTATAATGTAGTATACATCCTTCAATGTGAATTTCGAGATGTTCGTAATTCCTCAAATTACAACTTTATGGCAAGATTGTAAATGACAGGTCTAAATAACAAAACAACTCCGCAGATTGGAGCTTAATGGATAATTCGTTATCGTATGTTGTCTTCTTATACTCAACACGGTAACAATATGTACTGTAAAAGCCAACCTTTGTTGTAGATATTTTCGTCATAAAACAGCATAACTGTTTGTAAATATACCAACTTTGTCAAACTATATTAACGCTGATTATCATTCTTGCAATGTATATCAGCAATTACCGAAAAATAAAGTGAATGATGGCATAAACAAATCAACACCGACATGGTTCAATATTTAAGTTTATTATCCAGTAGTTATAAGAATTGTAGATGGAGAATTATTCACTAGATGACTAACTAAAAAGTGTGGAACATCGTAGACAGCGAAATATGTTTATAATAGTGCAAATGGTAGAGTGTAATCAATCTCATGTCAGTCATTTTATTTGACAACAAACCGTAAGTATTATGCAATAGATACCTTGAATACAATTTATTGTGCCTGATCACACTACTCTAATTGAGATATAAGCGCCACATTTTACGTACGCTTAGTGACCATTAGCTTTTTGGATTCATAGGACTTAAATGTGGATTGAAGATACCTTATCAAGGTGATATGCATTTTCATACTATATTCGAAATGTGTTATGAAACGCTTTTAACGGTTTCTGATACGAACGAAATGTGTTCTTTAATGAAAAGCTTGTTTACATGAAATCTTTCATCTGAAAATTATCTATATCAAAAAATATCGCAATTCAGAATGCACACGCACGTTGCTTATATAAACAAATTGAATAACCGAGCAATATAACAGAGACAGAAGGGATTATTGTCAGGACAAAATGCGTAATTTGTAATGCTGACTGTACAAATCAGACAAACATCATCGTTCAATAGCTTCATCAAATACATGATCAACATCTAGATGGATAACTTCACTATTAAAATGCTCTTCCTTGGTAGGAACTTTTTCATTATTATGAACCATCGAATTGGCCACAACTGATTGTACTTTTGTTTCTAGTGTATTTGTCACATTTTCATTGTCTGTTAGTGGTGACTGGTTAGCTGCGCTATTCGGACTGTAATTTTGATCATCACTTACAGCAGATTTATTTCCATTTAATATTTCTTTCCCAATAGTAGACCATAACATAGGTTTGGGAGCAGGAACGGGCATTGGGATTGGTTTTTGTGAACTACTGTCTCCTTCTATCTCCTCGAATTTATCGTGGAGCCACTTTTTAGGTGCTATATCCGAACGAGATGAACGTGACTTACTAGGTGGTGAGGGAGAAATGCGACGAGATCGACGATCACGTCGATAACCTGAAATAAAATGTTCATAAAAAATGCCGAAAATTTAAAAACAGTGAAATTGTAACTAAAATTATTTTTCCGGTACACTAAATTAACCTAACTCCTAGCATACTAACAGATCGTAAAGTATACCATGCAACATCTTAAACAATAGCACCGGTGTACGAATTGATATGTCACACCGACAGACATAATCGCAGTTAACTATACATCTAGCTAGTATTATGATGTTCACTTGATGTAAAGTATTTGGTTTGACAGGAATTATTCGTTAAAGTCAGGAGTTAAGTAATTGGTATGAAACAAAAAATTGAGATTACAACACTATGTGATAGAATTCATTAGTAAAGTATATTATACTTCTGTACTTGTAGACTGCAGCTGAGGCTAGGTGGTTCAACTACCACCTTACATGAATTAGTCTAATTTAACTGTTTACTCGTTTCTTACAATCGTTATCTAATGGAATTTAGATCAAATATAATATTAATTCTGATGAGTTTGGCTTATTGAAAATTCATTAAAAAATATATAGAGAGCAGTAATATTAGGTAAATATGTATAGCCTATACTTACTAGAAGAGTATAAGCGGTCGGATTTATTATTCCATCGGCGCCTTGTACCATACCCATCGTCTGTTCGATCATCATGCTTCATTAGAAAAAAAACTAGTCTAGTTAATTGTCAATTTTAAGTTTAATTTAACGAAGATACTACATTATTATCACTAAACCACTATCTTTATCGGAAACAAATCTAAGGGGAATGCTATTATGCATTATGATATTATACCATACCAAAGTTATAGAGGTAGGTATTTTGAGATTATTTTGTTTTACTTTACTGTGGACTTCTTCCAGAGCTCAATCGTAGGAATAGTGAGAAAATATCACGTGTTTTTAATTGTATAATTCATTGAGTATAAAGAATGTTGGAAACTAATCATCATTTGGTGATAATAAATGAGTTTCTGAATTCCTCATAATCTCTACCTTTCTCCTTCTAAATTTATCTTACTGAATTATACTTCTCGAATCATATCTTCGCTCCCTAATCTTCTCCATTACTGCTAATACTTCTACTATCTCTATCACTCTTGGATTTGAACTGACAGTTGCGTCTCTGTGCTGATGTGGTATGGCAACCTGAACTGATGTACTTATGTACGAAGTTCTGCGTTGTATCTGTCTGTCTGTCTGATAATAAATGAATGCTTTTTAAACTTTCAGAAGAATAATTGACTAGATATATATCTATCTACCCTGAAAAACGTTTCAGGCTAAAAAAAAAGAATAAGGTAATAATACAACTAGTACAGCTAATAACTTGTTTTCCATTTAAACAAAAATCTATGGAGACGAACATTTGCGTTCATTTGCATGAACGCAACAAAGCATTTCGTTCTACTCATACAAACTTGAAATGAAAAACATTTACCAAGTAGCATTATTGATAAAATGATAAAGACTATTTGACCAAGTTTAGTAACAAAACTAAAAACGTATTGTGAAAATACGGTTTCAGTTTGCTTTTTACCGTGATAATTTTGAATAACACTATTTAATCTCCACAATCAAATTCCAGTTTATTCAGTAAGAAAAAACGCGTATCAAGGGACAGATAAACAAACTGGTATTTGGTAATGATTTCCAAATATAAAGATAATTCCATTAAAATCACGAGTTGATTTAAGTATTGTACTTTTTGAAAGTACTGAACGGCTGTTTCTTCCTGAAACGAGACTCCTCAACAGTAGGCACCTGCAACCACAAATCAAACCTAAGACCTTCGAGGGAAACAGAATCAATTTTTTACAGCCGAAAACATTTTAAAGTATGAATTAAAAATAAGGGAATATTTAAATTATCAGAAAGGTTTCATCTTTCAAAAATTTTAAATTAAAATAAAAAATGATAAACGGTGAAAACTCACAAGATAATAAGACTGTCCTTTTGGAGTTTCTGAAGGATCCAAAGAATAAGCTTTTAAAAAAGAGTAATATCTTAGTAATGCTTACACATACATTCATTCATATGCAAAATTTTGACCACTACTAGCGTTCGCATTAATGATTTTATGATTTGCATTTTTTTTAGAAACATACAATTTATGCCTGAATGTATCTGCACCAGATTTAACTCATCTAAAGACATGTAATTGACTTTGAGCCATACTAAATTTACGAGTTAAAATCAATGTGCAGTCTGGGGCATGCGCGCTTTCCCTGGTTTACATCTATTAAACATAACCATGAGATGAACCGCAGAGGAGTTAAAACAATGTTACTAGTGTGATGCTTAATGATAACGATTTGCATTTTAAGCAAAAGTAGGTGGATCAATTTCTGATCTATAACCTGTGAGTTGGAGGTACTTTAGACACTAAACTATCGCTTCTATGGGTTAAGTCATAGTTGGTTTGGAGTTTGGATACATACCTGGTTTTACGAAATCATACATGATTTCTTAACTTCCTTGTGGATAATTTAAGTCACAAAACGAGACTCAATTTCAGTCTTTGAGACGAGATCTGACGCAACAAACAATGATGATTGTCACAGATCATTTACAAAACTGGAAATAATTGAATGTACCTTCACAGTAAAACACTTAGCTTTCTATCAAAACATAATCTTTAATATGATGTTAAAGAAAAGTATTTTTTATAATGTGTCGCGTATGAAGCCATCAACAATAAGTACATCCTACCATGGTATTACGTGAAACTTGTGTTAATAACTCAGGGATATCTAGTCCATTATCAAACGATAATGTACAACAGTTCATTTTTATTAGAGGAATGAATAGGCCAAAATTCACTACAGAAATATGCGGTTAGGTTACTCACACCCATCACTAACTATGAGCTCTTTATATGTACCGGATTACATGTATTTAATAGCTGTTTGACTGTCTATCTAACTGCATTAACTTTGTATAGTGTATTTATTCAAGATATTAGTTTACTTTAAGCATTTAATTCACTCATATACCAAATTTAATTAGAAAAGGGATCACATGCTATAACATTTCTAATTCAATTCACTACCGTACTGTATAGTGGTCTATTTGATATTCTGAATACATATTTAGTACTAATACAATTCTTCTTTTCATTGAATTCATACTTTTCTGATTATTATCGAAGTATGAGTGCGTCTACTGATTTAATTTTTTTTAAGTACGAGGTACAAAATGTGACGTTCTATTCTCATGTTGTACTTGAATACATGCAATGACTCAAGTTCACTTTGATATATCTTAAATGCGATGTTTCTTTTTTGTAGATTTTTTTATTATTCACTAGTTTGTATTTTCTCGAATCCTGTTACTATCTCTGCTACTCTGAAGGCTGCATCTTCTTGTATTAATATGTTATGGTAACTTGAATTGATGTACATATGTACCAGGTTCTATTTTGTGTTTGAGAGACTAACTGACAGCTTTAAAACTGCTAATGAGAAAGATGACTGACCATGTGAAGAGTAACGTCAGTAATTGGCTGATAAAGTTCAGACTAAAAGATTCGAATGATCGAGTTCTATCTTATAACTTAAAGGGAGTTGAAAACTTATATAATTTTAATACCTCAAGATGCATAGTTTAGTGCATTAAAGGAATGGAGTTTAAGTTAAAAATTCAACCGTATGCAGAAAATTAAAATAATCAAATTACTCACTACGCTTTGAATCTATTAAACGTTCGTCTACTCGACTGCCATAAAATCGACCAGGACCTGTAAAATGACTTATGTCGTGATACTCACTTTCTTTTTTGTTTTCTGTATAATTGGGTCTTCTAATATCACCAAGCAGAATATAATGAAAAAAATAGTTTATATTTTAACCATTTAATGATTTACTCAAGAAAAAAGAATGTATGGCTATGAATAAAATGGATTGCGTGACATAAAATGCCAACTTAAAACAGATTTGAATCTCATGCACTTTTTCGTGGATATAAAAATTACCTGTCAGAATGTCTACAGTGAGAATTTCCATTAGTCAATAAACAATGTTAATCGGGACTTTATATTCAATTGTTTAGGCATATACGTAGAAAAGTTGTTTAAATGTAGCACTTACCTTTTATAGCTATCATATATAATTAGAGGCGAGAATATATATAATAGTTTGTCAGATTTTCCAGCTGCTCATAATTAAAAAATATATAACCTCTGTAAACACTTTAAAACTCATGAAGCTTATATTAACATCGTATTTAGTGGTAAGACTGATTGAATGATTCATACAAAAGTTCCTCGTAGCAGAACATTATTTCTGCTTAACGGATACACTACAACCCACTAGTACTTCTGTTTATTGTTATTTGCATAAGAAAAACTTCATTACTGAATGTTGCATAACCTGATATATCAGGACAATTATGAGCGAAATGATAGTTACAACATACCGTGAATTTGAGGACGAAATAGTGTCTGCTAAACGTTTGTAAATTTGAGCTTCATCCGCTTCAGTATTGTAAAACTTCAACTACAAAATAAGATATGATGAACATTACAGGATGAGATAATTGAAATTTTTTTAGTACAATTAGAGAAAGACAACGGAATATGTAGTACACTAACTTCCTTTGCTAACTCCGTAATAAAAGACAATAAATACCTGCTAAAATATTTACACGACAGTTTTACGAGCACTACGATTATTTGCTTTCAAATAGGATACGGAAATTGTCATGTTTTACTGTCTCACGTTGTAAAATGAATATCTAGCATCCAACAGTGAAACAGTTAGCTATTGTATAATATATCTGCGTTACAATTAATGTAAATTGGTGTAGGTTAACATAAGTTCTTTCTTATTAGAAAGTTTCGACAGCCAGAAATCGGCCAATATAGGTAAAGAGCGGTTAGTGCACAAAACCAGTTTCCTTGTTGTTGTCTAAAAAATCAATTATTCTTACCAGTCCCAAAGAAGCACTCTGTTTTGAGTAGAAACCTTTTAAATATTTTTAAACCGAAATTTAATGTGTTTAGAAATTTATGTTTTTACTTATGGAGTCTGTGTATTCTAAGACGATAAAGACGTTTTGTAGGAAGAATTCAACAACCAGATGATTGGAAATATCACCTCTAGAAGCATATTAATGACGAAGTTGGAGGCCGACTGAGGATGAACATTTTATGGATGCTTCGATGGAAGATTGTGATACAATTCAACACCACGGTTTTTACATGAGGCGCCTTCGGTGATATGATATATTTATAGGGTTACACTTTTGACATCAAACACTTATATGAGATTTCATGACAGAGGAGGTCAGAAATTACTCTTTGAATAGCTAGAGAGCACATTTGTGTTTACAGCTCTGTACAGGTTTGATTCGTTCCATGTACCTATCGATGCACATATATTCCTATATTTGCTGACTGCTGAATATGAAGAGGCCCTTGTAAAAATCTAGATAGTAGCACTCATATTTAGAAATATAGTTGTATTTCAATACAGTAGGCAGGACGATAAGGAACCAGTACGTGGTTTCTTCATCAACTCAATGAGGCTTAAATCCAAGAAAAGACCTTGTTCTTATATAACTTTGGTGAAATTTTAACACAAAAATTAGTTTCGATTGACTTGGAACAGAATGTTATTCCAGTTTGAGTAATGTCATCTACTAAGCAAAGAATTAATTGAACTTAGCCAGAACCTTGATTACATTATGAGGAGCGATTAAAAAAGATGGTCACCGCAATACACATACTTTGGTTAAAATTAACTTTTCGCTAAAAGATCATTGATTCAAATTTTGTTTGGAATCTGTTTATGACGTATATATTACTATCTTCATCTTAAGATTATGTAAACAGTATGTAACGAGAGCTGTTTTGTTTATATGCTGTCTACGGTTTTTAGATGATAAATGCTCACCATGAAGACCTGTTTTATTTTCTCATTTTGAAGACAGCATACCATTGAATTAAAACTCAGTATGCAATAATTGTGTCAGATTTGTACTTGTATGAGTAATACCGCCCTAACTCAATATTAAAATAGAGCAACAAAAGTTGACATGAGATTAGAATGATCGAATTTCAGTTCGAAGCAACAATCACTGCGTGAACGCCGTAGGCACTTACTGGTTGCATGAACTCTGGACTGATGCATCAGATGCTTACAGATATCACGTTTTTTTACTTATTCACTCGGTAATTTTATATTATGAAGCATTGATGTAGCAAGAACAGAGAAAAAACTTATAAAATTTGTAATTACATGAATAGCTGAGTAGTGAAATGTGACTACGGTGATGTATAACGTGAAACTGAGCATCTAAGAATGTATTAGATCCTGTTAAGTGATAACAAGTATGAGACATAGATTTATGACGTTTTGTCAGTTGCTTCCAAAAATCTGACAAGGAATAAAATATACCGTACAACAGTTTTAATGTATCTTATAATCGCATACACCAATACAATAACACTTACTCCAGGACGATCAAATACAGGTTTGTAACCTTCATTTGGGCGACGTGGTATTATAATGTGACTATGACGAAAATCAAATGACACAGGTTTTTCAAGTGGTGATAAGTCCATATCTATCAAAAATAAAAGATTAAAAAATAATACCCAATGACTGTGGAATTAGTGGATGCATGTATACTCATGAAATAAAGAGCTAAGTTCATTAGGGAATTAATAGGATGCCGCTAATACTAAGAAAAAGTGGATAATTTCACAGAATAAACTATAAGTTACAAGCTAAAATTTTGTGAAGAAAAGTATATGTAACTTATTTGAGTCAAATAAATTTATAGATAATTGCTTATTGTAAAATAGTGAAATATACTAAGATAACTTCATATGATGAAATCAAACCAACTTAGTTTTGCAGGTGTTTTCAAGAACCGATAAAATATAACCGAGTAGACAAAAGATATAACTCAGAACTATAATGATCGATGACTTGTGATTTATGGATTGTGTCTAGACAAGTGAGCTGCAGCTTCAATACTGAATGTTAAGTAGGAAAATCTTCGCAATAAAAGACTACATTATTTTATTAAAACAAAGTTAATGAGTTAGTCGAAACAAGTTGGTTTTAGGAGTCTTTATTTTCATTTTCTCAGAATTATGAGTCAGATTGATAGCATTTTATCCCATCATTACGAAAAAATTAATCAGAAACAATTTTCTTAGTAGTTAAACCAATTAATTCCTATTACATAGTTGACATCAGGAGACAAAAACTTACTAAGAGGAAATGTCCTTTCTATGACAATTGAAATTTCTTTAGCCTGACGCATAAGTGTTGCTGGGGGGAGCTTGGTATTATTGGTAAGTATAAGATGTGGAAGACGATGGTTATCTCCAAAACGACCATACCTGCGTTTATTGTATACAGCCGTCCCTGAATTTGTCAGACGAGTGAAACGTTCTGTTAAAGTTAAAGGAGAATGTGAGCCACGTGTCGTAGTTCGTACACCTTCAGTTTGAAAGTCAGTGATGGGATTAACACTTGACTGTATTTCAGGTTTCCTAAGTCTTTGAAACTTTGACTCTAAATAAATTAGTGAGATAGGCCTAAAAAGAACTAAATGCTTACGTCGTTCAGCAGGACTTAAAGAACGTCGAGGACTGTAGTCAAGATTTTTTGAATGTGACCTCTGTCGATTTCTGAAAGATACAAAAGTAGAGAAAATAATGAGTAATTAAAATTGACTAGCAAGCTTTGAGATAAAAATAAACAGATACATTGAACTATTCCATTTTACGTAACTAGCACTTTTGTTAATGATTATTTTATTCTCCGAACTTTCCCTGAAAGACGTTCGATAAATTTCTTTCTAGATATCGATAGGAGTATCTGTCAAGCAACAAGTGGAGATACTAATAGGTTGTTTAAATTTAAATAAAGGCTGAGTTTGGACTCAAATCAATTAAGAAGGTAAACAGATGTTGATATTATTTATTTACATAGTTTGAGGTCATGTGTATTGGTTGTGGAGCGAGTACAGTAGGTGACCATGACTGATGCAAAAAATTACTCTGTGAAATTATATGAGCACAAGAACTAAAATTAACTCCACTTTCTTACGATATCATTAGCAAAAGCGAAATAAGCATGGATATACAAACATCAGATCGTGATTTGAGTAGTAATTACACTGTAGAATGTATAACCAAAACAGTGTATCATTTATATAAATGAATAAAAACGAATCCGCCAAAAATCAAGCAACATAATATGGCCTAACTATGAGGAATATAAGTAATTGACGAGAATACATCACAAAAAACGACAACGGTAATGAACTGAGAGAGGTTAAACGAAGAAAGAGAAACAGTTATGAGTAAGAGGATAAGTTAACACATTAAAACAGGACGATAAACGAATATGATAGAGGATCCATCTGAAGTATGATATATCATTCGTCATATTGAATGCACTTATACACCTCACACTACTTATAATTAATAGTATATCCAATAATGGAGTAAACATAAGGACAGAGAAAGAACTTTCGAAACAGGTAGATTTAATGTATCCTTGATACAAAAAGTCAGGTTATTAAACAGTCGCATACCTTTCTTTTAACGAAAAATTGAACTTGGAGCGTTCACCAGATCTGAAATGAAATCAAATAACAATCATATTTGGTAATAAATCTAATAATCAAATTTTTGATTTTTAGTGCATTTAGTTTTCATGGAAATATAATCGTGGGAACTTTATGGTTGAAAAGAAGTAGTATTGCATTATTTACTGATAAATCTGCTGTTACCATGAAATGAAGATAATCATAGACATCAAAGTCAGTCAGTCAGTCAGATGCGACATAGAACTTCGTACGTAAGTACATCAGTTCATGTCGCCATAACACATCAGCACAGAGACGCCATTGTCAATTCAAATCCAATAGTAGAAGAGGTAGTAAAGGTATTAGAAGTAATCGGAAAGGTTAGGATGAGAAGATATTCAAGAAGTATGATTCAGTGGGAAAAGTTTAGAAAGTTGAAGAATCCAGAAAATTAGGATTTGAGAGAACACAAAGAATAAATGCACCGGCGCCACTGCAAACGGTTTTGAGCCATGTCATTCAAGGTATCTAACCATCGATTATTATCATCTCGCGGACCCCAACCAGGTAGTCGACAATTACCGACATGGCTAAGTCCACTTGTCAATAATTTCATGGATTTCTGCCATGTTTTGGTCTGCCCGCCCCTAGCTTTCTTCCAACCTATTCCTACACTACAAAACAAAGCTCATCGAGGCAGTCGGTGGTCAGGCATACTCAGCACATGTCCCAACCACCTCAACTGATCAAGTTTCAGCACTTCATCTATTGATCTGCGATTCTCACCTAGCACCAGCTTCCTAATAACAGCGTTGCTCACTCAAGTGTCCCACGATATACGAGCAATGCTTCGAAGACACCTATGATCGAAAACCAGTAACCTACGAATATCCTCTATTCCTATTTTCCATGTTTTGCGGCTACAAAGTAGGACGGGGTGAACTGTTTCGCAGTACACTCGTCTTTTGATTAGCAGGCGGATATCTCGTCTGCTCCACAAGTGACGCAAGTTGGCAAAAGCCAATCGAACCCTTAGTATCCGAGCTGAGATTTCGTCAGTCACCAGGCCATCGACACTGATGAGACTCCCAAGATAAGTGAAGCGGTCAACACGCTCGACTACTTCACTCCCTATCACTAGTTCAGGTGCCGCTGCAACCCAGTCTTGAAGCAACATTTTGCATTTCGAGGGTGAGAACCGCATCCCGAACATGCTTGCATTGTTGCACAGGGTGGTCAGAAGACTCTGCATTTTGTCAGCGTCTTCACCAAGTAGAACTATGTCATCGGCATATTCTAAGTCAATAAGCGAGTCACCTGGTAGAAGGTCTACTCCTGAAAATTCAGACGAGGACAATGTTATGTCTAGGAGCATGTCTATGATAAAATTAAACAAGAATGGAGAAAGTGGACATCCCTGACGGACACCACTTGAAGTAAAGAATTCCAGTGACAGTTCGCCATAAGCTCTCACTTGACCAGTGGTGTTCGAGTAGAGAGCTTGCATGAGGTTAATGTACTTCTTTGGTACACCTTTCAATGACATACACTGCCATTGAACCTCACGATCCACTGAGTCGAATGCCGCCTTAAGGTTCAGGGAAACAACTATTGTAGGACGCCTAAATGTGTGTCTGTGTTCCAGGACCTATCGCAGTGTGAAGATGTGGTCTATACAGCCACGTCCAGGTCGAAAACCATACTGGTTTTCTCGAGTCTGCTCTTCACGAGCTTTCGTTAAGCGTCGAAGTATTATTGAGGCCAATATTTTAGAAACTATATTAGTTAGACTTATTCCCCTGTGATTGTCACAAGAAGACTTTCGTCCTTTCTTATAAATTGGGACAATCAATGATTGAGACCAGTCGGATGGAATTACGTCCAGTTCCCAAATTCTACCTAAGATCTCAGTCAACCTAGCTGCTATAACTGGACCACCATCCCTAAATATGTCAGGGGTCAGTCTATCAGGACCCGCAGCTCGCCCTCGCTTCAGACTTCCTAACGCTTTCTCAACTTCATAAAGGCTAGGGCGACTTACGTCGATTAGCCATTCAGGATGATTGGAGGTCGTGGGTAACCGAAGAGTGGCTCGAGGCCAGTTGAACTGATCCTTAAAGTGTTCTGCCCATCGGTTCAGTCTCCTGCATTGAGAATGGATAATAAGACCATCCTTTTCTGAAATAGTTTCACTCACACTTGGGTTCCTAATACCAGTTTCCTTGATGAGTCTAAATAGTTGCCTACTGTTGCCTATCGCCGCTGCCTTTTCCATCTCTCTCGCTTTCGCCACCCACCACTGTTCACGGTCGTTGTGCAGACTTTTTGTCAGCCTGTGCTTAAGCTGACTTCGTTCTTCATCATGTTCAGAGCCAGGTGAGATGAGTTTTCGGGCATCCATCGGATCAGTGGATGCTACAGAGATACACGGCTTCATTCTAGAATTATGTTCAACCTTACTAGCAGATATCACTGCTGTTTCCACAGCCTTTTTGATATCATTCCATCCTGCTTCCGGATGGGAATCGCTTAAATGGTCGCCTAACTGTCTTTCTAGTTGTTCCTGAAATATATTTTCCGCCTTATTATCATTAAGTAAAACCCTAAGAGGCTTTCTTACGGTGTCTTTCCTACGCCCAGTAAGCTTCAAACAAATACGCGCTCGCAATAGGGCATGATCTGAATCTAAACATGTGCCCCACAACGAGCGACAGTCTTCTATCGAACCCCTCCATCGGTGGCTGATGGCAATGTGATATAGTCGGGTCCAACGTTGAGACGACTTTGGAGGTCGCCAGGTCAATAGATGCTTTTCCTTATGTCTAAAGTTAGTGTTTGCTAAGAATAGGCGGTTGTCTGAGCATACTTGCAACAGACGGTCACCATTGTCTGTTCTCTGAGCCGCAACACCATAACATCCACGTAGGTTTTTTTCATTTTCACTTAGTCGACCTACTTGAGCATTGAAGTCACCAGCTATTATTACTATATCAGAGTGCCTAACTTTTTGGAGGAGGTCCGAAATTTTTCGGTAAAACTCATCTTTAACCTTGTCTGAACTGCAGTCAGTGGGGTCTGGGCAGATATGACGAAGAGGCAACGGTGAGCGTCCCTATCCTTCCGAGTCCTTACTGTCCCGTTTAGTCGGACAGCGCACAAGCGACTATCTACTGGGATCCAGTCAAGGAGAGATTGTTCAGCTCTACAACTCAATGCTATGCCTACGCCAGCAAGACCCCTGGAAGCAGCATCAGGGCTTCCAGATACACGAAGAGTAAATCGAGCTGCTTCTTTATTTTGACAAGGTGAAATCAGATTAATAATTTTACTAGGATCCTGTATGCGCGTTTCTGAGACACAGCATACATCGATGGCACGAGATTCTGAAGTCCTAGCTAATGATACCTGTTGCCCTATTTGACACAATGTCCGTACATTAAAAGCTCCAACATGTAGTCTAGAACGAGGTTTCAGGAGACCAGGAATGACGTTTCGTGAACTCGCTTCGTCTGCATTAGCGGTGCAGTGAAAAAAGGGACTGTGAGTAGAGTTCGTTGTGGAGATAAGAGAAGTATGTGTGGGTGTAGGAAGGATTTGATTTCGACCAATTTAGTCTCGTGTGCTATTAGGGGTATGAGGGCGGTTGTCACTTTCCGGCTGCTCACACTGTGGAAGGTTGTTTTTAGAGGAACCTGAAAAGGAAGGTATATTAGCGTTGGTCTTAGAGACCTGGGTGTGTGACCGCAGAGTCCAAGGGACAACTGCTCGAGGCCGGTCACGCACGGCCTTTTTGTCAAAGGTTTTTTTGAGGATTAGCTGCGCTCTTGAAGGCCCTTAATGGGCACTCTTACCGCCGGAGACGGAAATCCGTGAGGTAGGGTGAGGTGTGACATTATTAGGGTCGACATTTTCTAACCCTTTTCTTTCTTTGTAAGAAGGCAGCATCTCTGCGGATGCTGGTTGTCCGAGGAAAACACCTTACTGCTGTCACACCCCTCTGCAGTCAGCAGTACGACTTCGCCCTCAGACCTTGAGTAGCTGCCTTTAGTTACATCGTTCTCCAATCGACCTGCCTGGCATGGTAGGACCTGCAAGAACATGTGTTCCAGCCAATATAGCTCGGTTGGATCATCACGATAAGCAAGCCCGACTACCACGTCAAAGAATGATAATAACCAACGGTATAGCATAATGTTTAAAAAAAGGTGAAAAATAAAACACCAGGGGATAAAATTTTATTTTTTTAGGCTCAAGAGACTATAGGCAGTAAGAATTTAAGTAAGGCAACTCGACAATATGGTTTACTTTAATCCACTTGCTTTAAAAAAACCGTTTATGACTACATTCAAAAAGCTATCGCAGTATATAGGAAGTAAACAAGTGTTGATCACATAGGAATAAGTATGGCTAAATGCCTAGTATATTAGGTACAATATTCGTTTACTGCTTTACTTGGGCCTGTAGACCATAAACTTGGGAAAATCAAGCAGGTTTCAGACACAGACTCAGTTGTATTGACTAAATATTGTGCTTACCGACACCCGGATACAATGGTCCCGACCGTAGCTACTACCTTGATGTGGTGGTAAGGCTTGCCTATCGTGATGACCCAAACGAGCTATATTGGTTGGAACATACGTTCCTGAAGGTTCTACCATGCCAGGCAGGTCGATTGGAGAACGATGTAACTAAAGGCAGCTACTCAAGGTCTGAGGGCGATGTCATACCGCTGACTGTAGAGGGGTGTGACAGCAGTAAGGTGTTTTCCTCGGACAACCAGCATCCGCAGAGATGCTGCCTTCTCATAAAGAAAGAAAAGGGTTAGAAAATGTCGACCTTAAAAATGTCACACCTCACCCTACCTCACGGATTTCCGTCTCCGGCGGTAAGGGTGCCCACTAAGGGCCTTTAAGAGCGGAGCTAATCCTCAAAAAAACCTTTAACACCTCACCCCACCTCACGGATTCCTGTCTCTGGCGGTTAGGCTTTTTAAACAGAAACGGAACTAACACTTGAATACTATCCATAAAAAGGCCGTGCGTGACCGGCTTCAAGCATTTGTCCCTTGGACTCTGCGGTCACGCTCCCAGGTCTCTAAGACCAACACTAATCTACGTTCATGTTCAGGTTCCTTAAGAAACAACCTTCCACTGTGTGGGCAGCCGGAAGGTGACATCCACCCTCATACCCGTAATAGCACGCGAGACCATATCAGTCACAAACAAATACTTCCTACATCCCCTAACATCTCTGTTATCTCCACGACTAACTCTTCTCACATCCCTTTATCATGTTGCATCGATAATGCAAACGATGCGAGTTCAAAAAACGTCTACTCGAACACCACTGGTTGAGTGAGAACTTATGGCTAACTGTCATCGGTATTCTTCACTTCAAGTGGCGTCCGTCAGGGATGTCCATTTTCTCCGTTCTTATTTAATTTTGACATAGACATGCTCCTAGATATAACATTATCTTCATCCGAATTTTCAGGAGTGAACCTTCTACCAGGAAAATAGAATATGCTGATAACATTGTTCTATTCGGTAAAGTCACTGACAAAATGCAGTCTCCTGACCATCCTAAGCAACAATGCAAGCATGTCTGGGGTGCGGTTTTCCCCTTGGAAATGCAAAATGTTGCTTCAAGATTGGCTTGCATCGGCACCTGAACTAGTGATAGGGAGTGAAGTAGTCTAGCGTGTAGACCGCTTCCATTGTCTTCGGGGTCTCATCAGTTCTAATGGTCTGGTGACTGACGAAATCTGAGCGCGGATACTAAGGGTTCGATTGGCTTTTGCCAACTTGCGTCACTTGTGGAGCAGACGAGATATCCGCCTGCTAATCAAAAGACGAGTGTACTGCGAAACAGTTCACCCCGTCCTACTTTGTAGCCGCAAAACATGAAAAATAAGAATAGAAGATATTCGTAGGTTACTGGTTTTCGATCATAGGTGTCTCCTAAGCATTGCTCAAACATCCTGAGTAAGCAATGCTGTTGTTGGGAAACGAATACTAGGTAAGGATGGCAGATCAATAGACGCTGTAAAATCGTATTTTCACTACAAAAAATGTTGGAAACATGATTATTTTATGTGCCATTGATTTCAGAATACTTGGCTAAGATAATAGATAAGTTATAGAAAAAGTAGGTGTTAAAGCTATCAGATAAAGTGATTTTAACAAAAGATAGCACAAAACATTCCTATTTATTCTCATTAAACCTATCATTGATTTACTTCTGACATAATACACAATTACATTTTGTTTGATAAGTGCGAAACCACTGCACGATAGTCCGAAATAATTAACAGTTCTTGCTAACTTACTACCAAAACGCTGAGTAGAAGCTTGCGTATTAAAAAACTTCGGTTTACGATATAATTAAGCGTCCTGCATGATAACGATTAGATAAAATCTCAATATTTCACTAGAAAAAAATATTACTAACCTGGATCGGTTTTTTCGTCTTGGTGTGTAGAATCCTGATGACCTGGAACGGGAACGTGATGAATATGAACGCTTCCTGGTAATCATTGTTCAAACCTAAGCATCTTTCAGAAAAAAATTCTGATCAGTTTTTAAAAAATCGAAGTGAGCGGAACCTATTATTTATTAATCCAGTGAACATACTGTATGTACTGTGGTAATGATTGAGAACTTACGTCTCTATTCTCACTAATGAGACGTCTGAGGATTGCGAATTTTATCAAACCACAAATTACCGGTTCGGATTTCAAGCTAAATGCCACTTTATTCCAATTTATGTGTGAGGAGAAAAGACTAAAGCCAATGGCAACTGCAAAATGCTTTGGCAGACTTTACCAATAAATGGTACTGAAAAGCTCAAGATTCAACACGATAAATATTTTCGGTATTTGATGAATAACATTAAACAACATGGAGTAAGAATGGAAATCAGCAACTACATTAATAGAACTGGAACCAAATTAAAAATCTAAATAAACCCATCTACGAAGTACCTCAGTGTGAGCATCACTACATGACTGCCTAAACCGAAGTACATAGGATGTGACGGACATGCAAATCACCAACCTACTACTCCATAATGAGACGAAGTAATACCTAAACGACGTTGAGAATGGAATGAAGAAGTAAATAAACCATAAAAATCAGAAAAAGACTTAAGTTTGTGTTTACCATTTAGGGAAAAGTAGAGACTAAATGACATGTTTGCTTGCCTATGATGAACTCCTTCTGTACTAAGGTAGTAATTACAATCTCTGGATCAGTAGCGAAAAGTGATAAAAACTGCCCGTGCATTAACCAAAGCCAAGAAATCCTAGTTGAAAGCAAATATTTGAAATTTCTTTCAATAGTAATCAAATTTATGGGTAACTGACTGAATTTATCCCAAAATGTGCTGGTAGTGCTTAAAAATATTTTAGTCAACGAATTAACGGCCAACAAATATCAGACATAAACATCATACATCGTGGCAATGAAACATTATAAACAAAAGCGAAGAGCGTAAAGAATATATGTATTTGTTATAGCGTTATTCATGGCATAACAAATTATTCTAGGATAATAACGATTTTAAAAAACTAAGATGAATTCGCACGCAAGATGATATGTATTAGTGCTTGTGAAGTTAAATTCGATGGAATGGAAGGAATGCAGTATTATGTTGACAAAAACAATAACCGGATTAACGTTGCTTCAGTCAGCTAAAAATAACTGACAATAAAATGTTCCTTGAAATATGCCTTTAGCGAGCGCTAAGTAGTGGACGAGTGCATCTTTCATTAAGATTGGCTCCAGAACACACATCACAGTGAGTTTCACGACGACTCCTCACAGTAGAGTTTGATCCACGACAGCTTAACAGTACTGGTGTAGATGGGACCAAACTCTCCAGAAAGGAAGAGAACGGTCGATTGTACGGGAAGCAAAGTGGACGACAACGACCTGCAGCGACAGACGCGCTTCGAACATACACAGAAGATGGATATGACGGGTATTTCTGGACATATTCAGAAACCCATGAGTCTGTAGGTCTCCAGTTAGCATGATTATTCGAGTAAGAATTTGAAGCACCCAACCCAGACAGTTGTGGTACGTTAACTTTTGTTGAGTTGTGGGGGATATGGACGGATTTTTCAGTCTTAGCAAGTTTCATTGCTTCACGTTTTCCAATACATTGTTTCGGTCCATATAATTTAGATGATACTTTGTTGTTAGAGGTATTCGTATGCGTATAACTAACCAGCTTTTCTTTACGTCGAGCATCAGCACGTACAGCAGAAGGATAGACCTGACGAAGGACAAAAATAAAATAAACGCTTTTAGGTATTTAGTATTAGCTATGGTACAACTACCAGTTGTCAATGTTCTGAAGTGAAGTGTGGCTACCAACACTGATACATATTTTCTTCAAGATTCTACACTAACTGACCTTGAGACTGTTTTGTGAATGGGAGGTAAACTCATACAAAACTGACGGAGATAGTAATAGATCTGGACGTCCTATATCAAGGCTCATTGATTCTGCACATTAATGACGAGAAACAGTAAACTTTGCTGAACTTATCTGTCGACTGCTGTCGTGACACACGAGCAGACTCATAAATAAGTTGTCCTGCTTTTATACTTAGGGGTGGAAAGTATTACCGAAATTTTATAAAGCAGCAATTTTTCTAGGGAAATAGCTGATTCAGAATGGAAAATCGAAAGACTTGATACAACGTTAAATATAATACGACACACGAAGCCTATGGTAAGCAAACAGGTAGTATTCAAGTCCGTCGTTTGCGAAATCGCATTGAAGCGTATGGAATTTGTACCTGGTTTCTGAGATTTAGTCGAGACAAACCTTATGATATAAACATAGGGTGAAATACACTAGTCCGTAACAAATGATTTCACCTTAGCAACACATATAAAGCACTTGGTTAGTAACATTACCTACAGTAGACAAAGTGCTTACTTACATCTCGGTCTGACTTGACATTAAAAGTTCTTCTTGCCCCACACGAAGGACCAGGAGAACCTCCGATAGCGTAAGGCACGAAAGCTTTGGGTTGGTTTATAGCCTCCAGAAGACAAGCTTTTTCAGTCTGGGTACCAATATCTATTTTGGAGGGGGTCGAGACATTGTCACTATCTTTCTTTTCATAATTGAAAACATGCGGGTCTACATGGATTTCATGTCAGCAAACTCGCATTCAAACCTTTAACTATCACAGAATCTTCTGTTACGTTATCTGAGTGGCTATCATTATACGTAACGTAATAATTCAAAGAATTACCCATCCTCTGGAGTAAATGTTGTCTTGGTTGAAACATCATTTTTGGTGGGTCTGACGTCTGTATGTAGACTAAGGTCTGAAGGTGAAGAATTGATACATTCCAAATCGTCCCACAAAAACGGGTGGTGTGAATATTCTGAATTGCGTTTCCGAATCCGGAACTGTAAGCGGTCATAATATTCATCTCTTAAATTATCTATACATGTATACGACTTTCCATATTCTGATAGACGCATCAATGCCCCACCAGTTGTCATACCTTCCTGCGGATTCGTAACAGCCGCCAAAAATATGTACTTGTGCCTCAGTTAACAGGAAACATCGGACCATCACTATCATCGACCAGACAAATAACTGACTGTTACTTTACTGTCTGTAGGAATTAAAGCAGCTACTAATTATATTTACTGAGTGAGATAGCTTGTACTGCTTACTAAAGTAAGGAAATTTCTCAAACATTACACATCTAAACCTTTAAACGCAGAAAAAAAAACAACATCCTTTTGGATTCATGAGCTACGGTTATAGGAGAAAGCTTTTAATTACCTAAAAGTGTGAACTTTAATAACAATATTCTTTATTTGGTTGAAAACCGCGCGCTGCTCAAAAATGTCAGGCTTGACATATTCAGTTTCAGTTCGGAAAGGATCGATCTTTCAAGTGATTCAGCTTTCTTTTGAGTGTGTCGACATTTGGAGATTCAATAACGTCTCAAAATAACCAGTTCCACTCATTGACGGCTCCATGAGATAATCGTTTGTCAGCTGCTAAGTATTTTTTCTGGGCTTTTGAAACTTTTTAGTGTGTTTCTGGGAATTCTTTTCTGAAAGACAAGCAAAATGAGAGCATCTGAAATAAAAAATTTACATTCAGTCAATTAAAACCTGTGATTTGGTCAACTTCGCAGAGGTAAAGTAAAGTAAAAAGTAAAGTAAAAGGCTCTGTAAGTCTTCAACATTGATGCTGACCACATTAGTTTTACTGGACGCACCCTAGCTGAAAGCACCTGTTTGTCTTTTTATCCCCAGTGTGCACATAGACACAGTCGGTCGTGGTGATACGCATCAGCAATGTTTTAGACCAGTAAACCAGCATTTCTAACTCTTCCTGAAGTGCACTTGAGTTTGCATCCCTAAATATTTCTCTCCGAATGTTTAAATTATCCGCATAAGATACCTTGTCGATACTAGAGTGTTCATTTACATGTACTATAAAAAATGAACCTAGAACAACACCTTTTGGTACCCTACTAAGTACTGTTTTCCGTGATGAGGATTTGGAATTTCTTCTTACTTTCTGTCTTAGACCTACCAAGAAACGTTTGACCCACTTAAGAAGAGGTTGTTACAGGAGAAATGAAGACATTTTGCTGATCAAAACCCTGATATAAATATCATTAGTTTCACTGTGTTTTTTGGGTATATTTGTTTTACTTAACTTATGAACTTGTTTGAATTACTATTTTCGGCCATTTTTGGACCCTTGTTTGTTTTGGTTTGTTCGTTTGCAGTTTTTTGCTTCAGGAATCTATAAAATAGAAGGAAAACATTGGTTGTCTATTTGTAATAAACCAACGACATTTTGGTAGATTATTTGTGAATTGACAATAAACTTTGGTACCTAACTTTGGAATTTGGTTTTACCTTGATTTGGGATCGTGAATTGCAAATAGATCGACACACAGTGCTTCTAAGGATCAAGAAGTAAAAAATTGGACGCAACAAAAGTTCTTCTATTTTAATTTGGTCGTTGGATACTTTTGGACATTTGGGTCCAAAAGTTATTCTATTTTATTTTTAGTTCTTTGGTCATACGCTGGATACTTTTGGATATTTGGGATCAAAGGTTCTTCAATTTTGATTCTTTTGTCGTACATTGGATACCCCGAGACATTTTGGCTCCAAGATATTTTGCGTGAAATTTTTGTTATTATTGGTCGAATACGTTTGGATTAATTTCACATTTACCTGGTAATCGATTTTGAACAAAAGCATGCAATGGAAACTAGAAGCAAAAAGCGGAAGGAAAATGAGGAAATGGATGGTAAAGATTCTAAAGCTGTTTGTGGTATGTCTGGTTTTAATGATGATAAACTTGATGATATTAGTGTTAATAGTAAGTCTTCATCTCAGTTTAGTACTTCTAGATTGAGGTTAGATCAGGCATTAATAAAGAAGAAGAATTTGGAAAGGAGACTTGAGTTAGAAAGGCAGCTTAAAATGTTAGATCTTCAAGAGGAGGTTGATATGGCCGAATTAGAATGTAAGGTCATAGAAAACGATAACCGACTGTCAGTAGACAAAGCTGAGATAAATGCTAAGGTGGAAAGGTACTTGGATTGTGATATTGCGCGTAATAAGGTAATTACCACCTCAAAATGCGATTGTATTGATGAATTGAAAGACACGTTACGTGCTACGGTTAATAATACAGTTTTGCCTAAAATCGATGTGATGTTTTTTGACGGACAACCAAGCCAGTACCACCGTTTTATTAGTCAGTTTACAAGCATTGTAGAGAGTAAACTGTCTGACAAGGGCCAGTTGTTGTCATATTTGTCATACTATTGTAAAGGAAAGGCCAGAACGGCTATTGAAGCTTGTATTTCCTTGCCCAGTCACTTGGGTTACGATAGAGCTAAACAAATTTTGTATGATCTATTTGGTAAAGAACATCTTGTCGCTCGTAATCTTATTACTGAATTACTTAGCCACAAATCTGTTGAAGGATCCGCCGATGGCCTAACTGACTTCGCAATTAAGCTACGTAATGTATGCATAACATTGAAGGAAATGGGATATATGTCTGATGTGAATTCTACGGCTAATCTGGAAATAATTGTGTCACGTTTACCCCTGGGATTAGAGAATAAATGGGTGGAAGCTGCTGATAGGATCATGATGACCGGTAGGGAGCCGATCTTTGAAGAATTAGTGATGTTTGTAGAAGAAAGAGCCAGGATTGCGCGATCACGTTTCGGTAGATTGATACATTGTAACTCAAGGTTCCGTAAAAGTAATTATGAAGGCCAAGTTGACAGGAGATCACGCTTTAATGTAGTTAAGAGGGAACCAAGCAAACCATTCAAGGCCTTAAGTTGCGAAATTTGTTTTGGTGATCACAATGAGAAAGATTGTATGAAGTTATCAAAAATGAATGTTACAGAGAGGAGACAGGAAGTGAGAAAGCGTGGTCTATGTTACCTGTGTTTAAGGAAGGGTCACATAGCCAAGTCGTGTAACTCGGACATAAGGTGTGACGTTGATAATTGTAAGATTGGGCATAATCCATTATTGCATATTGATGCTACTCACAAACATGTGGTGAACTTTACTAAGGATTGGAAATTCTCAAGGGTTTGTTTGGGTATCATTCCGGTTAGACTATATGGCCCCAAAGGATGCCTGGAAACATACGCCCTTCTAGATAATGGTTCAGATACCTCTATTGTATGCGAAGAGTTAGTTAATCGGTTAGGTCTCAAAGGTAAGGAGACTTCAATAAAGGTGACAACTGTGAATGGAACTTCTACTTGTGAATGTCTGGAAATAAATTTAGAGGTATTTTCTTTAGATGAGCGGGGTTCTATAAAGATCAACAAGGCCTATACGACCAAGAAACTTCCGATCGATTATGCAGAACCTTTAGCCGAACTCCAGCTGAGAAGGTGGAAACATTTAAAGGAAATAACCCTACTGAGGCTGCAAAGTAATCTAGTAGGAATATTGATTGGGTGTGATGCTCCAGATGCACATTAAGTCCTTGAACAACGCCTGGGAGACAGGAAGCATCCGTTTGGGGTGTGTACTCATCTCGGTTGGATGATTTTAGGTCCTAAAGAAGCATCGAGGTCTTTACATCAAGTTCAGTGGTGTCATTGTTCTACTAATGATATTTTGCGAGATATAGAAAGATTATATAATCATGGGTTCGAGGATGCAGATGAGTTTCGTAATGGATATTCTGTCGAAGATAATAGAGCTCTAGAAATAGTTAATAGTTCCTTTAGACTGGATGGTGGCCATTTCCAAGTTGGTCTACCCTGGAAGTATGATGTGCCAAGGCTACCGAATAATTTGGAACTAGCTGAACGTAGACTAGAGTGTTTAAGGAAGAGGTTTATGAAGGATAATAGTCTTCTGGAGAAATATCAACTTGTAATGAGTAAACATTTAAGTAAAGGCTACATCATTGAAGCTAGTAAGGAGGAATTCGACCGTGATGCTGTTTGTTGGTATATTCCTCATCATCCTGTTGTCAACTTTTAAAAGCCTGGAAAATTAATTATTGTTTTTGATTGTTCAGCTGTCTATCAAGGTTTTTCTCTTAACGATCAGCTTTTGAGAGGACCAAATACTGTAAATAGTTTAATTGGTATACTTCTACGATTCAGATTATGCAACGTAGCATTAGCCGCTGACATCGAGGAGATGTTCCTTCAAGTAAAGATCCCGAGACGAGATAGGGGAGCGTTCCGACTATTAGGGTGGGAAGACGGTAATATAGGACGAAAGGCTAAGGAATACTGTTTGACAGTTCATCCGTTTGGAGCCATGTCCTCTCCTTTTTGCGCTAATTTCGCTCTTCGGAAGACGGTAGATATATTCGGAAAGGAATTGAATAAAGATGTACCGAAAGTTGTAGATAAGAGTTTCTATGTCGACGACTATTTAACTTCAATTGATAATGTGCAGGATGCAATCGTGTAGAATCCATTTTGAATGTTTTGTTTTTTCGAAAATCCCTCCATGATTACATATTTTTGTTATAACATGACGGACTTTTTCTGTTGACATTTTTGGTATTTTATTTGATTCCAATTTGAGATTTTGTATATTGTATATTGTATATTGTATTGTTGTATATTGTATATTGTATTGTTATTGTATATTGTTGACCAGTGACAATCGCGGAAGATTATACTGAAAAAGAGCTCATTCATGACTTCTTGAGCTACAGAGTTAAAAAGAAGCAGAATATAGAAAATATCACGAAAGCATCAGACCACTGTCATTCTGTAAATCAACATAAATGCTAACAATTTGATTCTTCTGAAGTTCCTCTATTCATACGATTAATTGTCCATTCGTTATCTTACTAGTGAATTGTCATCGTTAACCTGCATAAGTGCAGGTGTACATTTAGTGTTCAAATATAAAAATGTCTGAGTGAACATACCTTTGTTTTATCTAGAAAAGTATCTGCTGAGTCATTGCTTGGCTTAAAACAACAATATTTTCTGTTCTGTTCCTCGCCTCTTTTTCTTGATTTCTATTTTTTCAGCACCTTATTTCAATCCCTATGTATTAGTCTGAATGTTTGCCAAAGACTCGGACAATTTACCCAGGAGCAAGTAAATTTATAATTTGAAGAATATCGACCAGATCTTTGCACATGTACTTCATCAATTCTTGTTATATGCAGACCTGGCTCTATCTTGCATTGTTTCGCATTTATTAAGAAGCTCGTCGTAACGCGACCTTTGTAACTCGCGCCAATTATTCGCACTGTACATTGTAGAGTCTGGAAAATTATCTGTAAGTTTATGTGAAAAATTTTAGCCATCTATATGAAGCCACTGTATCTTGTGAAATATTTCAGTAACTGAAAAACGTCTTACGAAAAATATGTTAGCAATCTTAACATTTTGATCTTGCCTGTAAATTGGCATGCCTCTTGTAACATGTTTGTTATCTGAGAATAAATTATTATTATTATCATCATTATTATTACTATAAAGTGATCACCAACATTGAAGAACAGCTAAACAGGGCGGCAGAGCACTTTCAGAAACTCTTAATCAACGTTGGCCCAACAATAATAGATTAGATCAGTATGGCCATAAGACCAATCGAGAGCGGCAAAGCAGCAGGACCAGACAACATCATGTTGCAGTAGTTATAAAAATACTCCACATTCTCTTCAAGAACAGTGGGATGAGGAACAAGTACCAACAGGCTGGATAGATAGACACACGATCAAGATACGTAAGAAAGGCGACCTCAGCAAGTGTAAGAACTACAGCGGCATCACTTTCCTTTCAATACCAAGCAAAATCTTCAACACTGTATTGTTTAATAGAATAAAGGATTCCTTACATGCCCAAATTCCAGATCAACGAGCTGGATTTCGTAAGGATCGACCAAGTACTGACCAAATGGCATCATTGAGGAACAATCAATTGAGTGGAACTCACCACTATACATCAACTTCATAGACTACGAGATAGCATTTGATAGTTTTGACTGGACGACACTATGGAAGGCTCTTCAACACTACGGCGTACATGAGAAAATATTCAACATCATAAGGAATTCTTATGATGGATTTCTCAGCAAATTTATGCATGTAGGACTGCTCTCAGACTCGTTCCGAGAGAAGAACAGCATAAGACAAGGTTGTTTGCACTAACCTTTTCTCTTCCTCTGGGTGGTCGATTGTATTATGAAGTTGTCAACATCTTTGGACGAACACAGGAGACAATGAACTCCTCGGATTCAGCTGGATGATCTGGGCTTCACAGGTGATTTGGCTCATTTATTCCACACGCGAGAAGACCATCAGTGTAGCAGCAACCTCAGCAGCATTAGGTCTCAACACTCACAAAGAAACAAGCAAGAGTCTCCGACACCATGAACAACAACCCATTGTAAGAGAGTACAAATCAGATTCCAGCGGAAGAAGAAATCAGTAGTAATTGCCCGAAGAGGATAGGACACCAAATGAAGAAAGCACCTAACTACGTCACAGACAAGCCTTCACTTAGAATCCTGAAGGCTGAATTTAGGGAGAAAAAGAGAAGAACTCATTGTAGAATCCTTTTTGAATGTTTTGTTTTTTGGAAAATCCCTCCATGATTACATATTTTTGTTATGACATGACGGACTTTTTCTGTTGACATTTTTGGTATTTTATTTGATTCCAATTTGAGATTTTATCATTGTATATTGTTATTATTTCTATATTTTGTACTTATATTGAAGTTTTTGTGTTTGCTTCTGAACTGTACATATGTTGTTTAAATTTGATATAATATGGCTACCGCCACATTTTTGGATTCGACATCGTGCAGTATAGGAGTTCACCTAGACCTCGGAACCTTGATACTCATTCAGAGTAATTTTGAATTGGAAGGCGTAAAATTCGTTAGGTATTGTTTGTATTTCCATTTATTATCTATTAATAGACCATTTTCCCCTAGAATTATTGTGTTTTTATATTCAAAATCGGGAAGTGCGTCCGACATACGTCTATTGGAATCGAATTGAACTGCCACGATAGAAAATCCAATTACACTCATTACGCCGAGAATCGGAGACAGGTATGAGAAGAATGAACAGCAGTTGGATAGAAATGGAACAGAAACCCCAGGACAGAGTCGGTTGGAGGATGCTGGTCGGCGGCATACGCTTCACTAGCGGTAGAAGGCGTTAGCAATTAGTTATTAAATATGGGTTGTGGTAAAAAATCTTATTATTACAATACTCATTAGTTACCGTAGGCTTTGCTGGTTGTGCGGTGTCTTGTTCTCTGATAATTATTATCAGTCTCTGTGGCTAATTTGGCTTGTTATCATCAGTATTCTTGACATTTAGAGAGACCAGAGGAACGTTACATTATTTCAGAAGGGTGATTCTGTTCACTGTAGCCCGCAAAGTTGTGAAAAGTGCGGTCTGAGCCGGCTGACTCTCCTTTGTTAAGATTGGAGAATGTTGCTGTGTCAAAGACGTGTTCAAGTCCATTCATGTCATTTCCTGTTATGCGACTGGAGGGGGATTAGTCTCTAATTAAGTTTAACTAGTTACGTGTTACGTCAGAATGAGGTCTCTGATTTGTCTAACGTGGAACCCGAAGTAGTTTTAAGGATCCCATTAGCAGGTTTGATGAGTCTAGCACTTAGTCTCGGATTAGTAAGTAGGGCACTATCATCGATGTGTGCTGGTTTGAGACGATCAGTGCTGACTAACTAAACGCGGCCATGTCGAGCAACCTTGAAGGTCTTTTCATGACGGGAAATCACGTGAAAAGGTCCTTCGTAGGGTTTTTGCAAAGGTTTGCGCACCGAATGGACTCGCGGGAAAACATGTGAACAGGTAGATAACTCTCGAGGCAGAGCAACCTGTCGATGCTGTACTCGAGCTGACACCGTAGGCAGTGCTCGCATAAATTCAGAAAATTGATGGACGTAGTCTGATTTACTGAAGTTATCACTGCTCCGTGGTGTGAAAAATTCCCCAGGCAGACGCAAAGTCGTGTTGTATACCAATTAAGTGGCGGAAAATTGAATATCTGCCTTTAAACTCGTTTTGATACCTAGGAGGAAGAGCGTTAAGTTTTCGTACCAATTGTTGTTTTTGTGTGCTCGAAGAGCGTTTTTGAAAATATCGATATATGTTACACAACAGTTGAAATAGCTGGAAAATTGGATAGAAAAATGACAGACTCACCGAATTTGATGCGTGTTCGTAGTCGTCGCTCTCCAATTATAGTGAGTTAAAATAAATATACGCCTCACTCACAGCCAAGATAGTTTCCCAGTGGACTGATGGTCTTCCATTAGTTTTGCTCGGACTTCTCAATTCAGTTACTGCCGACGTTGGGTGAGTTTCAGCCAAGGACGTTAATGGTCGGGAATTTCGAATTCCGAGTGATTTCATCAATCTATCATCTTTTTTAACATGTACAGACCTAAAACCCTACACCGGCAGACATTTGAAAGCGGTGCTTTCACTTAAACCTATTTCCAACCAAGCAACTAGTTTTTTCATTAAATTTGCATTACGACTTAGTACACATTTATCTGTACGTCGTGAAGAAGTACGCCTACTTACTGAGGGTGCTAACGAACGGAACTGTAGGCGACGTCATTAAGAACCCACACACAATACCCGTAACAAGATTAGAACTAGAAATAACATCAACATCAGCCAGCTTCAAACTATCTTCTTATGAGGGAACCGATCCTCTGTCGATGTATCCACTGCACAATCGAACGGCTTAAATAGCACAACTAGTTGAGGACAGTGCATCAGACATTCGCATCATATCACCATTGTGTGATCAGTTTAGCTCATGTACTTCTGTACACATCGGTCATCTAAAGTTAGTAGTAAAAATTACTACCAACAATTTTAAGGTATATGAGGTATCCAACTTTATGGACAAGATCCGATTGTCATAAATGCTGAGGTTTCATCTTCGAACGTCTACGTTCCTGATCTCTCATTTCACTGGGTTTCAGGTCATTTGCCATAAAAGTGTTTTGGTCAACAGTATTGTCGAACTGCCAGTATTTAGTATATCTTCCGGACGACATCTAGCAATATTTTATTTGGGTGCAAAACGTATGACTAAAAAATCTGATTTATTTGCTTGCCTGCAATACTGGTTCCAGAAGGACTATACGTATAACTCACAACCAACTGACTTGAATTAGACAGTCGAGTGGCTAGACCACCATTCATTGGATACAACCAAACACCTGGAACCGTACCTAAAGAACAAGAATCGGGCGTAAAAAAGAAACCAGATGGTTTAATATAGCTTGTGAAAAAAAGATATTGGATATTGGTTGAATTTCTGGCTCAGGAATGTGGCTATTATGAATCTCAAGGTCCTCGGGCTCATGGGTTTGTCTCGATGACTTGAATCTTGCGAATTTAAATATGCATTAAAAATATTTTTAGTTATTGAGTCCGGGCGTCGTAAATGTTTTTCCATAATGCGCCAATAACTACTTTATTATAAACATTAGACGTTAATAACTCCCAGAATTTCAGTACTGCTGCTGCATTACGCAGCTTGAGTAATTAGTTGAAGTGAGATTCAAAACATGTTTTCAGGTTGTTTCAATGTGTTATAATACTCAAAGTGGCATACTCAGGACTTCCCAAAGTAAATGATACTTTTAGGCAACTGTAAACATATGGACATATTTCATTTGAAAATATATACGTTCTTATGGTTGGACTCCGCATAATAACAGTGAAGTCGTTTGAATGTATCCAGCAGCCAAATGTCACTTGATGACTTAGTTCCTCATTGGTATTCTCTTATTGTATTGTTTTCTCAATTAGTTGACTTTTCTAGCTCTTCTATTTGTTTCCCGTATTTTGTCTTTGTTCATATTATTTCCTCATCTGGTTTGCAAAACTTTTTATAGCTAAAGATGTCAGTGTCCTAAACTGTGGTTATTCTATGCTGTTGGGTAACAGGTGGAATTAGACTCATTAAATAGTTGCATTTAGGATCTATAATCCAAACTTTCGGTGATCTGTCACTTCCATTTATTGATTTTCTTCTCATCTGTCACTTTTAAACCTTGTGTTTCGCTCTTAGCTTGGATGCACCTCATCAATTATCCCATGCTTGCTTTGTCTTTTCAGTTTTCTCTGGACCACTGTTTGTGACATACTGAACCGATATTCACTCCGGGGCCTAAATTGAATATGACCAGTCAGCCGAATGGCCCTGAAACCAAACAATCAAAACACATTTTAAATGATAAGTAACCACCTGTCTTAATTACCTTAGGTAATGTATGTATTAGGAGGGGCCTGTTGAAGACTGCAATTGGCTATGAGAATTTCTCAATTTGATGTTTTACAACTTCCAACAGCCGATGTGCCTCAGACTAGTGATACATGTATTAGAAACTAGTTCGACTGATTATACGCACTGACATGAAGTTGCGAAAAGTGTGATTATGTTCCTACATTTCATAGCACAACATAAGGAACAAAATCAATGGATGATCATCTTGACTTATAGGAAGCCAGTCAGTTAGTCAGTTGCAACGTAGAACTTCGTGCTTAAGTACATCGGTACTACATTAGCACAGAGACGCGACTGTCAGTTCAAATCTCATATTGGTACAGACAGTAAAAGTATTAGCGGTAATAAAGAAGATTAAGGCCCGAAGATACTATTCAAGAAGTATGCTTCGGTCAGATAGCTTTGAGAAGAGAAAGACTTTAAAAGAGAAAAATGAACTTATAAGAAGTGAGCTAATATTGATTTCTTGGATTTTTAAGATACCGAATGAGTTAAAGAATAAATCTAATCATACTCCTTACGCATTCCGAATCATGTTACCTGGAATATTCTTAGTCACCAACTCTACCTAACTAAAAAAGCTTAAACTTACTATAAGTAACTGCGTGAATCAATGTGGCTATTTGGTGTGTTCATAGCATTTTCCAGATCTGGTACTCATCTAGACAGAAATACATATTGTGGAGGGTATGGGTCATGCTAATAAGTACATCCCTCCATTATCATCATCACTAAAAGTTTGCAACTTTACTGATGATTTCCATGTGTAACTCTATACTCCTGCAGTTCAAGTGGTGTCCGTCAGGGCTCCATTCCTGTTCAACTTTGTTGTACACATGCTTTTAGAGTTGACATTATCTTCGTCTGACTTTTCAGGGCTGGACCGTCTACCAGGAGACACGCTTGATGACTTAGGGTATGCTCATGACATAGTTTTATTTGGTGAAGATCCTGACAAAATGCAGTCTCCTGACCATCCTAAGCAACAATGCAAGCATGTCTGGGGTGCGGTTTTCCCCTTGGAAATGCAAAATGTTGCTTCAAGATTGGCTTGCATCGGCACCTGAACTAGTGATAGGGAGTGAAGTAGTCTAGCGTGTAGACCGCTTCCATTGTCTTCGGGGTCTCATCAGTTCTAATGGTCTGGTGACTGACGAAATCTGAGCGCGGATACTAAGGGTTCGATTGGCTTTTGCCAACTTGCGTCACTTGTGGAGCAGACGAGATATCCGCCTGCTAATCAAAAGACGAGTGTACTGCGAAACAGTTCACCCCGTCCTACTTTGTAGCCGCAAAACATGAAAAATAAGAATAGAAGATATTCGTAGGTTACTGGTTTTCGATCATAGGTGTCTCCTAAGCATTGCTCAAACATCCTGAGTAAGCAATGCTATTGTTGGGAAACGAATACTAGGTAAGGATGGCAGATCAATAGACGCAGTAGTGAAACTTCACCTGTTGAGGTGGTTGGGACGTTTGTTACGAACACACAACCACTGACTGCTTCGACGAGCTATGTTTTGTGTTGTAGGAGTAGGTTGGAAGAAAGCTAGGAGCGGCCAGACCAAGACATGATACATGTCCATGAAGTCATTGATGACGGGATTGAATCATGGTGGTAGATGTAGACTACCTGGTTGGGGTCAGTGAGATGATGGTAATCTTTGGTTAGAGACCTTGAATGACATGGCTCAAAATCGATTGCAATGACGCAGGTGCATCCACTCGTTGTGTTCTCTCAAATTCTAATTTTCTTTATTTCTCACCATTTTCATGTTTTTCTTAAATTTGTTTCACTTGATTTTACTTCTTGAATAATATCTTCGAACCTTAATCTCTATAACTATTGCTAATACTTCTACTACCTCTACTACTATGGGATTCGAACTGACAGTTGCGTCTCTGTGCTAATGAGGCATGGTTACTTGAACTGAGGTACGTACGTACGAAGTTCTACGTTGTAACTGACTAACTGACTGATTAATTAGTTGAGTGTCTCATTATGTATTCGTTACGGGTATAAGAATTTGATTTCGACCAATTTGGTCTCGTGTGCTGTTACGAGTTTGAGGGCGGTTGTCACTTCTTGGCTGCCCACACTGAAAGGTTGTTTCTTGAGGGACCTGAAAAGGAAGATAGATTAGTGTTTGTCTTAGAGACCTGGGTGTGTGACCGCAGAGCCCAAGGGACAACTGCTCGAGGCCGGTCACGCACGGCCTTTTTATGAAAGGTTTTTTGAGGATTAGCTCCGCTCTTAAAGGCCCTTAGTGGGCACCCTTACCACCGGAGACGGAAATCCGTGAGGTAGGGTGAGGTGTGACATTTTTAGGGTCGACCTTTTCTAACCCTTCCTTCCTTGTGAGAAGGCAGCATCGCTGCAGATGCTGGTTGTCCGAGGGAAAGACCTTACTGCTGTCTCACCCCTATGCAATCAGCAGTACGACTTCGCCCTCAGACCTTGAGTAGCTGCTTTTAGTCTCATCGTCCTCCTATCGACCTGCCTGGCATGGTAGAACCTTCAGGAACATATGTTCCAGCCAATATAGCTCGGTTGGGTCATGCCGACAGGCAAGCCCGACCGCCACGTCAAGGTAGCGGCTACAGTCGGGTTATGTATTCGTTAGTTAAATTGGTCCATTTCAGTAAGTAGTCAGGCGTTAGAAATTAAGGACTAATACTTACAAGTTCACTCAGTAACTTCAAAGTCTTGAACGATGTCTTTGTGTTATTAATACAGTGTTATAAAGAAATACTGTAGGATTTAGTTTGTCTTACATATGTACTTCTAGAACTGTAAACGTACTATTGGCGAGTACAGAGTCTGTGGGAAAGCTATAGTCAAAACAAGACCGATTTGGTTTCTAAACATAAAAACAATTAGATTAGTACAATACATAGGGAAATTACAGTTACCAGGTGAAACGAGCAAACATACCGACCAATGTAGCGTGTCATATGGAAATGAATAAAACTATGAGTCACATCAATAATAATAAGATAATAATCTCCTTCAGTTAGTAGGTCATTTACAACAAAGATAGTTTACGGTCACGTCAGACCAGATCACGTGGTGAACGCTTAAACTACAATTTGTTTGTTTAGTTATAGCATAACTACAATTAGTTATGGAAATAACTAACAATACCTTTTTAATTTTCAGCTTGTATTTTCTTCGAACAATGAACTAGTAGAGCCCTCTTCTTGTATGTATTTGGTTCTACATACAAACTAAAAATGGGAAACTTTTGTACTTGTTGTGCCTGGAAATCTCACGAGAAACCGATGGGTGAGACAAATCCCATCAGTTATGGATCTGCTGTTTCTAATCATGTTGGTCATATAGGAAAATCGCAATCAGGTTTCCACCCGGAATATGTCAAGGATACCTTATCCGGTTACCGCCCCTTATCGAATGATCTCCCACATCTAAATAATTCCCACCCTTATCACCGTTCAGATAATCGCATTTCCAGAGCGGGGCACAATGGTTCAGCTCCTCCAGGTGACATTCAAGGGATAAGAGACTTCGCTTATCGAACGCAAGGAGACTTTGGTATGGGCACTGAACCTTCAGACTTTATGCTTTCCTCAATTTATACCCAATCAAGTACTTCAAACCTGCAGCATATCTCAGAGAGAGAACCAGATGGTGAGTCTTTTGATCAATGATAAATTTTAAAAATCAATGCACCAAGTTTGTAGGTTGCTGTCTGAACATAATGTTTCATATCCCTAATATTAGTTACGAACTATTTTTCTTGTGATTTATGCTTTGGTATTTTGCAATTTTGCAACTGCCTAAGTCGTCTGAAGTACTGTATACTGTTTTTTAATTCCTTATTCATTCTAACTCGCTGATAGTAGACATTTTTGTCTACCTTATTAATCAGTTGTTGTTTGACAAATTCAGCGATCAGTTATTGTGGAGGAAGGGTTCAGTGAATAATGATACGAAATTTCGATTGTTAAAATCAATGAATAGAGTGCTAATTGATAAACGGATGCAAGTATGAAGTATGACTCAGTGGTAGCTGATCATTTGTGTTCGCGAATAATTTAAAATCAAAGACAAAACCACTAAGCCAGGTAAACACATTTCATTCCAATTAAATAACATGTTTATGTATAGAATGTGCGCACATAGTGATAAAATGTGATGGGCGATTGGATGCAACTAACCTGTAGGTCACTCGTTCTTCAATTAACTAAAACCCTACTGTTAAGCTTACATTTCTGGCATCGCATCATCACCATACTATAATATCAGCTATTAGTTTTAAGTTTACTAATTGGTGTTTTCAGACTGTAGAGAATTCCGAACTTTAACAAAACAGGTCTTGAAATTTCCAATTACCAGTGTCTTCGAAGCATTGGTTGCATATTGTGGAACAACAGAGTGAGTATTGTCGAGTTTAGTGGTAGGATGAGGATTCGGTGAAGATTAGTAATCACTCGATTGGGTAGTAAATCTTCATCAACTGATGTGTTTGGGATATATATCACATATACTTAACAACCATCTGCGTCGTTGGGTGAAGTTTGTTGATTCAGGAAAGGCTGGAAGAAAACTAAGGATGTTCAAGCTAAGACGTGGTATTGTTACGTACGAAGAAGTACAAACTAGACTGAATATACATTCTTGGAAAAGACACTTTCGTTTACAAAATTTTTATACGTCTATTTGCAATACAAACAGGTTATTGACTGTCTTCTCTCATTTCTCTTCTGGTTTTCAAAATACAGTGATAATACCATGCACTTTGATACCCAGTCACTCTTCTCTCTTGTAGCAACGTCTAGGCGATGCTCCGATGCATACTACTTGTCTGCCAGTTTGTGAGTAACATCTACCACTGTATCAGTCTACCAATTCGATGACGACCAGACTACCATACTGGCAGGTGCTGACTACCTAACCGGAGTCCGCGTAACTTTTGTAACTAATGTTTAGGGACTTTGGCTGATATCGTTCAGAATCGTCTGCAGTGATGTAGGTGTATTCGCTCTTTATCTTTCTCTAGATCTTCAGTCCCAATTCTCCATTATACAAATCTTTCCTTTCTTAATTATCGAAATACATTATCGATGTTTAATCTTCCCCATTATCATTGCTAATACATTATTTAAAAGCCCTTGCAATTACATTAATCTAACTTATATCGGTCTTGATTAGTCAGTCAGTCAGTCAGATGCAACGTAGAACTTTGTACGTAAGAACATCAGTTCATGTCTCCATAACATATCAGCAGAGACGCCATTGTCAATTCAAATCCAATAGTAGAAGAGGTAGTAAAGGTATTAAAAGTAATCGGAGAGGTTAGGATGAGAAGATATTCAAGAAGTATGATTCAGTGAGAAAAGTTTAGAAAGTCAAAACTAGAGGGGTAGAAGAATCCAGAAGATTAGGATTTGAGAGAACACAAAGCATAAATGCACCGACGCCATTGCAAACGGTTTTGAGCCATGTCATTCAGGGTATCTAACCATCGATTATTATCATCTCGCGGACCCCAACCAGGTAATCAACAATTACCGACATGGCTAAGTCCACTAGTCAATGACTTCATGGATTTGTGCCATGTTTTGGTTTGGCCGCCCCTAGCTTTCTTCCAACCTATTCCTACACTACAAAACAAAGCTCGTCGAGGCAGTCGGTGGTTAGGCATAGGCAACACGTGTCCCAACCACCTCAACTGATGAAGTTTCAATACTTCATCGATTGATCTGCCATCCTTACCTAGTACTCGATTATTAACTATAGCATTGCTTACTCGGTTGTCCCAGGATATACGAGCAATGCTTCGAAGACAGCTATGATCGAAAACCAGTAACCTACGAATATCTTCTACTCTTAACGGCCATGTTTCGCATCCATATATTAGAACGAAGCGAAATACAGCGCAGTAGACTCGTCCTTTGGTTAGCAGACGGATATCTAGTTTACGCCATAAGTGACGCAGGTTGGCAAAAGCCAATCGAGCATTCTGCATCCGTTCCGAGATTTCGTCAGTCACCAGGCCATCGGCTACGGTCGGGCGGTCTTGATTATCTTATCACTGATATCATTACTTATGTTTATTCATTTGATCTTCATGGATTTGTGTCATGTCTTGGTCTGGCCGCTCCTAGCTTTCTTCCAACCTACTCCTACAACACAAAACATAGCTCGTCGAAGCAGTCAGTGGTTGTGTGTTCGTAACAAACGTCCCAACCACCTCAACAGGTGAAGTTTCACTACTGCGTCTATTGATCTGCCATCCTTACCTAGTATTCGTTTCCCAACAATAGCATTGCTTACTCAGGATGTTTGAGCAATGCTTAGGAGACACCTATGATCGAAAACCAGTAACCTACGAATATCTTCTATTCTTATTTTTCATGTTTTACGGCTACAAAGTAGGACGGGGTGAACTGTTTCGCAGTACACTCGTCTTTTGATTAGCAGATGGATATCTCGCCTACTCCATAAAATACGCTAGTAACATGTTTGTACTACATGATGTTCGATATTGAACAGTTTACTTACATTTTCTTGTCCTAATCTATTTTTTTAGATACGGAAGCTGATCCATCTTTAAATCCAACTAAAAGAACATTATTCATGCAACGTTCAAGTAAAGACATTGAAAGAAGTATGTTTTGTAATTAGTTTCTTCATACCACGCTACACTCTTGATTGTTACTTTATTATTCTAGGCTTTCTATTGTGTTGTCTTTATCAGTAAAATTTTTCAACGTCAATTAATAGATTGGTTAATACACATCATTTCATTTTATCCGATCACTACTGTATTTCGAAGTTTTCATTTGTGATCCATACGTGAACGACTGTAACAGGCTTCAAATGAATCTTCTGAAAATAATTACAACTTCTTGATAACAAGGCAATGCTAATTTTTAGTTAACGATTAAGTATATGTTAAGTATATGTTTCTCCATGACTCTGATAATGAGTTTTTCATCATATGAAAGTATCGTTTCAAAGTATCCATCTGTGAATAAACAGCAAGCGCCTAATTATTTTTTTAAAAACCAATGAAGTTTATCAACTCAACTAGAAGTAATCAATACATGAAAGAAGTCTCCCATTCGTTGCATAATAGTCAAATGGATGAAGACAACTGAAATTTCAATGAGCTACGCGTTTACACTGTGATAATTACAAGAGACAGGCGGTAACAATGATAGAAATCCGAAGGGGAAAAAGAGCTAAGTATTGAAGCTGGAATTATTAAACAAAGCACCATAGTAATGTAACTCAATAGATTAAGCTTCCAATTTAATGTCTCGATTTCAGTTCCCACCTAATTACATTTAAAGCGTCTTTAGCCTTCAATCAACAGGTATTATTCAAAGTTATTCAGCAAAGCTTCAGATGCCCACTAATTATGTGAGTGAGAACAACGATGAGGAAACCATGTTAAACTCCAAACTCAAAAGTTTATCATTCATCTTAAAAAGAAGAAACTGAACAGCTCTAGTGATCACTAGTGTTGTTTATTGATTTTATGTATTTTAATTTGCTATATGATAATATAGCAAAATGTATTAGCTGAAGTAGCAATCATTTTTCTCTCGAATTTTTATTTTGTATTGACTAATTCATAAGGAAGCCTTATTCATCATAAAAAACCAAAGGCACTGCACTGATTTTATCGATACCTTTTTTGATACAAAAAATCTCCATTTTAAAAATATCACATCTGTCTGTCATTATCAAATATATTGTAGCTTGTGTTGCAAAATGCTTACATTGTTAAAGTCTCTTATTTAGCATGTTTACATTGTGTGTTTGTGTGTGTCTATTAAGTTTCTTGTGGAGTAAACTCTGTTGCAATAGTTTGTTAATGAAGTGTATTTGCATTAGATATTGACAAATTTCGTTAGTGAGAAATTATTTCTTCTCATGTCATCTGACTATGATTGTTGAAACAATTATATGTTACTCCCATGCAATTTGCTTGTATCTGTTACTTAGGAAATCATCCATGTAGATTTATTGTTCTATGAAACGCATATTCTGTGTAGCACCGCAACTTAATGATTTAAGCGTTGGATTTTAAAACTACAAATCAAGGGTTGAGATATTCCCTCATCTATCACAATTTATGGAGCCAGTCAACTGTATAATCTATATTGCTTACACAAATGGTTTATCTCATAACCTAAAGTAAAAAAATTTTGTGCCTCATTACAGGATAAAATTATTCAAAACATATTAGTTTCTTATACTTGATTATGCCTACCTCATATCTGTCTGTCAATAATTTGTAATTTTTTATGAATCTACGCAGGTTGGATAGAGATATCATTGACTAAAATAATTGGAGTAGTAGAAACCATACTTGAATTATTTTTTCTGGTTAGCGTTCTTTAGCGATTTCGTTTTATACCGGATGAGGTCGCCAACCCCATGCCCAATCCTCCTCCTCTATCTGGGCTTGGGGCCAGAAGTAGACTGAGAGGGGCTAAATATGTCATGTAAAATTCTTCCAGTATTTACTTTTTATTCAATGAAATGCCTATGTAGATTCAAGAATTAAAAAAAGCCTAGTTATTTGTTGGCTCAGATTACTCAAAGTGTAGTTTACGTTTGTGCTTTGGCTTCAGATACTACTCGTCAATAGGCAATGCTAATGGATACATTTCCCTGGAAAGGTTATCTACTAAGTGGTATACTGCGTTTACTCGTTGTAATCTTATCAGCAACCCCATTATATTCTTACTGTAATGTAATTCAGTTAAATGTCGGTGATAAGCTACATTTCAGCAACCACAAAATAATTGATTTGTATCAAATTATAAATGCTCAATTCAAAGTTATCTTATTGAGTGGCAAATAATAGAGTTAGACTTGTACTATGTCGTAAAACCCGCATCTTTGTTAATTATTTTGTACATGATGTTTGAATAAATGTACCACTAAATCGATCAATTGTCAATATCTTTCAGTAAAAAATTAACTTTCTGAAACGAAATTATATAGCAGCGTCATAAGGAATTATTTATGAGTAAACCAATTCCCTGAATAAGGTCACTGAACTCTAGTCTGAATTATCTCCATAGATGGAGCTTACTTGATTAGGATCTATACGGTAATTATGATTAATTCCAGTTGTTTTCGCAACTGTCAATTGGCCATTTTTAAAACTTTCGTTTGTTCTGATCTTAGTAGATATCAAATGGACAGTTATCTTCATGTTAGTACCTTTCAATAGCGGATTATTACATTACTTCCTTTCAGTAGTTGATTTTCATAAACAATTCAAGAAACGAGACCACTGAAGATTATTATTATTATTATTATTATTATTATTATTATTATTATTATTATTAAGTTATAATTCATTATCAAAAATTGTACGTAACACAAATGGAAATCTTTTCAAGTAGGATAGATGAAGTGACTCTCTTAAGTTCACCGCATACCTTTTATTCCCTTATTTCATTACTTCTCTGCTTGTAGGAACTTGACATTTAAGACTAAAATTTGATCAGTCGTTTTCGGAATACATACAACTTAAGTAAATTAGTTCGATATTATATTTTCGGCAAAAGTTTTAATATATTTGGATTTGATTTCATAATTGACTGAGTGTATTTATGCATACAGTAATTAATTTGTAACTTTTCATACTGCCTCGACGAGCTATGTTTGGTGGTGTAGGAGTAGGTTGGAAGAAAGCTAGGGGCGGCCAAACCAAAACATGGCAGAAATCCATGAAGTCACTGACAAGTGGACTGAGTCATGTTGGTAGATGTAGACTACCTGGTTGGGGTTCGCGAGACGAAAGTCACCAATGGTTAGAGACCTTGAATGACATGGCTCAAAATCGTTTGCGATGGCGCAAGTGCATCCATTCTTTGAGCTCTCTCAAATCCTATTCTTCTGGATTCGTCAACACCTCTACCTTTGTCTTTCTAACCTTATTTCACTGAATTATACTTCTTGAATAATATCTTCGAACCCTAGTCTTCTTCATTACCATTAATACCTCTACTATCTTTATCACTATGGGATTTGATTTGACATCTGCGTCTCTGTGCTAATGTGATGGTATGGCAACATGAACTTATGTACATACGTACGTAGTTCTACGTTGCAACTGACAACTGACTTTCATACTGGTATTCATAATTTAGTATTTAAAAGTGATCCAATGCATTTTGATATGGAAGGAAATTAGTTAATTAAAATTTGTACAATAGATAGTTACTTTTTGTTAATTCATAAACCTTACTAACTCTCTCTTTCCCTATCATGCATTTTATTTATGAATATCTTTGTTTGATTTATGGTTGCTTATTTGTTATATAATAATGATAATTTTAAGTGTAACAGTGTTGTTTAATTTTACGGATTGTTATTATTAGTAAGCTAATAGATTAATCAAATTCCAATGGTGTATTCCTGTCCTATTAGTGAACGTCCAAGCATAAATTAATTCTCCTTGTTTTTCTCTTAATTTTTTTTTTTTTTGCACTAGATAGTTTAAACTGCTCAACAAAGAGTAGAATACAATACCCACTGTTTATTTTTAATTCTCTAGGTATTCTCTTAAAGAGTTATAGTATATATATACTTAAAACTAAGGAAGAGAGTGATGTTTTCAACTAGGAGAGACGATGAAAACAGTTGTTGTTTTATTTATAATGTTTATTTTTAAATTTAATTAATCATTTATCTGTCAAATCATAGTATATTGACAGAATAGCTTGTATATAAATGACAACTTGAATTCCTTAATATACATATTATTTAATCAACTATCCTGTGAAATCTGTTTCGTTAAAATTTAAAGATCAGTTGCGTTAGTAAATAATAAATTCGGTCATATTGGTTATTCCAGTAACTTAATCAAATCAGGAAATATTATCTGTAATATAAACTGGACATTGAGTTATCGGTAGGCTGAAAGTTGAAATTTTTTTAAATCACTATAAATCTTGTGAAAATAATTGTGAAAATATAATTGTTCTTTTTCAACATAACAACTATGATTCTCTATCAAATCAATGTGATCTAGTGTTAAGTCATGAATATTTTGATGTCTATGTACGTAAGATGTATGAACACATCTATTGAAAGTATACTTAACATTCATGTAGACACTATGCGGAAAAATATTTCTACGGGAGTTCATTAGGAAAACATCATTCTAGTCATTTAGTACGTACTTCATTTCAAGTTATCATACACACACAGAGAGAGAGATATGACATTGTCAGATCAAATCCCAGAGTAGTAGAGTTAGTAACAGTATCAGTGGTAATAGAAAAGATCAGGAACCAACCATAAGATTTAAAAAAAACATAAATTAGTGAAGTAAGTTTTTGAAAATGTTACAAAGAATTGAGAAGTTTAAAATTTGCGGGTAGACAGAATGAATGCATCTGCACCATTGCAAGCGACTTTAAGCCATGTCATTCAAAGTCTAACAATTATCATGCAGACCGTAATCAGGTAATCTGCACTTTTGAATATTACTCAATTCGATTGTTAATGACTTCATGAAATGTTTCCACATTCTGGTTTGGTCGTCTCTAGCTTTCTTCCAGCCTACTCCTACACTAGATAGCATCGTACGTCGGGTTAGTTAGTGGTTAGGGATACGCGACACACATCCTATCCACCTCACTACTTCATCGATTGGTTTCCTGTCCTTACCTAATACACTACTCTATTCCTAACCTAAGAATTGCTTACTCGGTGGTCTCAAGATATAAAAGCAATGCTTTGAAGATACCTATAATCGATGACTAGTAACCCATAGAAATGGTCTATTTTTAATGGCTACCAAGCACTAGCTACTATTGTACAGCATTATTTTAGTGGTGAATGAATGCAAGTGTGAATCACATGAACTAATTATCTTTATGTAATAGCACAAATTTTTTCTACGAACGCCTACATATTTGGCCAGTGTTTAATTAAAAAAAAATAATAGATTAATATGTTTATGAAACACTAAACCTTTTTTTCTTCTCTGCCGTCTCTATTCTAATTTATTTACAAAGAGCATATTACTTACTCTATGCTGGATTAACTATTAGTTTGTAAAGAAGGAGAATGTCATTAACTTTAACCAACTATATAATCTAATTTAAAAGATTGTTATTCCTTTTTTTAGAGTCATTTTTATTGAAAGTGTTCTAGTTCACTTTGTTCACTTCATGCTTGAAATCTGTATAATTACAATTTTTATAAATTTGTAATACTCTTGATAATTCAAAGTGTAATTCATTTTTCAAGTTCAATAATCAATAACTTCTCTTCTTTGGTTTTATCGTTTCATTCATTCTTTCTTTTTTTTTCTATAGAAGTTCGTGAAATTCGAACTAAATATGATCGTAATGTAAGTTGATAATGGTAATCTTGCAATTTACTGTAAACTGAAAGCAACCATATCATACCCTTACGTTTGAGGATCTTTACAGTGGAATACTCTATTCGTTCCATATATATATATATATATATATATATATATATATATATATATATATATGGAAACTATTGAACTTAACAACACTTATAAATTTAGTCAAGTTTACGCTACAATATTAGAAATAGCCAACAGGTCTATCACGAGTGCATAATGCTGTCTATTCTTATAGCATATGTATGACAACTAAGTAATATTATTAGTGTGTGGTTTTTTAATTTTTATTTAAACTAATTTGCACTACTTGAAACAAAAGAATAGGCTTGTAAAAAAGTAAAGTTTTGAATGTTAGATCGTTGTATTCTGCTGATGAACTATTCACTAAGTTGGTGATTAAAACATCCAGATTTTAACTCTACTAAGTTGATGATTTAATACTTGTTTAGTATATTTGGACAGTTAACACCAATATCTCCTTACAACTTATAGCAAAGATTATCGATACAGATTTGATTATCAAGACTCATTTGTTAGTAGTGATAAAGATCATAAAACTATTGAATTGAATATATATTTAGGACAAATTTGTGTGTTTTAGCCCAAGTTGCTTTCTATATCGGCACTGATAAGTTTCATTTTGATTCAGTCTAAATATTGAGTCTTTTATATATATGTACAATGTCATCATTCTCCCTGATTTTATTACTCGTCAATTAAAGTTTGATACTTTGATAATGCTTATACTATTACTAATAATAATGGCTTCATTCATTATTGTATGTTTAGTAAAATATAAAATTCTCAGCATGGAATATTCAAACGAGTTTCCATTCTAAAACATTTAGTGTTAGGCAATTGGAAGTAAGTAGTTCAAGAATAGACATCTTATTAACTTTCATTCTTTTCCCAACAGATTACCCAGCCACCGTGATATTTGGCTTTGTACTTTTTTGTACATTGTGAAGCAACAGCTCTTAAGCGCCTGAATAGATTATGTAATCAATGAATACAATCGACGTGTTTAACCAAACACAAAGAAGTAACTTGTTGCAATATTTTAATGTTAGGAAACAGGTAGCCCAAATATTCAAGCAGACATGTACATTACTTTATGAGTGCCTACAAAAAATTCATTTATTCAAAATAGTTGATACTGACATAGCGATATGATGACTAATCTCAACATTACTTAATAGTAATAGTATTTTCCAAATCAGTGTTATTGAACGAATAAAATAAATAATCTCGAAAATATTTACTATAGTTATATATTATGTATTCTTTGTTGTGTGTATTACAGGTTCCACGAACTCGTCAAACTACCATTCCTTTACTTTATCGTTCCAGTTCTACATCAACCATATGGTTACATGATTCAACTGTAACTAGACCAGATCCTAAATCCACTGTTCGCGCTTTAGCTCAAGCAATTTATCTACAGATTAAACACAGAGATCATAAAATTGCTTGTGACCCTATTATTGAAATATTCGATGAGTCTTTACATCCTATTCAGGTGATTTTTCTTTGATTAACTTTAGTTTGTAAATAAATTTATCATATTGAAAATAATTAATGTAGCACAATAGTCATTTCAAGGTTAGGCTTTTCGGTTATGGAGGCACACTTATATGAATGGTGATAAAGCTATCCGGCATTATAGACTGAAGCACCTATGATCATTTCTGACAGTATCAATCAGAATTCGACTTAGTTGCAACTGTTTTTATTAAATAGTGACATTAACTGCTACAGTCCGTATAATATTAGAGTGAGCTTTGGTGATAGTCACATACGTGGAACCTGGTGCATATGCGTATCGGTTAAAATTGCCGAACCAAATTAGGTCGGCGAGATAAAATTGCAAAACCAATCTCATAGTAAGATTAACAGTACTAATGGTGATAGGAAAGATTAGTCATAAAAATATGATTTGATAAGAAAATAGGGATTTCTGGTCTAATAATTTGCAATTATAGGAAAATTTTGAAACTTAAGATCCAAGACATGACGATTCTGCACCATTGCAGACAGTTACAGGTACCTACGCCTGTTACCCCTCGTAGTTAGTGCATATTGTGCTGTATTGGAGGATCTTGCCTTTTCCATTGTTTATGTTGAGACCTACTGTTTCACAGGCTGCGGCTGCACTGGCCGTCTTCTGCAATTTTTGTTGTGTTCGCGATAGGAAAGCTAGATCATCTGCTAAGTCCATATCGTCCAGGTGCATCCGAGCTATCCGCTGTATTCCGTGTTTCCACCCAGATGTTGACGTCTTTATAATGCATTCGATCATCAGGCTAAAGAGAAAGGGTGCGAGTAGGCAATCTTACCTGACAACAGTCTTCACTTCGAGTGAGTTTGTGAGCTGTCTTTTGTGCAAGGTTTTGCCGTTTAGTCCATCGTAAGAATTCCGTTTGATGTTGACTATCTTCTGAGGCACGCCGTATTGTCGAATGAGCCTCCATAGTTTCATCCTGTCCATGCTGTCTAATGCGTTCTCATAAGCAATATATATATATAACCTAGTACCATTTAATGCACTGTTTACAACTAAACTATTTAAAATATTTCATTGAGTTTCATTTTATTTCATTCTCTTTTTGTTATTGTATAGAACGAGCCAGTTCCATTCGATTATACTACACGTGATCCAGATTTGAAAACAGTTTATCGGTTTATTCGTAATTTATTTCAAATGGCTCAACTTTCTCCAGAATGTGCAATTGTTACAATGGTATGTTATATACTAGCTGAAATCATTGTTGTACATGTCACAGAAGAAAATAATAAATTAAAAGCATACATATTTGATTTGTAATATCTAATTAAGAAGAATATCTTTTATTGAATATATTGGAGTAAATAGACTTATATGAATTTAATGTTTAATCTCTATTTGTGATGATTTCAAACCGTTTCACATAATTACGTGCTTTATGGGAGGACAGAAAAGCCTATTGATTAAAGCATTTTAAATGCATCTACTGATTTGCTTTTACGTAAATGACTCCATCTCTTTTTCTTGGTCTCCATAAATTGATGATGAAATTATACCTTACACAGAATGGTTGATATAAAGATGACTATCTGACCTTCTACTTGGTCCCTCTGTATTATCATTATTCTTTCTATTTTCATCATCATATTTGTATGATTATCAAGTCCACGAAATTGAAATTTAGTTGCAAGGCGTTTTGTGTAGATCACTTTAATTTGTAGATTATATTTGTCGAAGGTTGGTTTCATTTAGCTACAGTCAATGGTTCGGTTATTTTTCTTCCACGGTGTGGACAGCCGGGAATTAACGTCCGCCCTCATACCCCTAACGGCACGAAAGATCCTCTTGTTCAACATCAAATCTCCTGACCTCTCAACTCCCTTATTTCCGCGGATAACCCTTCTCACATATCCTTATCACCTTGTGTAGCTAACTATTATTGTTCGAGTGCAAGAAATGTTATTCCTGATCTTCCGAAACCACGCTCTAAACTACATTTTGGAGCTTGAAAACTTGTGACAGGCTCTGTGGTAGTGTCTGTCATTAAAAGGTGTACCCATAGACATGCTTCTAAATATAACATTATCTTCCCCTGAATTTTCAGGAGTAGACCTTCTATCAGGAGGCACGCATATCGACTCAGAATATGCCGATGACATAGTCCTACTTGGTGAAGACGCTTACAACATGCAGAGTCTTCTGACCACCCTATGCAACAATGCAAGCATGTTCAGGATGCGGTTTTCCCCCTCGAAATGCAAAATGTTGCTTCAAGACTTGGTTGCATCGGCACCTGAACTAGTGATAGGGAGTGCAGCAGTCGAACGTGTAGACCGCTTCACTTATCTTGGGAGTCTCATCAGTGCTGATGGCCTGGTGACTGACGAAATCTCAGCTCGGATACAGAAGGCTCGATTGGCTTTTGCCAACCTGCGTCACTTATGGCGTAGGCGAGATATCCGTTTGCTGACTAAAGGACGATTGTACTGCGCAGTGTTTCTTTCCGTCTTACTTTATGGCTGTGAAACATGGCCAGTGAGAGTAGAAGATATTCATAGGTTACTGGTTTTCGATCATAGGTGTCTTCGAAGCATTGCTCGTATATCCTGGGACACTCGAGTGAGCAACGCTGTTATTAGGAATCGGGTGCTAGGTAAGAATGGCAGATCAATAGATGAAGTGCTGAAACTTCATCAGTTGAGGTGGTTGGGACATGTGCTGAGTATGCCTAACCCTCGACTGCCTCGTCGAGCTTTGTTTTGCGATGTAGGAATACGTTGGACGAAAGCTAGGGGCGGCCAGACCAAAACATGGCACAGATCCATGAAATCATTGACAAGTGGACTTAGCCATGTCGGTAGGTGTCGACTACCTGGTTGGGGTCCGCGAGATGATAATAATCGATGGTTAGATACCCTGAATGACATGGCTCAAAACCGTTTGCAGTGGCTGCGGTGCCTTTACTCTTTGTGTTCCATGAAATTCTAACCTTCTGAATTCCTCATCACCTCTACCTTTCTCTTTCTAAATTTACTTCACTGAATTGTAGGTCTTGAATAACATCTCCGAATCCTTATTTCTCCGATTACTTCTAATACTTTTACTACCTCTACTACTATCGGATTTGAATTGACAATTATATCTCTGTGCTAACGTGATATCGCAACCTGAACTTTTGTACTTACGTGCAAAGTTCTACTTTGTTGATGATTATGATGAAAGAGAGCGAGAGCAGTAGCTCCTGATAGGTTAGTCACTGAGATTTTAAGGATGGCGGTTCAGTTTTAGCTGTGAAGTTGACTTAGGTCTTAGGTAGAATCTGGGTATTGGACGCAATTCCATCTAATTGATCTCAGTCACTGATTGTCTCAGTCCATAAGAAACGACGAAGGTCCTCTTGTGACAATCGCAGAGGAATCAATTTAATTAATATATTGTCTAAAATATTAGCTTCAGCGTCTCGTGAAAAGCAGGCTAGTTTCAGACATGGACATAGCTGTATAGAACAGAAATTCACATTTCATCAGGTCCGAGAAAACACATTCAGGCATCAAAAGAAGTAGACTAACCTCTTACAGGTTCATAACATTCATTATTTGAATTCATGTGAACAAACAGATTTATGCCCTGTATAAGGGTTAAGAAAAACACCATGTATCTATGTCACTGGATCAAAAGGTCTCAAATAACTTGGAATACTATTTCATAAGTTTAGGTCGTTACAACTAACCTGTACATCACTGTAAAATAATGCTCAACCAGAAATGTCTATTTTTGATTTCCCAATTCTTATTTGTAATAATATAGGTTTACTTGGAACGTCTTTTGACTAGCGCTGAGACAGAATTAACGCCAAGTTCTTGGAAAAGAATAGTTTTATGTGCTATAGTACTGGCTAGTAAAGTATGGGATGACCAAGCTGTTTGGAATGTAGATTATTGTCAGATTTTAAAAGATATGCAAGTTGATGATGTGTAAGTTTTGAACTATGTACACTGTTGGTTTACTTTTCATGTATTTTGTTTTATATTTACAACATTAATTATTCATCCATTCTAATAGTGTGATCATCTCACTGCTATAGGAAATCAATCTTGATCCAATAATATATATTTGCATAATATTCGATGACTTGAGGTAAGGTTCATCTGAGAGCAGATTATTTATACGTACGTAGATTAGATCCAAAATTTTCTACCGGCTCTCACAAACCATCCAATATCGGATCTTATGTTTATCCAACACAGTTAATCTTAAAATTCACTATTGAACATTGGCTGGTGGTGTAATAAAACAATGTGTTACTGTCAACTTGAACATAGTCTGACATTATTTCTCTATGCGTACTGTTACATTATTAACAATGTAATGATATGCGTTATGCAGCAAAGTAGAAAGCCTTTCCAGTAATATTAATTTCACAATATTTATTTTTATATCATAATCATAAGGAGTCCAATTTTTGTAGCTTAAAATTAATCACATAACGGTTTAACTATTTCTCCTCATTCATGCTTATTGAATCGGTGTAACCTTGATCCTCTTCCTTTATCATATTTCTTTTTAATTGTTTAAAACGTTGATCGTCTATTTTAATGTGTTTTTCTTTCAAAAGTGATTTCTTTTCTCTAAATGACAAATCCATTAGACAGAAGAGTTGGATTTCTTTGGTTATATTTAAAAGAATGAAAAAGACAGCGATAGATGGATGGCAGTGGGCGTCTTGAAATAAAAAATTTTTCTGTACATATATAGTAACAAAAGTAATAAGCTACTACAGTATTGTTTTTATGACGCAAAATTGACAGTCAAAGGTCTTTAAAAATGAAGTAATGATAATAATAATAATAATAGTATGTTTATTTTACTGATGGTTAATGTTGACCGAATTATAGCCACATACACACACTTGCATATATATATATATGTCAGATTTAAATTATTTCATTTCCATTGTTTTTAGTCTGCCACATGTCCAAGTGTTTTCATATTTGGCTGAATCTGTCATTTTAAACAATGATATTATATATATTATTATATATTGAATAAATTCACGTAATCTCTTTTAAAAAAGAAAACTTTAAACGAAAGAAAAGTTCATAGTAAATGAATTTATTGTATATTATCTAAGGAATCCTTGAAACAGTATCATTATACAATGCTCAGTAATGACTAATGGATACTACTACTACCACTAATAATAATAATAATAATAATAATAATAATCAGTTCCTCATTACAAAACTTTTATTAGTTATGAAATAAGGCAGGGTTTTTTGTTATTGAAAATCAGTGAATGTTTTTTGCCGATTAATGAGAATAATAACGATGATAATATCCCACATAAACCAATTTTTATGTTTATAAGCAGAGTTAGATTTTGGCTAGCAGTGAAATCCCGAACGCTCGTTTCGTCCTACTCGGGACTCATCAAATGGGTTCGCTTGCATCCTAAAGTTGACATCCACTCCGTGACTCGGTAGCTAAATGAATGACGCAATACCATTTGAAGCGGATGGTACTGGGTTTGAGTCCTGGAGTGAAAGTCAGATATATCCAGTTCAGGAGTTTCAAACAGAACCAAATACACGTCCTAGATTATACTGCCAACTACTGTCTATCTCTGCTTTAGAAATTGTTTATGATTTGATGATAATATTGAGGCAGTCTGCATAGAATCTACATATGCTAAAGTAGCTGGATCGATTGCAGTCCCAGACATTAATGAAAGAATTCAAACAACCAATACAAATGGTTGATTTTTTTTATGCACTAAATTTAATATGATTGAAATCGATGCTTGCTTTATTGTTTTGTAGTGATTCATTCATTTTTATTTTCTCTCCCCATTCCATTTGTTGATCCCATCTGTTGGCTGTGTGTGTGTACACTCTGATTTAAGACTGTTATTTCGAGCAAACTTAACGGTATCTTCTATTTTCCAGACTGCTCATTGCTGTCTGTCACTACCATATTTTCTAAAGTGAATAGAGTTTTTCAAAAATAATTCCTGAATATTTGGTTACTTTATACAGTATAAAACTTAATTCGAATTTGAGATTCACAAATGCACAGTTGACTAAATCATAGTTTTGTGCATTTTATACAGTTTTATGTTGCAACACATTCAAAATTGTTGATAATCGCTAGTTGGAATTGAATTTTATCTATTAACTATTAAGCGACTGTATTTGTACAAGTCAGACAGTTATCAGCAATGTAAGAACTTGAAAAGGCTGTTGCATCAGTCTAGATCCGTGCAACATATTACAGAGAGGTAAGATTATCAACATAAACATCAGAGTAATAGTTGAAGGATGCATTTAAAAATCTTGAATCATAAACAGAATAAATGTATTGAATGATACTAATACTACTAATAAGGAAGTCTATGAGTTCCTGATTCTAATGTAAAATTCCTCAATAGTATGCGTTAATGATGTCACTGGTAATCCATCCTAGGACATTCAGGTCTCGAGGCAAGCGTCTAGATCTAATAGTTTTTTCATATCTAACTTCAATCAACAGGCTGGATTTCGTAAGGACTGATCAGGTACCGACCAAATTGGAATCTTAAGGATCATTGTGGAACAATCAATCGAATGGAACTACCACACTACATCAACTTCATCGACTACGAGAAAGCATTTGATAGAGTGGACAAGGCAACATTATGAAGGCTTCTTCAACACTACGGCGTACCCGAGAAGATAGTCGACATCATACGAAATTCCTACGATGGATTCAACTGCAAAATCGTGCACGGAGGTCAGCTGACAGACTGGTTCAAGGTAAAGACCGGTGTCAGGCAAGGTTGCTTACTCTCACCTTTTCTGTTTCTCCTGGTGATCGACTGAATTATGAAGACATCAACATCTAAAGGGACAACCAGGATGCAGCTGGACGATCTGGACTTCGCAGATGATCTGGCTGTTATATCTCACACGTAACAAAAAATTCAAGAAAAGACGGTGTTGTAACGGTTGCTTAAGATATTTCCCGGCTAAATCTTATTGCTTAGTATTCTTGACACAAGACACTGGACAAGAAACACAAATCAGAACACGGTTGAACAGGAAGGATTGTATTCCAAAATAGCAAAGAAAAGAAGCTGGAGGTGATGGCGAAAGCCAAGGCAAAAAGGCTTGAAAGCGAAGAAGGCTAGAAGGCGAAGATAAATACAATGCTAGTCTATTTATAGCCTTTACATGAGAAAACTTCTGGAACAAATTCACGTGATCGACTGGACTGGATTTGACCAATCAGCATGCAGCTAATAATACGAGAATTTTCTATCCTGTTCTCCAAGCTTCGATCAGGCGCTGATTGGATAGGAAATTAGCCAATCAGCGCGTAGTGACGTAATCATGCTTTAAATCCATCTATGTCCCACTAAAAGACGGCCAGCGTAGCAGCAGCAGGTCTCAACATGCATAAACGGGAAAGCGAAATTCTCCGATACAACACCACATGCGCCAACCAAATCACTGTGAATGGAGATGTCTTGGAGGACGAATATCCCTTTACATATCTGTGCAGTATCATCAACAATCAGGGTGAATCCGATGTAGATGTGAGGGCACGAATCGGCAGAGCAAGGGCTGCATTTCTACAATTGAACAACATCTGGAACTCGAAACAACTATCAACCAATACCAAAATCAGAATTTTCAATACAAATGCCAGGACAGTTCTACTATATGGAACAAAAGCCATCATCCAGATAATTCAGGTGTTCATTAACGGTTGTCTAGGCAAAATACTTTGGATCCGTTGGCCAGACACCATCAGCAACAACCTACTGTGGGACAGAACAAACCAGATTCCAGCCGAGGAGGAAATCAGAAAGAAGTGATGCAGGTGGATAGGACACATACTGCGGAAAGTACCCAACTGTGTCACAAGACAAGCACTCATTTGGAACCCTCAAGGTAAAAGGAAAAGAGGCAGGTCAAGAAACACGTCACGCCGAGAAATAGGGAAAGATATGAGAAGAATGAACGAAAATGGGACAGAACTGGAAAGGGAAGCCCAGGACAGAGTAGGTTGGAGAATACTGGTCGGCGGCTTGTGCTTTATTGGCAGTGGCCACTAGGGTCTTACAGTAGAGGAGGATAGCTATCTAATGCATCCTACTTTCCACTTGTTCTTTAGTTAAGGTCAATATATGATGAATACTAATGATAACTGCATACACAAAGCATTGTTAAGACAGAATTACGGAGTAAAACAGCTATCATCTTATAAATTTTTGATAAGTATTATTTAACAGTGAATTCGATTTTTTTTATTGAACAAAATGATAATTTACATTCAGTAAAGTAAATTATCATTGAGAATCGTAATATTAGTTTATATCAACAGTTAATTAACATTCAATTAACTTTGAGTGACAAAATCAATGGTTAAATGTATTTACTATAAAAATAACATATTTAATAAGTTGTATATATTTAAATTTCTTGGCATTCAAGCTGGTAAGTTTGTTTCATTGAACCAAATATAGTTGAGTCATTTACTTAATTGCTCTAAATTATTCATTCGATCGAATTCTGATTGAAGCCATATTAAAGTCATATGACATTGTGATAATAGAGGTCACATAACATGACGATAATACTTAAATAGTTTGATTGCTGGTATAAATTACTGTTTTATTGTATAGTTACATGAAACATAAGTAGTATATGATTATAACATGAATCTCATTACGTCTTACGTGATTTATATTAGAGTTATATTAATTGTTTATTGCGAACATAGAGTACTATACCAAACAATCGTTTTCGATAAATACTTCATTAGGCTCTACCGTTATAAATCCAAAATTATCACTGTATTACAAAAATAGACAAAATTTTAAAGTTGAATTAATTCATATTGTAGATTGAACAAAAGCAACTTTCAATTCTAATATTATTTTTATTTCGTAACCCGATGGTTTGATTTGATTATTATAGAGCTTGATGAAAAAGTTATCAAAGATGACCGTTCGCTCTCATATACTTTCGTTCCTGAATATACTATGAGAATTTTTAAACTGTTTGCTAAAACTTAATAATCTTTTGCTATGTTAATGCTTTTCTCATTAAGTTATCGGAAACATTCCGTTACTGGTACTTTTAAAACAAATTTTGAATATTTTAAATAAATAGTTCTCTTCTTCGACTGTAATGAAGTGAAAAGACAATACGATAATAGTTTAAAATTTTTTTATACCAACTCGTTTCGAATAAGTTATGATAATACGTTATACAAAAAGAACGGTATTCAAACAATCCAAATGTTTCAACAAGAGTCTGAATTCTACAACAACCGGACTACCGTCCATCTCTGGTTTTAACGAAGCACTGAATGGTGGAGAAAACTTGTAGCTCAGGTGGATGATTGTGGTGGTGTTTCGTTCTCTGAACTGAAGTTTGTGCTGATGATGTTGTTCAAAAGAACAATGAAAGCTCAACAACCAGCTCAGAGAACGAAACACCACCAGAAGCACTGAATCTCTACAGTTTCTTGTGTTTTTCACTCGTCGCTGATGGATTGAATACAAGGAAATATTTTGTCCGCACATCTCTGGCAAAAAAATTTGGAGTAGCAAGTAAAGAACTTGACATCTGAGAACTTTCAAATATGTTTTGAACAATATAGACGTAGATAGGACACATATGTTGCCAAAAATATGTAACTTTGGACAAGAAACCGTAGAATTTGTAGGTTATAGTTTATATGACCCCGAATCTACTGAACAGATTATGCATTCTTTTGATGACAGTTAACTCTATCTCTCTCAGCCTCTACACGACACAACACACAACAAATCTACTGACTTATGTTTAGTTATCTATATAAATCATTATTTTTGATACATTGAATCTTTTTTAAATCATACCATTTTCAAATTAAACATTTTATTTCAAAATAAATGTTACTTTCTTTTTCATAATAAAACCTTTTTATTATGAAAGTTGATCTCGTGAAATTTTCATTAATTAGATAGCGAAGAAATATTTCACTTTTATTTCTTTGCAACCATTATTCATTCAGTAAACATTTCTGTGATTTATTGATTAGTTCACTTTCTCTCTCTCTCTCTCTCTCTTTATCTCATATACATTAAATTGCTTGCCAATTCCATCCTATTTTAAATTGATTATTGTTAATCTGTTGTCTTTTTTGACTAGTATATAATATAACTTTTAAATGATGATTACTAGTAACGAAATTATAGAACGATGTATTTCACCTTTAGCTGCATTTGTTGCATACTAGTCATTGACTGCCCAAGTTGTACTTGATATAATGTGATTCAATATGAAACATGAGCGGTTTCTTCTCATATATAAAATTATGCTGATATTTAAATGAAACAAATTTCGGTATACTAAAAGTATTATGTTCAAACTATGAATTCTTCAATTTATCATTTAACAATATATTTTGTTATAAGAATGTTATGCACAAATTTGTAGAGATATTAAAATCCATAATTATGAATCACAGAGTTGTTTCATCTATAACATTAAATGGAATCTTCGAAAATACCAAGTATTTGGCATACATTCAAATTAGAATGATGGGCATTAACTGTATTTTAACACTTGAATTAATACCTTCGAAATATCCACTGAGTTTGATATGACTGTTGAATGCCTAAACACAACATCAAACTTATCTGATTCGTATGTTCTTACTGCTGAATAGTAAACCACACAAACAGTTAGAATGGTACTTGATATTTTGCTCATTTTTTTTTCGGTACAATAATTAATGACTATAAACATATAAATTAGTTTATACTCAGAAAGTTGGTAATTTTTTTATATGTCAAACTGATAAAACTAAAAGTGAATTACTGAATAATTCATGAACAGTTAGACTTTTTCTCAAGTTATAACAATGTTAAAAAAGTACTCTTCATAGATCCAGGCTTATGTTAATAAGGAGTTAGGTTTGTGATTTTAACAAATGAAGGCATCATGTTAATTATCGGGAATTTCAAACATATGTCAACTGAGTTACAGACTGAACATTTCTATTTTCCGATTAAACAGAGCAGAGTTTATCATACATACATATAATAGATGTTTCAACTCAAACTGTTACATGATTGTATTAAATTATTCATGTAAACGTGTGTAATTATTTTATTAACTATATAAATTAAATGTGGACTTTTTTAACTTGTAATCTCTGTATATTATTTGGTACGTATTACTTGCTTACAAATAAAACTTAACAATATTCACAACAACCCCGCAATGCAATTACATGAGTCCACTAGTGACTAGCTTGGTGAGGAATCTTCTCCGAGTTCTATTGGGAAGTCGTGACCAGTGAAGTTCAAACCTGTCCGGATGTATACAGGGTATGAGGTTGCGCACCTCCGTGAATTTGATCAAGTTAGACATTAACACTGTTAGATACCGGCTCAGTGGTCTAACGGTTAGGGTTCGAATCCTGCGGGGTGCAGGAGTCGTGGATGCGCACTGCTGATGAGTCCCATGCCAGGACGAAACGGCCGTCCAGTGCTTCCAGGTTTCTAATGGTGGTCTAACATTGATCGATTCTTGGTTACAAATAAAACTTAACAATCTTCACAACAACCCCGCAATGCAATTACTTACGCCTGTTACCTCCAACGGAGCATAGGCCGCCCACCAGTTTTCTCCAACCAAGTTGTTCAAACATGGAAGCATCAAGTTTAAACTGTGAACAGAAAACTTGGTTGTTTTTTTAGAAAAAAATTAATGCTTAGTCTGTTAATATCAGTTATTCGGATGAATATCAGTACTGGTTGTAAACTTCCTGAATTTATTCTTATTCTTAAACTTGCCATATACCATTTATATGAATTGCTTAAATAAATATATATTTCTTCAATATTTTTTAAGTTTACTATATTTCACAAGCCCAGTGTTGTTCATACTATTCATCGAATTAAATGTCTTTTTATTCTTGAAAATTATTTTCTCTCTTTTGTTTTTCTTTAAGAAATGAATTAGAAAGACGATTTTTAGAAATAATTCAGTTCAATATTAATGTACCAAGTTCCGTTTATGCGAAATATTATTTTGATATTAGATCACTATGTGGACCTAGTTATCAGCCAACTTTGCTATCTACTGATCGTGCATATAAACTTGAGGTATGTTACATATATGTAGTTTTGATTATCACAATTTTATGGGAGTAGTACATTGATTTGAAATAACTGCGAAAGATATCTATTCCAATTCCTATGAAAAAGAAGTTTATTAGTGAACTAAGAACTAGAGTCAAAGTGTTACAAATTCTTTTTTATAAGACTAATAAACAGATTTCAAATGTTCGAATAGGGATATACGGTTGTAGTGTTAATTTATACACAGGACTCGTAGTGTAATTTTTTTTTATCACGATATTATTGTTGTTACGTTAACCTTTCCTCTTTACTGTTTATAAAATGTGTACGAAAGTTTTTAAATTGTATAGTAGTAGATCAATCATAATAGAAAAAAACACTAAGGTTTACATTGTATCACATAGATTGTGATGATTAATTAACCTCGGTAACTATTCGCATTTAAATTTTGTATGGAATGAAGTTCATATTTCAATATTTCATACTGTCATTTGTGTACAATCTATAATACTACTACTTAGTAATCTATCTTGAAACAAGTGCCTTTTCAAACATTCAACCGCATAACCTGTTATATGGCAACTCCTTTGTCCAAAGTACCTGAATTTTTTTTCAACCTTTTGCATTTAATTTTCCAATTTAATTTCTAGGATATTTTAATGACAGAATACATGTATACGATTTCTGTGATAGGATACTGCAAAATATGCGATGGCATTTCGAGAAGAATAAATAAATTAGTCTATGTAATAAGTAGCTAAAGAAATGTAATCCATTTATGACATACATGAAATTATGTAGTGAAACACAGTATGTCATCAATCTTATATCATATAATGTGTTAGTCATTGTTAACATATGTTTCACGTTACTATTCTACATTCTTTTAGAAAAATTAAAGAAACAATCAGACTTATTATTGTGAATCATCAGTCAGTCAACAACTACACAGAACTTCGTACGTACGTACATCAGTTCATGTTGCCAGACCACATTAGCACAGACATGTAATTAATTGTCAGTTCAAATCCCATAGAAGTAGAGGTAGTAGAAGTATTAGAAGTAGTCGGAGAGATTAGGATTGAAAATAAAAACATAAAGGTGATGAGGAATCCTGTGGATCAGGATTTGAGAGAAGTCAAAGAATGGATGCAACCGCATCATCGCAAACAGTTTTGAGGCAGGTCATTCAGGGTATCTAACCATCGATTATTATCATCTCGCGGACCCCAAACAGGTAGTCGACAATTACCGACATGGCTAAGTCCACTCGTCAATGACTTCATAGATTTCTGCCATGTTTTGGTTTGGCCGCCCCTAACTTTCTTCCAACCTAATCATACACTACAAAACAAAGTTCGGCGAGGCAGTCGGTGGTTGGGCATACGCAACACATGTCCCAACCACCTCCACTGATGAAGTTTCAATACTTCGTCTATTGATCTGCCAGGTGCATTCTGAGTAGGTGAATATAAAATGTATTTTGGAATTACAGTAGTAGAAACGAGAATTTTTCTTAAAATCAATTTATAATAATCTATGAAAATAAATATCTACTATTCTGAAAATATTTAATTATTCACTTATATTCAGGCATTTTCACGAGTAATGGACGATCAATTTCATGATGTTGTTCAAAAATGTCATACCAGAAAAAAATGGGGCAGTTTGGATAATTTGACATCATCACCTCCATTTCGACGTGCCATTATATCTTGAAATGCTTGTACTGTTTTTTATGTTTTTCGCGACATTCTGCAATAACACGACAATTTAATTACCGATTGATTCTAGTTACCATTTGTGGCAAGTGCTCTCGGACCTAATATCCATTCATTTCTATTCAACTCTTTTTTTTAAAAAAAAAAATTAAGAATATCATCCATTGACTAATTTTTGTTCAAAGTACATACACACGCCAGACTCTTCTGTGTCAATATACATATACATATATATATATTTTGTAATCTTGTTGATCTCACTTTTTTTTTTCTTCAACTGACAAACAATAGAATTGCATTTGTGTATAGTAATTCACACGTATAAATCATTTGGTTGAATTACAAAGAATTTCAGTTTTACGAAATGAAACACTTAACAATAATCATTGCTGTTCAGTACACACAATATAATGTCTAGTATGCATGCTTTTTTATAACAACAATGTAATATTTGCCTATTTGTATTTTGTTGTTGTTGTTATTGTTTTTACTTGTTTACTAATGTGCTCAAACTTCTTTCATACATTTTGGTTGTCTTTCAAACAAATTTTAAGTTTCATTATGTATGTATGTATGTATGTATGCATATTTTTATTTCAATTTAATATGGCTTTTGTTTGCTTGTATTTTGCTAAATTTCTGCTGACTTTTATTATTTATTTGTTGTATGCATTTCTCCCAGCTTATTTTTCATCTGTTTCAATGAATATAAAAATGATGAGTAAGTAAATTGTCGAATAAGCAAATCGCGATAGAAACTCTAGCAATAAGCCTCACCAACAAATCGGTTGTGCTTTTTCCAAACAAAATACTCATGCAATTTGTTGACGAGTTTTCTCTATTCTCAAGATATTTATTTGTGTTGTAATAGAGTAGTAGTTGGTGCAATTTTATTGTTTTATATAAACATTTCTTCTACATCCTACTATGCAATTCAACAATTCTAATATTATCATGTAATACATATGTATATGTATCTTCTTCTATTGTTGTTATTATTATTTACATTCTTATTATGTATAATATCTCGTTTGAGAAAGCAAAAAAAATCAAAAACAACAACAATGGTTAACGTAACTGAATTCATACCTCTTGAAATATTTGTTTGTTTAATGAAATCTACATCAGTAATCAATAAATTCACCACCTCACTTCAATATATAACTGCTTTTCATACTCTATTTTGTTTCCATAAACATCATGCGCACAGCCAAAAAAACTACATGTGAATAATATATCACTCTTGTTTGTATTTCTTAATTTCTTTAAGAAAATATTTATCTACGAAATACATAATCTGCTTGTTTTAGTTATTTGTGCATTAAAATATTTCTATTTGCATATTATATAAGATGAAATGGAGAAGACTTATGGCTTGAAAAGGAACAGTTTCACAATATTGAATCTTTCTTTATCAAGCTCTTATCTTCTAGTTGATTAGAAACTTTAGTTATCCAGAAGCGATTGGAATGTCTACAAGTAGTTTGTTTATTTGGATTACATGATGATGGAATGAATAAATCAGCTTATGAAGAAAATTAACTTGCCAAAATGCCGGGGAGCACATCAAGTAACTAGATGATATTGGTGACAAGCAATTACATTACATACTAACTAGCTTTCAGCTCTTATGTTAATATTACCTTGGAAGTTGATTCACGTCTAAGCCATTCACTTCACGAAATATATTAACACCAGTGGGATTTTTAACGCTATACACAATGCATGACTGCTAAATCATTTTTCGACAGTATGTTGTCAGTAGGACATCAATATGGAGTGTCGTATGCCTACATAAATCTGTTAACTTTTAAACCACTTTAGTCAGAACTCAAGTCATAATAACTTGAAAACGTTATTTGCAATGTAGATGTACCTATTTTTTCATTATGTTTCTGAAACAAAATGCCGTTCCAATCTATGTTTTTCATTTTCGTGTACTTTGAAAAATTGTATGAACTAAAACTATACGTATTTTAAAACAATTAGTCCATTTTATAAATTTTGATAGAACAGTGAGAAGACGTAATTGATCTGAAAAATGTGATGTATTTGCGCTATACATTTCGAACAATCTGGTCACACATATTTACTTGTCAAGGCATTTTATATGAAGATGAATAAAAGGTCAATTAAATAAAAGTTCAAATAGACATAGGGTGATAATTGTAAATAAAGGAGAGAGAAAATTAACGTATTGTCTCTTGTGTCCGCGATTTTAGTGCTTTTACTTGACAATAGGGAACTATTGGAAATATTCGATCTTAATCTGGGGACCACTACAACTTTCATGACTGGCCGGAGAATACGAAAGACTGATGTAATGAAGATATATTGAATACCTAAAAACACACCATCATTAGATATTCTTAACACACAATAACGTCACATAGGAAGAAATTCATAGTTGCTGTAAAAACACTGGGTATTGTTCACCTGAATTGATACAGAGAATATAATTTTCAAACTAAAAGTCCACATTTTGTCATATTAAACAAACATCATATAGAATTGATATCAGAAAATACTGACTCAAATAATATCCCGTTAAATCGAAAATGACAAACATCTGTTCATTCACTTGTCTAATTTATGAATCATTTTGTTTGATATACAATTGACGTTCAAGTGCTTCGGAGAAAATGAAGAAGATTCGCCACTATCTAATTCTGTATACTTATAATAGGTTTACTTGTAGTGAGATTCGTATATATTACAATATGAATAATTGATGATAAGAATGGTATTAAAATCTTTTAGACTAATGTTTCAGTCAGTCAGATGCAACGTAGAACTTCGTACGTAAGTACATCAGTTCATGTCGCCATAACACATCAGCACAGAGACGCCGTTGTCAATTCAAATCCAATAGTAGAAGAGGTAGTAAAGGTATTAGAAGTAATCGGAGAGGTTAGGATTAGAAGATATTCAAGAAGTATGATTCAGTGAGAAAAGTTTAGAAAGTCAAAACTAGAGTTGTTGAAGAACGCAGAAGATTAGGATTTGAGAGAACACAAAGCATAAATGCACCGGCGCCATTGCGAACGATTTTGAGCCATGTCATTCAAGGTCTCTAACCATCGATTATTATCATCTCGCGGACCCCAACCAGGTAGTCGACAATTACCGACATGGCTAAGTCCATTCGTCAATCATTTCATGGATTTGTGCCATGTTTTGGTTTGGCTGCCCCTAGCTTTCTTCGAACCTACTCCTACACTACAAAACAAAGCTCGTCGCGGCAGTCGGTGGTTAGGCATACTAAGCACACGCCCCGACCACCTCAACTGATGAAGTTTCACCACTTCATCTATTGATCTGCCATTCTTACCTAGCACCCGCTTCCTAATAACAGCGTTGCTCACTCGGGTGTCCCAGGATATACGAGCAATGCTTCGAAGACACCTATGATCGAAAACCAGTAACCTACGAATATCTTCTACTCTCACTGGTCATGTTTCACAGCCATAAAGTAAGACGGAGCGAACCACTGCACAGTACACTCGTCCTTTTAGACTAATGTTTGCAAAGTTTATATTTACTGCTTATCTTGGGTTAGTTTTTTCCAATCAATACAGTTACTATTAGACGAAATAACTGTATCTTGATTTGTTCTTGAAATTGTTTCTACAATCATGACTAAGTTTTGAGAATTAAATTGGTATACGGTTATGGGACTTTATGTTTCGCAACCTGCAACAGTTATGATTATTTTTTTTCAAATAACAAAATAATCGTGATGATAATTTATACATATATATTACTTTGATTATATAAATTTATAGTAAAACATATCAAGAGTATCATATCTTCCAGATGGCAATTGATGTTTATAAAATACTGGTGGAAAAAAATAAATACAAATAGATCTACATCGAACATATCATTACCAGTACATCATAACCATTTGTTCTATTCAGTATTATTAAATAAGAGGACATCATTATTGATGGCGTATCAATTATGCAATAATAAAGCAGTTTATTATTAATCTTTCTATAATTCGGCTTTGTAATTTTCAATTTACAAATATTTGGGACAACGTTGGAATCGGAGCGAAGTAATGGTACAACAGGACAGGGATTAATTCTATTGTTCAAGATCAGTTAGTTTTGAGTAATTTCAATTGTTTAATTAGTTGCTCAACAACTTCTTTGTTATTTAACTTTGCCAATTGATCTTTGTTCAAATTCTCACCAGCCTGTTTCTTTTTTTCTATCTCTTCTATTTGAAGCAGTCGTTTTTGTTCACGTCTAAGCTGTCGATCAATATTGTCAGTGGTATTTATAGTTGAATCATTTGAAATTTCTGTGTTTGCCTTATCAATTTTATGTGGTGAAGTACTATTACGTCCTGTAAGTTTTGTTGAATTGAGTTCTGTTTGTACTGCTGTTTCTAAAAATCATTGAAAAGATTTCGAATTATACTAAAAAATGTTTTTTCAATAGACTTATAAGAATGATGACTTAATGAAGTACTTGTCTAAAATTTTGTTAAAAATGACTTACGCTGATGAAAAAAAAATCGTGAATTACTGATTGCACAAAAATGATCGAAGCAACTGACATTGAAGTTTGTCAACATTAAAATCAGGCAAATTCATATGAATTTGGTAAGTACATGAAATAATATCATAAACGGCTTGTTGTATATAATATCTTGAGATATGATATCGCTAATTGACGAACAATTATATGGCTCAGTAGAAATCGTTGAACAGGAATTAGAAAAATTTAAAAACTCAAGTGTGCTTTGAAATATATAATAAATTAGTAGCTATAATTATGACTAAGTTTTCTTTTATGACATCAATAGCAAAATGTTCTCTTAAAATAAAAAAAGAAAAATTGTTTTTATTCATATTCTTATTTGGATTTTGTTTTCTATTGTTTTATAGTAGTATTGTGTGAATTTTCATGCCCCAGTTTTTTACAACATAGTTATTTCATCTTTTATGATGTTATTATTCTATCAATAAATAAAGCATATCGATCTTCGAAATACGAAAAAAAAAGTTGGTCAGTAATCACAAATTTTCATTTCATCAGGAAATATCTAATTGATTAATTTGAAACTAGTTACTTCGTAGCTCAAGGAACGTTTTCATACGAGTTGATAATACATATATTGAACATGTGTACATAAATTACTCAATTGTGTTTCTTCGCAATTGAGTAAGCAATGCTGTCGTTAGGAAACAAGTACTAGGTAGGGATGGCAAATCAATAGACGAAGTAGTGAAACTTCATCAGCTGAGGTGGTTGGGCCATGTGTTACGATTACACAACCACCGACTACCTCGTGAAGCTATGTTTTGTGGTGTAGGAGTAGGTTGGAAGAAAGTTAGGGGCGGCCAGACCAAAACATGGTACAAATCCATAACATCACTGACAAGTGGATTAAGTCATGTTGGTAGGTGTAGACTACCTGATTGGGGTCCGCGAGACGAAAGTTACCAATTGTTAGAGACCTTGAAAGACGTGACTCAAAATCGTTTGCGATGGCGCAGGTGCATCCTCATCATCTCTATCTTTCTCTTTCTAAATTTATCTCACTGAATTATACTTCTCGAATCATATCTTCGCTCCCTAATCTTCTCCATTACTGCTAATATATATATATATATATATATATATATATATATATATATATATACATCACATCATTTGAACGACCATCAACTGAATTAGACTGTAAGAAATTGATGGATGGTTGGTTATACTAACCTGGAGGTTGGACATTAGTTTGTTTGCATTTCGCTTTCTTGGACTTTTTCTTTTTAGGGATTGAATTTGTTGTTGTTGTTGTTGTTGTATCAGATTGTGATTGTTTTAATCGTTCTAGCTTTAGATTTTCCGCATCCTCTTTTGTCAAACCTGGGATCACAAACTGAGATTTCTTCTCAAGGATTTGTACACCAGCAGATCGGTAACTAGATGTTCGAAATAAGCAGCATAACGCATATGATGCAAAATCTTTTTAATGGATAATAAACGAGTTTATCCTGAAGCTAACACCAACAGAGGAAACAAGAATTTGGAAGGTTTTTGAGGAAGATTGCTTAAAAACCATTTTGTGAGTTCAGGCAAACAATTTGCCAACAACAAAACAATTCGGATATCTACTGTTCTGACCACTAGAAAGAATTTGAAACAAAGGATAGTTAGTTCCCAGATAGAACGGTAACCTCGTATGTATATACACGCTGTTGGTGCACGATTGAACTATAATCTATTTGTGTATATCTGACTTACAAAGAATGGACACGAAGTAACGTCACAATTAGCTATTGGTTGAAAATAGATATAAACTTCTACTAATTTTTAGATAACCAATATTACTCTATCACAGAATAACAAGTCTATATTCATCATGAATATGCATATCTTCGTTCCGTAAATACTTAACTAGAGTGTTCAGACTCCCAAATATATTTACAAAACCTCAGATATTTAGGTTGAAAATACAAAAAGTCGTTAAATAGATTAGTTTTTTAATCTTCAATAGACGAACAATTTTTCAAATGTCAATTTAAAAAATGCTTCAAGATTTGGCCGGTTTTGAAGTTGGCATTGATATATAGACACTCAATTAGATTGCAATTAATAATTTAGGTATGTTGGAGTTTCAGTTAATGGGAAATTTTATTGTTGTGCTACCGACCTTTCATTTACTGATGAAAATTTCCTTTAATTTTTTCCTGTTTTAAACAATTTTAGTTTTTTTTTATCTTACAATCAGAAGAAGTAATTTAGATGCACCAAATAAATTTCGAATTGTAAATTGATTAATAAGTAATAAAACAATTCCAAAACAGTTTGTACATACAAAAACAGCAACATAACCTACAGCGGAACTTCTTCTTGAGGAACATATCCCTCTTTAACACGGACAGCTTTTCTCCATGTACCATCGGGTCGTTGGGTTGGAGGGATTATTAAATTACCTATAGCACAAAAAGTACAATATTCACGAATTAAAATGTGTACCATTTTCATCACGAACAACGCCCTGTCTTACAAACCCACTCATTCGGAAAAGTTTGTAAGTACGAATTTGATATGTATAGCCCAACGTGGAGGATAATTCTCAGAGTAAAATGAACAAGTATCTGAAATTGTGAAAAGGAAATATTTTGTAGCTAAATGAAAAAACTAAGATTAATTTGTGAAAGAAACTGTACAGGGCAATATATACGTGCATCAATTTCCGTACGAAGTAAGCCTAAAGAAGAAAGTATAAAGCGACCCCATATATCAGATTAAATAAATCGACTGATATCTAGAAATCAACATTATAGGCTTGTAACTCTTACTAAATTAAATTGAAACCTAATCATAACTGGACTGAGTCATGGTAGGTGTAGACTACTTGGTTGGTGGTCGTGAGACAACAGTAACTGGTGGTTAGAGATTTTGGATGAAATGGCTCAAAATCGTTAGCAATGGCTCATATGAATCCATTCCTTGCCTTCACTTAAATTCTAATATTCTGAATTCTTCGCTACTTTCTTTCGATTTTTTAAAATGTACTTCACTGGGATATACTTTTCTAATCATATCTTCGATTCCTAATCTTTTTGATTACCACTAATACTGCTACTCAGACAGTAGGACTGTCTGAGGACTTCGTACGTAAGCACATCATTTCAGGTCGTCATACCAAATTAGCGATGTGAAGTACATTTTAAAAAATCGAAAGAAAGTAATGAAGAATTCCCGACCGAAGCTGCTACCTTGTCGTGGTGGTCGGGCTTGCCTATCGTGATGGCCCAACCGAGCTAAATTGGCTCGAACATATGTTCCTGTAGGTTTTACCATGCCAGGCTGGTCGATTGGAGAAGGATGGGACTAAAAACAGCTACTCAAGGTCTGAGGGCGAAGTCATACTGCTCACTGTAGAGAGGTGTGACAGCAGTAAGGTGTTTCCCTCGGACAACCAGCATCTCCAGCGATGCTGCCTTCTCACAAAGAAAGAAAGGGGTTAGAAAAGGTCGACACTAAAAGTGTCACACCTCAGCCTACCTCACGGATTTCCGTCCCTGGCGGTAAAGCCTTTTAAATGAGAACGAAGCTAACATATTAAAAAAATCCCATAAAAAGGCCGTGCGTGATCGGCCTCAAGCAGTCGTCCTTTGGGCTTAGCGGTCAAGCTCTCAAGGTCTCTAAGACCAACGCTAATCTACGTTCATGTTCAGGTTCCTTAAGAAACACCCTACCACGGTGTGGGCAGCCGGGGAGTGATATCCGCCCTCATACCCGTAACAGCACACGAGACCGAATCGGTCAAAATCAAATCCTTCATACACCCCCTAATACCTCTCTTATCTCCACGCCTCACCCTTTTCACATCCCTCTAACACCCTGCACTCCGAACGCAAACGACTCGAGTTCACAAAACGTTATTCCTGGTCTCCTGAAACCTCATTCTAAACTACATGTTGGAGCTTTTAATGTTCGGACATCGTGTCAAATAGGACAACAGGATTTCGTAGCTAGGACCTTAGAATTTCCCGCCATCGATGTACGCTGCATCTCAGAAACGCGCATACAGGATCCGAGTAGCGTCACCATGTCAACACTGCTACTACCTCTACCACTATGGGATCTGAATCGACAATTCCATCTCTTTGTGGTAATGTGGTATAGCAACTTAAAATGATGTACGTGAGTAGCCGAATGATATATATATATATATATATATATATATATATATACATAATTGTTATGATAAAGAACATTGATTCCCGCTCAGTCAGTCAGTTACAAAGTAGCACTTCGTACGTACGTACATCAGTTCAAGTTGCCATACCACATTTGCACAGACGCAACTGTCGGTCAAAATCCGATAGTAGTAGAGGTATTAGCAGTAATCAAAAAGATTAGTGATCATTCAAGATGTATACCCCACACAAATCAATTTTAAAAAAAGAGAAAAAACGGTCATGAGGAATGCAGAAGATTAGGATTTGAGAGAACACAAAGAATGAATGAACCAACGCCATTACAAACGGTTTTG
>OX103971.1:66566308-66670795 GCA_944470395.2 Schistosoma turkestanicum
TAGTTTGATTCTTATGTTCAGAATTATAATCAGTAAGTGAGACATCAATAACAGTGAAAATTTGTGTTAGTTAACTTCATCTATTGAGTATGGTTTTTAATGTCTACATGTTTTGCAACAAAAATGTTAGTGAAAATTCGCCATTTTATATTTTTTCAAAGGATGGTCCTGGAATGTGGATGAATTTCGATGCTGAAGTTGTCAAAGAGAATGGACAAATAGTTGGCACAAAAACACCTACTAAGCATTCATGTTTAGCTACTGTAAGATTTGAAATACCTGATAGTAAGTATAAGTATTTGATTTCTATGTTTACGATTGTTCGACTCACTTCAATAATCTATTTTTGCGTATGATATCATTCAATGAATCATGAAGTTGTTAATGTCAAAATAGTATCCGAAACCTAGTGATTTTTCAGTAATAAATTTATATTACCAATTAAAGCGTTTAAGAATTCACAATGGAACTTTTATACTGTTGCCTTATTTGTAAAGTTAGAGTGAATTGTCGGTTCTATGTTCAAAGGTGGAACTTGAATCCTTCAATTCATGTTATGTGCCCAGTGCTTTTCAAGAGGCAGACCAAAAGTAAAGCTTACCAAACAGGTGGCAGGTTTTGGAGTAGATAGCGTTTATTAAAATTAAAAATCCTAGCGGATATAACGTTACTAACTTTGGTAGATCAGTTGCAACCAAAAGCTTCTAGTAAATCGGTACTGGTGTTCAGTAGAAAGTATATATCTCATCTGAGCTGATAAAATATACAGTAAATAATGTTTGTTTAGGAAATATGAGTAGTTACTTATATTCTATGTTTATACATAGTTGAAATTGATATTCTGTAACATTTTATCGGAACATGACAGATGTTATTAACCTTGACATAAGCTGGTGAAATACCCGCAATGAGACTAGTTTATCATATAACATTAACAAGTGAAAGGTAGATGTACACAGTAATAATTTGTCGATTCTTGAAAGGTATCAAAGTATAATTGAAAAACTTATACATTTCAACAGTTCTATGGAGATTTGATATTGTTTAGGTATGAAGTCGACTTTGACTCAACTAAGAATATCATTACTGGTTCCATTGTCTCTCAACCTTTCGGTTTTCAAACAGTTACACCATAATTCTCCTGTCCAATGTTACTTTTCCATTTCTTTGTAAAAACTTATGAAAAAGTTTTGTAATAAATAGGACTCCTCATAGCCGTCTTAATTAGTTGTTTAAACAATGCGTTCATAATCTGCTAATGTGACTAATAGAATATTAGAAAAGCTGAGAGTTTGTCCATTGCGTTTTAGTTTAAATATGTTACTGTTAAAATCAGTAATTAATCTAACTATCGACTTATGATATCATCGTAGAAAATCACTTTTGGTTTTAAATTTCTCTACACTCTAAACCGGATTATTTTAAAAGTTTGAATATGATATATAGTAAAAATAGCGATTTCGTTAAAAACATTCATAATTTTTCAATATTTATTTATTTAGACAAGACTTGTTGAACAATCACTGTATTTAAAATAAAAGTAAACCTATATAAATCAATTTGTACAATAAATCAACCTAAACATTTTGGAAAATAGTTCTAAATTATTTTTAAAACACTAGTATATTATAGAAATAAATATTGTCAAGTCTATCTCTCCATATGATTATTTCTATTAATAATTTTTAAATATTTTAACTAATTTGAAAAAACTTCTCTTATTTAACTTTTAATAAATAAATGAACTCCCATGTAGATTCACCACTTGAAAAAATTTTATTGACAAGGCGAAAACTACCAAGTATCAATGCAACAACTAATGGTTTACATCGTTCAAATACTACTGGTCAACATTTATTGAATGGATTTCCTGGTCATCTAAATAAAACTTATTCAAATCAACATTTAGAACAACAACATGAAAAACTACCAATAACTGCATTAAGTGATACAGAAAATCAACTAACTAATCATTTCAATGAAGATTATATACAAACTAATTCACGTCAATCAAAATCAACTAATTATCTAATGCCTAATCAATATGGTTATTCAATGAATAATCATTCAAACATTTTAATGGGTTAGTGTGATTAGTATTTATTTTTTTTTACCCTATTCGACATACGATGATTGGTATGCACATGTTGAAAGTATTTTCTATTCCATGCTTAATTGTAAATGATAGATAAAAATTATAGTAAAGTAACTCAATAGAGATGTTTAATTTGTTTTAAAAGGTTACATTAATTACAAATTGATTTTACTCAAATAAGTAGTGAAAACAGACTTTAAACTGCAGTAAAAAGAAGGCTTCAGAAAATCACTTCATTCGATAATAATAACTATGATGAAAATCTTCGGCTCATCGACGACTATTTTCGAGGTGAATTTTCCAATATTCCAGTTAAGAGTCAGTATTTATAGAGTTAGAAAAAAATATGGAATGAAACAGTAATTTACCGATGTCATTAACTGAAAGTGATTCAATTGTTTTGTACAAATTGCTTATTTTCAACTTTCCATTGAATTTAGCATTATTTACTTCCATTCTTCATTCTGTTATCGCTTCCTCTTGATATGTTTATGTGTAGTGCTGAAACTTGGACCTATGCTTATTCGTATATTACTCGTCTTGATAACCGTTATTAGATGATTCTCATTGATGCATACATTTCAGAAAACAATCTTAAGCGTTAACTATAGTTTGTTGATGTATGGTGCAGACCACAAAGCTACTACCACACAAACAGAAGACGAAAGAACGAATGCAAGCCATTATGAACAACGAACGAATTGTATTTAAGGAGCGAACGATACATCCAATTATCTAACCAACTAATATTCAAGCTAGTAAGAGGAATATGTGTAGGCTGTAATACGTAGTCAAATATACATGTTCATCAAATATGATAATAATAATAATAATAATAACTCAGAGATATGGGCACATTATTGCCAATCCAATATCTGTGTCTGTTAAATAAGTCAATTAAAAGGTTTATCCAACTACCTGTATACTGACTCAGTTGTAGGTAAGTTGCTATAAATACACTGCTCTCTGGTTTTCAATGTTTCTCTATTTGATATGGGGTAGTGATAAGGAAATTTGTTTAAAATAATAATGAGAATGTTGATTAATTACTGGATTTCACTGATAATTGTCAAGATATTTTACATGCTTTTTCAATCTTATGCACTGTGAGTTTTTTATTGCAGAGCAATGTTTCAAATGAATACTGAAACAAAGTGCGGAGAGAATTTAGATATTTCGAAAAGTTGTTTTAACTAGTTAACAAGAATCGACGAAATATAATTGATTCATATAATTCTGCTTTTATGCGTGTTTTAGCTTTATTCGAAAATTAAATAGTCAACTTGTATATTGTTACATTTCACACTTTTGTTTTACTAGAACGATATCTTATGTGAACATTGTCGAAATTATTTTAGTTTACCAATTTTATCACCGGTAACTGTGATTTAGTACTCTGAGTTGATATTTTTTCTTTAGAATAGTAATAGTCAACTGCCAAAGTTATTATTTGTGTTCATATGATATCTGATGAATAGTTTTGTATACGTAGATATGTTTAATCTTCATATGATGTAATATTACGTGTAAACTATACAAATATCTCTTATCCGTATACGATACAAGTGATTTTTGTACGTTCTTAGGAAAAATATATCAAATCAGATTATAATGAATTAGTTCAACAGCAAAGATCTTTATCAATCATTGTTTGAGGTTTTTGTATCAAAGACATAACCTTGTTTAGGTTCTATTCAATTTTTTTTTGTGAGTTTTTATGTTTTTCTATTTGTACAATTTGGTAAATGGATTAGGGGGTTGATCGCGTAAATAGAGGTACATTCAAATGCCTTTTTTAAAATTCCATTCTTTATAGAACCGCCATTAAGGCATAAGCAGTATATAACTGACGATTCAGACGCTCGTTCATCAGAAACTTTAAAAGATCGTCATCATTATGCCTCATCTCGACATTATGATCAATATGAACAAGTACCATGTGACAATGAATTCGATTCTGGTTCAGAACCATTATATTATAATAGTCGACCATATATCACATCACACAGAAGTAGACCATATTCTTATCGTCAATATACTGGTGATTATGAATGGGATGATGAACAAATTTGTTATGATTCACGTCATGTAAATAATATTGATGATAATGAACAATGGTATAGTCAATATTCAGAAAATGATAATTCCAAATCGGAACAGGAATATTTTGATCAGAATTATCAACAGCAATATTCACATAATTCCGATTCAGATGGATACCGTATTGACTGGTGAGTTACAATGTTTTGTTCAAAAGTTTTTTTTTAAGACTGTTAAAAAGCTCTCTCAGATGAGTCTCAGCTATCTAGAATTCTAAGATTAGGATAATCTTTATACTCTCTGGGGATATTTCAAGAATGGAAATTTGTACTTGTTTTGATCTGGTTGATACTTGTATTTTAATGTTTTCTTTTTTCAAAATAGTCAAATGATTGATCACCTTCCAGAGAAATATTTCTGTGTTTAAAAAACGCAATTGATAGTTTCAAACTTGACGATGGGGATTATTATGTAGTTTTAAAGATGGTCTTTACAGAATTTTCCTTTAATCGTATGAACGAATAATAACAATCCTTAAATTTTCTTAAATAATCTAATTGTAGTAAAAATCGGCAGAACTAGTGAAATATTTCTGAAATTTAATTAGCTGATAAATGTTCCATCGGTAACTAACATGTCTCATAGTTTATTGAAGTCAAAGTTACCCTAGTATACTTACCTTCACCGTAGCTAACACCTTGACGTGATAGTCGGGCTCGCATGTCATAATCATTTGGTCAAACTCGGCTGACTGAAACTCCCGTTATTTTTCGTTCAACTATGCCAAGCAGGTCTGCCGAGGAAGGCTGGCAAACCCATAATGTGAAGGCGAAGTCCTACTTTTGACTACATGGTGGTGCGATGGCGATAAGGTATTTCCCCGCAGGCAACCAGAATCTGTAGCGTTTTTGTTCCTCATAATAGAGGGTAGAGGGTAGAAAAAGTCGGGACTAACAATTTCGTACCTCTAGTTACCTCACGTATTTTCGCCCCTGTCAGTTAAAGATTTCGAAACAAAAGGGCAACAAACCATCGACTTCCTACAGAAAGGCCGTGCGTTACAGGTTAGTGTGGGAGTAGGTTGGAAGTAAGCTAAGGACTGTCATTCAATATATGGCATCGTTTCATTTTTACTCTAGTTGTTGGACTGAGTTTTGTGCTTAGGTGCAGACTACCTATTCGGGGTCCGCTAAACTGTCGTAGTCAAAGATTACAGACTCAGAATCGATCTCAATGGTACATGTTCTTTCACTCTGTATTTTTTCTTAGAGATTAACTTTCTAAGTAACTATATAGTCCTTTCTATTCAAGTATTCTGTAGTCTCTTCTTGAATCGTATTTCTAATGCCCAATCTTTCCTACTGCTACTAAATACCGTTACTTCCTGTACTACTCTGGGATTTGTTTTGACCCTTTCATCCTGTTGTAATATTGAGGTATGGCAACTTGAATTGATGTGCATTTGTGTCAGGTTCTACTTCGTGATTGACTTACTGATTGAGCATGCCTATCTATCTGAGTAAATGCAATATTTCTTCTTGCATATCCCTAATAAATAAGTTTAACCACTGAGCAGATAAGTCTATACTGTCACTACTTCTACTATAGCTGATTATAATCGAAATAGACATTTACTTCCTTTATTATTGATTATTTTCTTTATTTGCAGGCTTGATGAAACACCACCATCAGAACGTAGTCATCCGGAAGAAGAATATATGTTCAGCAGGTAAGCATTCAAACCAAATATTGTCATATTAAATAATAGTATTTTTTTCATAGAGAAAATTGATTTCTTGTTATAGGGAATATAGGGTTTTTATGCGGAATCGTCAATTAAACTATTAATAAATAAATAAAAATTAACAGCCAATAAATAAATCATGATAATCAAATATTTGAAATCCATAATCAAATGAGATTAAGGGTAGTTTTATGCTATGATTGTCAATCTTTAATTATATCAATTATCGAATAGATGGATTGCAGTTGGCAGTGAAATCCAGGATACATGTTTCTTCCTGGATTTCACTGCCAACCATTATCCATTTATGCCATAAATTGTGATATTGTGATGATCCGTACAAGATTTCCATGGACCAATTAAGACCGATCAAAATCCAGTCAACATTACTAATAACGGGATAATACAAACTCTTTCTTATAATGATGTGCATATGTACTATGCTTAACTAGGAGTTTTTCCAATTTGTTTACGCTACTTTAAACTGCCTAAATCATTATGTCTTTATGTACATCTCTAGTAATATGTTCCATACATAATCACGATGAAAATAATACGTTAGAACTTGTCGCCATTCTACTCTTCTGTTGTTCATTTGGTGATCAGATGAATAGAGAATAATACTTATCTAGTGCAATACACTATTTCAATGGTTTTTTTCAGCTGAATATTTACACATCACTTCATTTAGTTTATCTTTTTTGTTCGTGTCGTTTTTAGTATTCCTTTTTTACGCCTCAACTGATTACACATATCGCTACTAAAAATAATAAGACTACCTATTAAAATGCTTAAAGTTACCATCTGTTCTCGTTGCCTCCAACTATTGTTTTTTTTCCTCCAAAAACCTTAATTGCTCACTTAATTAACTCATCAATTTTTCTCCTAATATTACCATAACCAAAAAGTTATTTTTTTTACCCATTCAACCATTCCAAATTGTTTGTATGTAAATTTTATAAACACATACAGTTTATACTAGTTTCAACGCTTTCATTATGTTGGAATTTGTTTCCACTTTTTAAAAAAAAATAAAATTTGTTACCCATAATATGTATTTATATATACATATATACGAGCTGTCCAACACATACGACAGGTATTGATTTCTGAATGCCTAATCTTTAAGTGGTATCAAGAATTTTTCTAAAAAAGGAAACAACCTTAAATAAATCGAATAATTAGGCAAGTGGAAAAAAAAATTAAAAAAAAAAATTAACAGAAGGAACAAAATAATGATGAATAAAATAAATAGGAACTAGAAGAGCAAAAAAACAATGATGTATATATATATATATATATATATATATATATATATGCAGAGGTAAATGGATCGACAGAGTAGAATGAAAGATAGTGGTGTATGCATGCGATAGAAGTAAGTAGAGATAAAATAAAGAAAACTAAATTAGATATGAAATTATTTTTGGATCTATCAAGTGTAGGCGAAATGCTCCTTTTTCTTTGATGCTTCGTCATTTGTTCTGTTTTTTAGACAATGAAATTTAAATACTGTCATACGGTATACAAACTTTGATTATATTTAGAAAATTAATAGATAAAATTTACAGAATAATGAAGAATTTATTTGTATATAAAATGAAGACATTGTTTAACTGGATCACAGTGACTTAGCTGTTGGCTATTTCCTACCCATTTAAGGCGATCTAAGAACAGTTTATTAATTAAGTCACTAATACTCCTGATTTACAAATATTACATACAAATGTTTAGTTTTTGTCTTACTGATTATTTTATTGCATTTTAGCCAATCAAGTTGTGATCTCTAAACCATAGTAATCTTTAACACTAAAAATAAAGAGAATTCAGTGTAGAAATTAATAAAAACTAATGCTAAGATGCTTGTTTGTATTCAAATATTAGGGTGTTTTTTGTCTTTTTCACCTACTTCAGTGAGAACCTCATGGAGAAAGTTGAATGATAACATTTTACAATTAAAATTTATGCACATTGAGTTATGTAAAAGTAATTTAAATATCTCTGTCAACTCAATGGTTCAACTTAAAAGCTTGAAGGTTTCATTCATTTATTCATGATCAGTCGATTGTGTTAAAGTTTGTAATGAAAGAGGTATTCGAAGATTCTCAATGATCAACAGTTCAGTTTTCAGGTTCGTTAAAGTAAATGAACAGACTACCGTGATACTAATACAATCTAGCGTAGCCAGATAGAATAACTGACATGAGCCCTTGAGTTATTTGGAGATAGAAGACAAGATCAGTTCTCAGTAGAATAGAATTTTTTTAACTAAAGCAACTGTACTGCATACAGTTTATTATAGGATAAGTGTTGATTAAATGTTATAAGCGATTTTTTTGTGCATGAATTTTGTAGGTCACTCACCTGATTGTTAAGCTAAATTCATCCCCATTTTATCAAAAGAGGATGAGTGATTTAGATCTATTATTCAACAAAGTGAATACATAAATTCCTGTCATTACCTTTGGTCAATTCGACCTTTGCAAATTCAACCCTTTGAAAATTTATGTTGATAAAAAATCTTCTGTCAACTGAAAGTGATTTTCTTTCTCTAAGAACCTGGTTCGTTGGTAAATAAAACATTTAAACACTATTTAGTTAAAATAGTCACAAACGTGTAAATATCTCAGGAACGAAGAAATTCAAAACTATCACTAAACTGTTATGTCCACTTGAATATACTTCTACTGATAAACTATACTAATCATCCCCATAGATCATTAAACTAAAAAGTACAATCCAACAAACTAATCGAACTTCACAAACCTTTCCTCAGGCAGAGATAGATAGTGATTTACAGAGGAAACTAGAATGCACATTTCGTCTAACTTGGAACTTGTCAGCTGGATCTACCATCTTAGGGTTGATGTTTGAACAGGGAGTTGAACCTAGTATCGTTCAATCAGTTGTAGTTCGTAAATTCAATAGGAATATTCGACCAACCGATATATATGAATTAACTATTTTTCGTTCCTGTTTTCTTCCACCCATTTTAAACAACTCCGGAAATTAAATGAATCATGAAACTATTTTATTTGTTTATTTTTGACTGTTTCTTTATCTCCTTCTTTTTGAAAAGAAATTACGAATGATTTCTTTTGATTTCTTATAGATTTACTATTCATTGAATTTTTGTTATTTATATTATTATTGGAAATATTTGTGACGAAAAGGAATTAATTTTAACAAATTACATTAATTATTAGTTAACATGAACAGAAAAAAGATACAGCGTATAAAATTCAGGCTTTATATATATGTGCTTGTATATTTATGTTTAAATCTAATACTCTGAATTCATTATGGTACAGCCTTTACTAAGTTTGCAATGTACTGGTCTGGTCTAAATCTGTTTCAAAGTTTATACACCATATAAAATATCTAGTTCCTGATTTGATGAGCCAATGAAGTCAGTTTATTTCGATTTAAATTGCAAAGACTATCTTGTTTGTACAAAATTCTATTCATACTATATGGTATGAATTCTTAATAACAATATCGTATTAGCTGACTGATTGTTCGCTGAATTATAGTATTCATCAGTGACTAATGGTTATTACTCCTGTTATAAAATCCGAACGTTTTTGAGCTGATTCCCTATTCAAAAGAAATACACTTAATTAAACTCTTTATATTGTCAAGTTTTTTTCCATTGATAGACAGTTTTTCTGAAATTTAGCCTTTTGTCAGTGTGTTTTCTTGATAATATATATTTCTTTACCTTTGACCTATTAAAAAATATTTCTTTAGTAATTATGAAAATCTTCATAATCAACAACAATACATCACAAACATACCCAGATATCGTTATTCTGGTCGTTCAGATGATGAAGAATATTTATACCCTCAACCGTCAATGGATGAACAGAGTCCAGTTTATTCTGATTTTGGACCGTTTTCAGATGTTGATGAAGCTGATTGGAATCCTGATTATGTTAACTATCGTCATGGAGGTGATTATCTACCATGGGCAGATGAATATCAAATAAGGTAAATGTATCCACTATGTTTCATTTTAATTAGCAAAATTTTACATAATTATGATTTAATAATAAAAGCAAACATTCTTGTGACAAACCTTTTTAACATTTCTTTTATCCACTTTTTCTTAAACAACTGACGAGCATGATTAGCTTTCCTGAGATTGTTGTGACAAAATAAAATATAATAGTCTACAGAAATCTACATGGATGTACTCTTTTTCTCAAATGTTTTCGAGGTTGTTTTTATCACTCAGTATTCATGCATTGTTGCATATTTTGTTAATTATTCCGCACAACAATAAACATAACTCTAAAAAAGGAGTACTTAGAAGATATAAGATCAACAGATTTGGCCCATTTCTAATAATTTCTATTTAAATCACTTAAGATTGTCAAACAAAGATTTTTAAAATTTAATTTAACCTAAACATTTTCAAATATAACTCAGTAGAGCAGTAGATTCGAGTTCAAAACACTACTCAATGACCTAACAATAATATGTTAAGCACTTCAGCATTGCATATTTGGTGTTTCACTAAAGTCTTAAGACGCAGATCATGAAATACTTGTAATCTGTCCAAATCTTCAATCTTAATAGGGTATAATACACAGCGATAACGTTATATTTGATAAACTGCGTCGGTATAACCTTATCTTTACAAGCAGATGCCACAAATGAACGAGTCCCTCGAACTCATTTCCAGATTTTGTCGGGTATCTATCTAGAAAGGTTGGTGGGACTTACAAGATAAGTAATATGGTCAATGTGTTTAACTACACTACTCCCTAAGCTAAGTTTAGGTTCTTACGCAAACTTATTTCGCTCTACCATTGTTTTATTTGCACGGAGAGAAATGCATTTCAAACATTTTTCCATTTTCATTCAAGGAATTCCTAATTCAGATCTAAAACCTGTGTATATTTAACTTTCAAAGTCTGATTGTTTTAGATTAACTCTGTTGGATTTTTCCCAAATATTTATCTAGTGACTTATTTCTTGTAGATCTGGTCAACGTCGTCGACGATCGCGTTTCAGTCCTCAGAATGTTCGATATTATAGAAGAGGTTATCCTCGTTTTCCGTATCCTCAACCCACATATGGAATTTCACCTTCTGACGTTTGTTGCGATAAATATACGCCTGCAAAATATAATATGCCGTAAGCATAAATGATTGTATTTTACTGTCAAAAATGTTTAATGATATAATCTTTACCATAAACTTTTATTAAATGGCAGCACTTAATATTGATTAAATGTAAAAGGTATCAAAATTAAAATGCACAGTTTGTTAATGGTGTACTGGTGTGTACTTTTATTCGTGCGCCAAATTACTTGAATACATCTACTCGGAGCTGCATGTTCTCAAACACTGTTCTGATGATCTGAAAAATAAAATGTGATTCCGAATTGAGCATGTAACAAAATTTGAATAACTCAAACTTCTGATGAAATTTTTAAGTAGATAGATGGGTTTATGGATAAGAGTGGAAAGCCGCGCACTCATTTCTTAGTCACATTTGAAATAGTTAAAATGTTCCAGTTTCGTAGTATATTTCACTCGATGTTGAAAACCATTCTTTTCAGCATTTGACATCATTTAGACAACTAGTGGAAAATGGTTCAAGCTTATAATTGTTTAACAAGGCTCACCCATGACCTCAAAAAGAATTGTAATTAGGAGTTTCAGAATTAGCAGTTGTTACTTTTCATTTAATCGAAATTATGGAAATAAGTGATCAAATTTGAACAGGAAATGATCAATTTGGCATAACCTTTTTTTTTTTAAATGATCTAATGTTTCAAAGAGAAAGCTCTGCTTTTTTTATGAGGAGAATTTTTCAACAATGATATAAATTATTTCGATTACTATATGACTAACATATACTTTTTGAAAGCCAAAATATAAATTTACAAATAAATTTTTAAGAATGATAGTTTGAACGGTATAATGGTCATGCATAACTGCAATGAACGCTTCAAACAAGCAATACGTTATATAAATCTTTGTGTGTTGATTGAAAGGCTTTTGAATTCACTTACTGACTGACTGACTGACTTACTTACTTACTTACTTACTTATGCCTGTCACCCCTAATGGAGCATAGGCCGCCGACCAATTTTCTCCAACCTAATCTGTCCTCGGCCTCCTTTTCTAGTTCTATCCAACTGTTGTTCACTCTCCTCATGTCTAGCTTCATTTCTCGGCGTAATGTGTTCCTCAGCCTCCCTCTTTTTATTTTACCTTGAGGGTTCTAAATGAAGGCCTGTCTTGTGACGCAGTTAGGTGCTTTCCTCAGTGTGTGTCCTATCGGCTTTCAGCTCTTCTTCCTGATTTCCTCCTCCACTGGAATCTGGTTTGTTGCTGATCGTGTCTGACCAACGGTTCCTCAGTATTTTGCGTAGTTGGCTTTCGTAGTTCTCCAATTCTCACCCTATACAATAGAATTGTTTTGACATTTGTATTGGAAATTCTGACTTTGTTTTTAGCTGATAGTTGTTTCAAGTTCCAGATGTTGTTGAATTACCTTTTAAAATCTTAATTGTATTATTTATTTTCAGCTGAAATGATGACATGTTTTATGTTTTTGTTATTTTTATTCTTAATTTTTATTCATTCTCTAATCATTATATACAATTCACTGAGAATGTTTATTAAGGTTCTGACAGCAGATACCTATTGCTTGTTTCTGGTTGTTGTTATTGTTGTTCTTGTTACTGCTGCTAATAATTCCAGGACACAAATGCAACTATGTATGTTATCGGATCAATGTAAGTAATCCATATGACAACTGTCTAATTTGTATCGCCAAATTTGTTTCCAAATCTCTCTATTTTTTTCCATTCATTTTAATGAGAATTACTGTTTCTCTTAAACAGTTTGTTGATCAACTTAACGTATATTTTTTCCTGCTCAATTTATCACGTGAATTTTGTCTTTTTATTAGATTTCTATATATTTTTTCTAATTATATAGTGTAATTGTATTTTATTCTTAGAAATTTGAAAGGAAACGAGTTTTTTTTTCGTATCCATTCTTTCTTCCACTACAATTGATTTCATCTTTTTAAAATTAATAAAAATTCTACTGAGATATAGATTGAGTTCATTTGGTACTACAAACTTATTCTAATCTTATATTACTGGTATCATTTATAGTAGTTGTTTGTAATATTGTTTACACGTTAAAATTTTTTTTGTACACTCAATATTTTTTTGCATATGTAATAATTTGCAATAAATCTTAATAAATTTAGTTAAATAACTTGTACATTGAATGTTTCAATGTACTTGTTCACTATCACAAATCAATAATTCTCTTATTACTCTGATAATTAGCTCTTGATGACAATGTTACCTCGTTTAATAGCTTGACTGACATGATAGGCTGTTATTTTAGTGTAGTTCATATAAATTGTAATAACTTTCTAACGGATGGTATGAGAATCGAGAATTTGTTTTGAGTTGTCATTGATAATGACATGAATGTTGATATATTTACGCGCGCAACCCGTATGACAACATAAAGGTTTTCGTCTTTTTGTTATTTAGTTCGCCTATATCCCAAATAGCTCAGCAATGTAAGACTACTAATTGACTTGTGTGTAAAATATGGTAAAACACAACAACTAAACTAGAAGCACTTAGACTAATAAGTGAAAAGTTTTGATTCCGTCTAAGCAAAAGCCTACGACCTGAAGATCTGATTGCAACCAACCAATGATTCGTATTTTCCTTTCCGTATTACGAAATCAGTTTAACCAATAATTATCTCAGATAATTTAATTATATTTAATTAGTCGGAATGATAAAGTCTTAAAAATTGATCCTCATGCATAGTTTCCAGTTTATTTCTTGGTTTCAGCAAAATTAATTATGTTAATAGTTGTTTAACTAGCGGAATTTTTAAATACTTTAATTCTTCCCATTTCAATTTATATGCTTACAATTGGCATACAATACATGTGGTTCAGTTCTATTGAAAATGAACATTGATATTTCAACGTTGAAAAAATAAATGCTTTTCGGTGTATGATTGTTGTTTGCGTGTGTGTGTTTAGTAATGTCAACGTAAAAATAATCTAAAGTGTTGAAATTTTTCAAGTCCATACTCTGTAAAAACCATTCATAGTTAGAGACCTTCAATGACATGACTTAAAACCGCTTGCGATGGCGCAGGTGCATTCATTCTTTGTGTTCTGTCAAATCCTAAACTTTTGGATTCCTCATCACCTTTGCCTTTTTCTTTTTAAGTTTATTTCACTAGTTTCTACTTCTTGAATAATATCTTCGAACCATAATCTCTCCGATTAATGCTAATACTTCTACTACCTCTACTACTATGGGATTCGAAGTGATAAGTGCATCTCTGTGCTAATGTAGTATGGCAACCTGAAGTGATGTACGCACTGACGCAGTTCTATGTTGTTGTTTACTGGCTGACTGCTCCGTGTTTCTATCAATACAAGAAACAACATATCAACGAAATACTAGTTTTGAATAAATAAAACGATACAGTAGATGAAGCTGAAGGTTTCATAATATTTGTTATCTTTGGTTGACTAGTTCATTGCTAATAATTTCTTATGAATTTTTACTCATATGTTCAATCAGTTCTACAATGGGCTATCAAGTAGATTGTTTTAATCATCTCAATAATTCTGTTAGTTAGTCATCTAATCTAATAGTGATTGTAATTTGAAAAAGTAAATGTTATCTGTAAGTTTATTGATCCTATAAAAAAAAAGCAAAGAAAGACATTTTGACGATTGGCTAGTTATTGCCAAATCCAAATAGTTTTTTCTTATTGCTTCCTTCATTTTTGCAGAGAGAGAGAGAGAAAAGAAAAAAAACGAAGTATCATTTGACCTTACTTTAATTATTACATTAAAATAATAAAAGTTAGATGATGATGATTATTTGACCTTTTATTGTTATTATTGTTAAATAAAAATTCTTCTCAATACAGAATATAACTATTAAACTATTGAAATAGAATTATCCCATATCTTCTTTCCTATAGTTTTAATTCTCAATAGGTATTTTTTTCATTCAATTCATTTCTTTCTACGATTAATTTTATTACATCGTCAAATGGACTATTTATTCATTTAAAAAAAAAACCAGATTACTTCAATTTTTATGCTAATTTTATTTTCATTATTGAATTCCATTGTTGTTTATTTTCTCTTCCGTCTTGTCGTATTTAGCTCAAATTATGGTTGTTGTTCATGTGAATCAGATTATGAAGTGGATACAAAAATTATTTGGTATGTTTACGTTGTCATTTTACAACGATTATCATCATCATCATCAGCATTAGTTTAAAAAGAAGGAAAAGAGTCTGTATTTGATAAGAAGTCATTTGTTAGATTGATCCATTATATGAATTGTTAATATAAGTGTATTTTTCTTTTCACATGAAGAAAATACCTATCTACGTATAATGTGAAGAATATTAAAATTAGAACAACACTTATAAGTGAACAATATTGTTTTCGATTAGATCGTCATCAGGCTTCACTTCAGTATACAGAAATATTTATGATATAATCGAAAACAACATTGTTCTCTTATATGTTGTGTTGTTCTAATTTTTACAATGGGAATCTTTAATATTGAAATTGCAAAATAATATCCAAGTTAATTATCTATTATCGAATTCATTGAAGATTTCAGTTATTTTCTGGAAAGAAAACATGAATTTTGTTTAGTTTCTCATCGCTTTCAAAAAAAACTGTCGTGATGAATTTTTTAACTCTGTCGAATTCTTAACTACAAATTATTTATCAACTGTATGATTTCGAAAAAAGGAATAGTTTATAATGAATGCTTCAAAATTACATTTGATTGTTTTCATTGTTTAACAAAATAATTAGTGTCAGATATTTGAAGTTGATTTTTAAAAGAATCTACACAATGAACAAAGTCAATTGATCATAAATTTTTGTTTGCTAAAATCTTTAATTCTGTTTAAGAGTTGGTGGAGAAAATTTGTAACTCAGGTGGATGATTGTGGTGGTGTCTCAATCTCTGAGCTGGATGTTTTGGATGTGGAACTTTCATTGTCCGTCTGAACAACATCATTAGCAGAAACTTCAGATGGAAGTGAAGTATTCGAATTTCTCCACATTTGACCTGTAGCTTGTTCTGCTAACCTCGATCTTGACTGGTTGCTGTTGAACTTAAACCTGCCGTTGTTTTCACCTTTAATTTGACCGTATACTCGTTCTGATCTGTTTGTTGATACAACATGTAGAAAATATGTCTTAGTCAAAATATTAATTGAGTGCATGAGGAATTTTATTTTGAGAAAAAATAGCTGGAGTTATATTCATCACTGTATTTATTAGTTTTGATTTCTATTATTTAAGTTTATTCTTAACAGTAACAAAATATATACAGAATGTTAGACCACCATTAGAAACCTGGAAGCACTGGACGGCCGTTTCGTCCTGGTATGGGACTCATCAGCGCGACCTCACCCATTTGTCTTTGGTAGTTACTGCCGTCCAGTGCTTCCAGGTTTCTAATGATGGTCTAACAATGATTGATTGATGATTTCTAATGTGTAGAAACACAAACCTCCAAAATTCTGCTCGAAAAGTATACAGAATGGTTTGGTTTCAAAATCCCTATAGTGATTTATACCAATCTGCTTAACTTCATGTATAAATTATTTTCTGTTCTTACTTCATTTTAAGTTTTGATCAAACACAAAATTATACTCCAATCGGTGTAAATTATCAATTGGAAGCTTCAAGTCCTAGTGTTGGTAAATTGTCATTAGCTCTAAGGTAATGCTTTTATTTTCCCTGATGAATGTTCTGTTATATAAATGTTTATTTATTTTAGAACAGTTCTGAATCTGTATTTTTGTGCAATTTGTAAAAAATGAGATGATGTTGAGTTTTGGCTTATTAATTGTAGTGCACGATTAGACTTTAATCATATATAGCCTTTTGTAACAAGTAAATATTACTATTTCAAAAATTAGTGTACATAAAGCGTATAACTTTCGGCTTGATAACACTAATCTTTAATAACTCAGTTAAATGGACAGAAATAGTTATTTTATTAAAGCTTTCAAAAGCAAACTAGTTATAAGTAAGATGGTCGTCATTAACGTAAGATATAATCCGAATATGTGTCTGTTCTAGTCGCCATATTTTACACAAGCTTAACTAGGGAGGAACTTAATCAGATGTGAAGTAAATACAATTTATTTTTTTCTACTGCAGTTTAAACTTGGAGAATACAGATATAACAGAATACAGACGTAACAAAATAAAGATTGGATGTTAAGGAATGACATTTAGTTTAATATGTAGTTGAAGATAAAAAGTGAATTTGTATGTGCCTTTGTGACAGATTTTACATCAGTTCATCCAACGTTCTCAAGCACTAATTACAAGTATGATGCAGGCCTCAAACAGTCGGTGTTCATCTGCTGATATGGCTTAAACCGACAACCGACAACAAAATGATGCTATATCCCATCGCGATCCCTTCGCCCATTTTTGATATGTATTTTAGGTAATAATGACAGTGTTCACAAAGATATGCTTTTTCACATTTAGTCAAGTACAGCGAGAATAGCAAATAGGGAATAAAAATAATTGATAAATATAACAATTCAAAATTACTATCGATGAGTTGATTAAACTCTCCGAACTGAATATTAATGTTAAATAAGTTTGAAATATGTCAATTGACTACAAAGTTAATAGAATGAATAAAACAACCTTTTGTCTTTTTAAACCAACAACAGATAAATTTATATGAGTGCTGACAATATTACCTAAAACATGTTAGACATTAACACCGTTAGATACCGGCTTAGTGGTCCGATGGTTAGGCGTTCGCGCACAATACCGAAGGCCCTGGGTTCGAATCCTGCGGGGTGCAGGAGTCGGAGATGCGCAGTGCTAAGGAGTTCCATACCAGGACGAAACGGCCGTCCAGTGCTTCCAGGTTTCTAATGGTGGTCTAACATTGATCGATTCATGGTTTCAAAAATGTGTAAAACAACATTGTCAATCAGTCATACATAACGCAAAACCTAACATATCTTTTTATATTGATTGAAGTTCCCGCACTACATTAATATGTACAGATGAAATTATCAAAACAAATCTCGAAGTGATAGAGTTAGCGTTAAAAAGATTAAAATATTAACCATTTAATTCAAGAATAAAACTTTGAATCCGTGAGTAAATAAAGTATGAATGTATCTAGGTCATTGGGACCATTTCTAAGCTTTATCACTCATAGACTTTAAGCACTGTTTTTAGTAGGAAAATATTAGCTTAAGGGATTTTAGAGATACATGTATGAAAGATCTCTGATTTATTGTTCAAAACGCTTTATCTATATTATGCCAAGCTAATTTTTCTAATGAAAAAGAGGATGTGATTTTTTCTTTTCAAAAACTCTTTCCTTTTATTTACTCTGATCGAATTTGAGATAAAATGAATGAAAAATAGTGTTTTATCATAAAATAACATATGCTTCTCTTGACTTAGTTTATCCTCTATTCAAATATACCATCCATTCTTATTTATTTAAGACACATATGGTTATCTATTTTAAAGGGTAGTGGTGAACAGTTTTCGTTTGATATGATATAGTTCATGTTCTTGTGAATATGTTTATGTTTATATTTGGTTGAATTATTGTTTTCTTTGTGGATTATCGTCGTTACAAATTGACTTTGGATAGAGTACTTTTGAAAACCAGAAGCAATATACATAGGTTTCGTCTTAGTATAAGCGAAGTTGTCATTGTTTGAGTTCAAACACGTCCAGAGTGTAACAATTGTCTCCATTAACGTTGGATGGTCATTGTATTATATGGCGAATTGTTTTAATTTTCAAACGCAACATTGACAAACAGTTTAGATGTTTTAGTGGTCTATTGCAATACATGAAGGTTCTGCTTTTGATCCCTGGAAGAGTGATGTATCCACACTAACGAGCATTTTCAGGCTAGGGAAAAACGCATGTCCAATGCCTCCTAGATTTTAAACTGATGCTAACTGAAACCATTCTGTGAATAATAATCACATATACTGATGTTTTCTGTATTATATTATGTAATTATGTCTACACCTAATTTTTTCATCTTATTTTTGATCGTAATTTCTAGTCGATCAAGCTCTCCAGCACGAACGTATAGTCCTAATGTATGTTTAAAAGTTATTAGGTAAGTAAATACACTTATATGTATATATTAGATGAATTCATATTAGTTTTGTTTCATGATTATGCGCAATCAATGTAGAGACTGATTCGCAGATTGTCACTTATGATAATTGTATGCGTGCATCAGTTTGTCATAAAATACATAGAATGAATTAAAAAATGGTTCGTCTGAAGCTTCCTTACTGTTTCGGCAAATTGACAAAGGAAATTCATTGAATGTAAAATAAAGATGATAACATAATAATAAAAATCTAAACATGTGGAATTCAGTTAGGCGATAAAAAGCAAAGTTTTATAACGGAAGGACCTACGCAATATTCTAAAAATTTTTTAAAAATAACTACCTATTTTTAGTTAATTTATATAACATCTCTAACTATAGATTACTATTTTGTAGATGCTAACCTTAAAAATGTTGCTTTCTTACATAATTTTAATGCGTTGAATTGCTTCACAGACTAATGTCACAAGAAGATAAGCGTGCTAACTCCGCTTCGCTTTCCTACTTCTCATCTTAATGTCTGAGTAAATCAATGCATGCAATGAATTCAACTAAGTTAATTTGTACTTGGCTTCTTATTGCCACTGTCGCTCAAACGATGTTAGCCTATGTGCAATATACGGAGTTTTGTGGCTGATTTATATTCATGCCTCTTCTGTCATTTGTTAAAATGAGAGTCAGATCCTTGGATAACCAAAGTGATGAGTCCGAAGCGTTAATAACAATATGATAATAACTTTTAGTAGTCTGAGTTCAATCCGAACGAACAATCGAGTATTCCACCAAATAAATCTTTCATCGAGTTTCCATATATTATTCTTACGCAAATACCGTTTGTGCAATGGGCCAGTTGATTTCATGCAGTCGTTTGTGCAGACAGATACGAGGACGAAGTGGAGTAGGCGAATGGGCCAACTCCAAGTGATGAAGCATGACTAAGTATTTTTAATCATAACAAATAAGCTGGATATGTGATAATCAAAAAAGGCAGTGCACACACTCAAATATAAACAACCTAAATTTTAAGTGAATAATCGACAAGGTCAAAAGACGTGTGGAAAATAACTCAGACCGAAGGAGTCCAGACAAGTTAAGTGGGCTCGAAATATTAGTTCATACACTGCAAAGTATAATCATAACGGAATAATCCACGAGACAGATGAATGATAAGAAAGTATATATTTTTCTCAAATTGTTTTTCGGATCACGGATGATTAAAGCCTAGCCTTTTCTACTAACATTAAAATTGTTATTAATGTGCTACTCTGATATCTTACTACATTAATACAGAATAACACCTTCAACTAATTCACATATGCTTTTAAATTTAATACGCAGGGGTTATAAAACTATCGGATGGTCATTCAAAGTGCACATTACTCTATTTGCATTTATTTGTAGAACTTCTATAGAATCCTATAGAATCATCTTGACTGTGTTCACTTCATTAAAAGTTCTAACTGGATATGTTTAAGGATTTCTATTGTCATTTAAAAATTTACTATCTTAGGTTTAGTAAGTTAATGTACCGTGAAAATTCTTTCTAACCCTAATTTATCGCTTTACGCTATTAGTTTTTTGTAATGGCCATTATATGGAATCTAACTAACATATGATTTTGTATTGAATTAGATCAACAAATAGTATAATACATTGACTCAGCTTACTTTAAACTTTTAATTTTAATGCTCTTAGAACTCTTGACGTTTTGTCTAACGCTTTTCTACGTTTTGCAGTCCAGAATCAGTCAAAAATGATTTTCGTGCATCTGCTGAAGCTGCAGTCGCGCAACACTTGCCTCCCGGTGAACATCCTGCAGACTTACATTTTGTGAATGTAACTCCAATCCCAGTCACGTCTTCAGTGATATCTTCTAATATTTCACACAATCAGACAACTGTTTCGTCTAAACAAAGTAATATCAGTCCAGCCGATGGTACACTGGATCATTTTAAAACAGATAATATAATGAAACTTCCACAAGATACATCAGTATCAACAGTTTTCTCCACTGCTATTGATACCTCCCCATTTATTTCAAACAATCGGTTAGCTATGGCTCGTGATAGTTTTCGTCATTCTACTGACCATAGCAAATCGATTTCTAGTACTGTTGAAAAAATTACATATGAACCAAATACTGATTTTCTACAAGAAACGCAAGCCTCTACTGTAACGTATAATACTGATCCCAGCAGGAGTTTAATTACTCAGAAACAAGGTGAGAATTAAATAGACAAAATACCGTACTAATTCACTGTGTTCTTCTCACTATTCTAGAAGCAAAGATAAGTTTATCATTTAGTTGTATCTTGAAATGTAAACAAACTGACAGGACTGTTGTTTTCTGTTGGCAACGTTACAGTGTTGAAGTGTACACCATCCTCATATAAATTAGAAATCTTGTAGGATGTTTCTTTCCATATGGAAACCAGAGCTCTTAGAGTATACTGAGTCAATTCATGTATGGCATATAAGCTACTGAATAAATAAAAACATATGATAGATGCAGCTGAAACGGTGGATTATTACATAAGCAGTTTCTTAGATTTGGTAACAAAACTAAATGATCAGTGTGCTAAGTATTTATCAGAACAATATTGTCAAGATACTTAACAAACAGTATTAAGTAGTTGATTATATATTCATCAAGTGAAATATAATTCCTAGGTAAAATAAAGTGAATTATGATGACTAGATCATTTGTTTCATAAAAACAAAGTGTTGGTTTTAACTTTGTTTGATTTATTTTAGTTTGGGTGACTTAATGTAATCCGTTATTAAGTCTGATACATAGAATTTGTCACTAAATTTGTATACATAAATTTGTAGTTGATGGAGATGAGTTTGGTGAACATTTTACAAAAAAATTAGCACACTGATTTAGAGCATACACTCACTTTATTTGTCCATGTTTTCGCCGTTTGTTTCACAAAAAGTATATGGTTTTCGTGTTAGCTGAAGCTCTTCACCAAAGCACTCTTCATGAAATCTAAACTAGCTTAATTCTGTAACATAATAAGCGACATCACCAACGAACTATGCCGTGTAGGGTTGAGTTGTATGTACTGGTTGATTTATGTGTTGTAATTGATTTTATGAGACCAAGTTACAAAATAGTCATTCATCGAAATGAATTGACCTATTGTGCATTGTGTTTTGATGTAAGCTTATTCAAAGGTAATCAACAGTAGACCCTGAATTCGTTTGGCACAAACAAATCCATCACTAATTTCTATGACAAAGAAGTAGCGTAAACCATTAGTAGCATAAGATGCATCAAAATTCGCATAGGTATTGTCGAACGTATCTTGTATAACTTTTCTTATTCTGATAAGATTCTACTAATTTGAGCAAGGATCAGTTAATTAAATCTCTTTATTCAAAATTAGCTGAAGTATTTAGTATTTTTCATTTCCCACGTGCATTATATAATATATATGGATAATTCTTTATTTGAAACATAACATGGACATATTACTAAATATTTCACTTTTCTTTCTTTTTTTCGTACATTTCTTTATAAAAAATAATTATTCCTTCAGAATCAGCGCCAAAAGTAGTTAGAACTACAACGACAAGTCAAACACCTACTCCTACTACTACCACCTATTCAACTACTTCAAGTGCAAGTGTAAATTTTCCAAATTTATGGGATCAAAAATCAGCTTTTAAACCTGTGATACGTTCCTTAGAAGCTGCTAAAGTAAGTAAGACTTTTTCTATATTAGCCTAGATGCTGCCCAACATATTCAAATCTCAGTCAATTTTGTCTCGTGCGCTGCTATGGGTATGAGGGCGGATGTCACTTATCGGCTGCCCACACCGTGGAAGGATGCTTCTTGAGGGACCTAAAAAGGAAGGAATATTAGCGTTGGTCTTAGAGACCTGGGAGCGTGACCGCAAAGTCCAAGGGACAACTGCTTGAGGCCGGTCACGCACGGCTTTTTTATGGACAGTATTCAAATTGTTGGCTCCGTTCTTTTTAAGAGCCCCTACAGCCGGAGACGGAAACCTGTAGGGCCAGATGAGGTGTGACGTTTTTAGAGTCAACCTTTTCTAACCATTCCTTCGTTGTGAGAAGGCAGCATCGCTACAGATGCTGGTTGTCCGAGTGAACCACCTTACTGCTGTCACACCCCTTCTGCAGTCAGCAGTAAGACTTCGTCCTCAGACCTTGAGTTACTGCTTTTAATCTCATCGTTCTTTGATCGACCTATCTTGTACGGCAGGACCTAGAAGAACATATGTTCTAACAATTATAGATCGGTTGGGTTATCACGATAAGCAAGCCCAGCCACCACGACAACGTAACAGCTACGGTCGGGATATTCAAATCTATATTAATTAAAATCATAGTGCAGAGATATTACAATTAAATTTGAAAAAGAAGTGTTATTATTATCAGTAAATTGGACAATATATGACATTAGAGCATAGTTAATTCTTTTTACAATAAGTAATAAAATCATTATTTTTGAACCTTAAAAGGAATTATTTAATACATCTCTAACTCTTTTGGTTAGAGTTGTTTTATTTTGAAGAAAAAACAATTCATAAATAAATCACTTAGGTGAATAATTTGGTTTTCTTTCTCTGTTGATCTCTTTTTATGGAATAGTGAGCAACACCTATAAATACTGAATGATTTAATGATTTGGTTATTCTTTACAGAGTTCGAGATAATAACATGTTGACATTTAGGAACTTTATTCGCACACCTTAATATATAATTTGTAGAATTGAAATAACATGCCTAAATAACTGTGATGCTCATTTCAAATTATGATCAAACTCTCTTTTCTCAAATATTATTTAGTATTTTGCTCATCATAGTCACCACCAGATGAGTGAAAAGAACAAGAGATTAAAACCAATATTGATTAATTTATCTTACAGACTCCATTCTTTTCTTATGTTGATAACTTTTTCTCTATATCAACTGAAATTAAATTTTTAAAGAAAAATCCAGTTAATGATGTCTTAAAAGATAATATTCACAATACACGGGCTTCATTCTGTACATGTTTCGTTATATTAGCAAGTTTATTAATAAATTTTGAAATCAATATTTGATAAAGCAATCGCTTTACTGTAAATCTTGATGTTGTTAATTTCAATATCAGAAAGTTTTTTTATGTGCATAAAATCTAGGTGATTCTGAGCTAATAGTTAATCACTTGTTCTATACACATCTATTGGAAATGGTTATTTTTTTGTTACTGATACATGATCATTTCATCTCGCTAAGTCAGTGTGTATGATGTAGCCAATGCAGTTGATGCTTATCCATTCGACAAGCTACGCTGTTGATGACTGATTGAAACAAAAGTGTGTTTTATACACTTGACTTAACTTTGAACTCGTGGTTAAACAATGTGATTTTCATTTACACACTCGTAGAATCAAACTCATTAAGTTATTATTCCTCATGCAGAATAATAATACTGATAATAGTAATATATTATCAATATATTGAAAAAACTTGCAAATAAATTTTGTTGATTTATTTATTATGCATTATTATTGAAGGATCGATTTTTCTCAAACAATACATTATTTCCAACATTTTCACAATTAAAACAAACCACGACAATGGAACAAACCAATGAGAAAAGTAGAAGCATAGTAAATCATATTGATAAGAAGCATGAAACTACTGCTAGTTCAATGAGAATTATGCCAAATAATCATGATAATAATATTAATAGCAGCAGCAACAGTGGTTATAAAGATACTTCAAAGTATTTAATGTCAAGTTCTGAATTTTCCGCGTTAATTCCACCACCACCACCACTAATACCGAAATCATCAAAGTTTTCTACTTCCGAATTAAATTTATCTAATGTTACCAATGTAAATAATAATTATAATTTCTCTACTCCTCTCAATGAATTAAATAATAAATTTTTACCAATTAAAAATTTCACTGATAAATTACCATCATCTACAATTATTATGAATGATGGTTCACAAATTACCACTACTATTACAACAATTGCTGCTACGACTAATGCTTACATTGGTACTGTCACTAGCACAACTACACCAACTGGAATTTCTGGTGATCATGGTTTATTTTACAAAACTAGTGTAACAAGTAGTAGTTATTTACCAACTCAAATTAATGAATTAAACAAAACATCGGAATCGTTATATTCTATGAATAATGATCGACATGTGAATGATACTGCAGTTAATGTACAGAAATTAACCTATGATAGTGATATATCATATCCTTCATCGCCTAAAATAATAAAACGTTACTCAGACGATGTTCCATTTAAATATGTAAATGAATCTACATTTAGCGCTGAAGAACATTTGAAAGAATTGAGAATCAGAGCAGGATTAGGACCTATACCAGGATATGAATCTGTTACATTACGAAATGCATCTTCTATGACACCGTTAAAAATGGATGATGATTTAACTTCTACATCAACATTACCATCTTATACTATCTCCTCTGCAATGCCTACTTATTTTAATGCTGGAACTAATGCATCAAAACCTATTTATTCTGTAAATATAAATTCATTCATTCCAAAACTACAAAATTCCAGTACATCCACACCATCTATACCATCTTTATTATCTAATATAAAATCCGGTTTCATTGGACCAATAAGCAAAGTACAACCACAACCATCATCATATTCATCAAGTCAAGCATCAAGTACAAACAAGCCTTCAGCATCTAGTTTATTTTCTAACTTTTTAACATCTGCTGCTTCCAAAGCTCAAACAGTTGCCACAGGTGCCTTGAAACAAGCGAATGCTGCAGCTGATGCTGCAAAATTAGCTGCTAATCAAGCTGCTGAACAATTTGCAGCTCAAGCTAATCAAGTTAATCAAAAAACTACCAGTCAAGTACAACAACAACAACAACAACAACGATCACAACCAAAAGTATCCGATCAATTATCTGATGGTCAAAATCATGTCACCAGTATGAACAATGTCCAAGAACCTGTAAGATTTTCTCATGATACTATGTTGGTAGCTGATTCAGACAGTGCTTTACTAAAACCAAAAGAGCGAATAGAACAAAATGAAAATGAAATTCATGCGAATTCTCGTGAGTATCAGCAAGACAATCTACCAGTACAACAACGACAACAACAACAACAACAACGTCATTGGTTACATGAACAAACTCAAGATGTCACTACAGATGATGATTATGACGATGCAGAGTATGGTTATGAACAAAGTCCTTATGAATCATATCATCAAAGAAAAGAATTTGAATATGATGATAATTATCGATCGACTATCAATGAATATAATAATCATGTGAATAAGAATGAGTTATATGATGATAATTTGGATCAACGTGTTTTATTGCAACAACAATCTAGTTTTGATAATAATCACCAATTTGATGAAAATCATTACAATTACAATGATGATATTAATAATTATGGTGTGAATGGTATCAGCTCATTGGATTTACCAGATCCAGAAACTTTACGTGCTTTGAAGAAACGAGATAAAATGATGATGGTTGCAGCTACTGGAGTTTATTCACCTGTATTCAATGGATCAAGTCAATCAGGTTACTTTGATGATTTAAATGATGTAGAATATCAGGATGATGATGATGATGATGACAGTGAAGTAGAACAACAGTTGAAGAAAGAACACAGAAGAATTAGTAAAAGTAAGCTCTTCTTAAAAAACATATAATATGATATGATTTATATGTACAACTGTAGACATCTTGCTTAGGCTCTTCATGATAAACGTAATCAATGACTGACGATCTTAGTTATCATGGTATGAAATCTCAGATGTACTTATTTTCTGTCTTCCTTTAGCTCTTGAACGTCAGTTTCATTACTTCCTTTCGGAGAATATTTTCTGTAATCACAGGCACTATATTATCGCACATTTTGTTTATTTCGTCTGGCTATGATGACATTGCATGATTACTTTGCTGAATACATGTCTGTTCTAGCCTCAACTATGTTAACTACTAACCAATCCTTGAATCCTATTCGTCAAGTCACAATATTAAACTCAACAACTTTTTTTAGTCCTGGTTAGTTATTTGACAGTCACTAAAATTAGACGTGCTGTAGAGTAGATGAATAAGTACACTTTAATGCAATTCTATTAGACAGTTTATGTTCTACAGCGCTTTTTATCAATACTCGTTGGTTACACTTTAACTTCTGACTGAAAAGGTGTAGGCGGTAACTGATATTAAACTATCAGATATCAACAAATCTTTTACTCTGCTAGATTTTTCAGCGGTATGTTGATGTTTAATGACTGAAGATCTAAACAGATCAGATATATCAAATACATTATGATTACAATACAAGTTCTCAAAAGAAAACAAGAAGAGTTATTCTTGACAGCAAAACAGATATGGCAGAAACCATTCTGCTGTTTTACTCATGATGACATTGCCTTCATCAGTTTTTCACAATGTTTATGATAGTTCGCTACGAACAAACTTTTATTTTGTGAATAGGATTACTGGGACCATGTTGTTTATTGTAGGTATTCGAATCAAACACTCACCTTTTGTCTTGTTTGGGGCTCGTCATCTAGATATGTCTGTATTCCAGTGCTGTTGTATACACTGAAACAAAACATGTTTCCTGGATTGCACTACTAACGACTAATCAATTATCGCGATACCTGTGACAACGTTATATCCCCTCATGATGCACATATAGCAACATGGACTAGACAACTATAGTCCTTAATTTCAATAACGAGAAATTAAAAACCGTTACTACTACTTCTAAATTTCTTACGACTTCTTTTAACTTATTTCAAATGAACAAGAAATGAATGCCATCAGTTGATAAATTAGTAATCAAATGTTACAATTTTTGACATTTTGGGCTCATTTAAACAACATTCTCTAACGTTATATAAGGCTAGAAATTATTATTTGAAAAAACTCATCCAAAAACTAGATAGATTTAAATTGGTATACAAAATTATAAGCGGCGACATAATCAAGAAAACAAACTAAGCAATAATTGAATTATGAAGAAAAACCCATTTAGTGGAAATATAAGTTGAATTTTTGAAGAATAATGAAACTGAAATTAATTTTCATCATTTACTGATATAACATAAACAAAGTTTGAAAATTACGAAGCACTGACAGATATATAGTTTTAGTTTGCGAAATCTACTCAGTATTCCCAACAATTTTAAATCTCACAATGAAAATGACACTTTGGGCTCTATGAGTCAGAAATTAAAACTCAATTCAAAATCATAATGTGATCATTATCGGCCAACATTATTATCATCAGTTTGGTTCTTAAATAACTTGAAAGCACATATCCGACCTAAAATTTTAAATAAAACAAAAGACTCACTCAAATTAACAGTTAAGAATTGTTGTTCAAACTGTTTAAATAAAAGGCATGTGTTTCCGCGACATCAGAAATATTAGTCTTATGGAATATTATTGTAAGCATGATCATTTTTTTATCGTTACATGGAATCATACAGCTTGAGATGTATGTACTGTCAGAGTTCTGTTTGGTTTTCGTATACACTTTACACTGGTTAAAACAAAATAGGTTGAAGGGATAAAACCGAAGAAATAGATCGATTAAAAAGTTCATTGACTAATAATCAACAATACTAAAGAAAATAATTTTTTCCTTTAAAATTAGGAATCGATCATTGTTAGGCTACGAATAAAAACCTGGCAGTACTGGATGGCTGTTTCGTCCTAGTATGCAACTCATCAACAGTGCGCATACAAAAATAATTTTTGTATTGATACAATATAAATCTATGTCAAAATAATATAGAATAAAACTAAACAGAGTCTTGTTTAGCTGTCTTTCCAGTTAACTTATTTTTAGAAAAATTGTATATCGTTTTTTATTTGTAGCCTTTAATGTGATATTTAATCCTTTTGATCAATAGAAAAATAATTTATTCAACAATAATAACTATGTATTGTGTGTATGCTTCGTTTAGTTTTATTTCTTGTTCTCTATTCATCATCTTCGTTGCTTATCTTATCCATAAGACTATTTGTTTTTGATCATCCTTATCTATTTTCATCCAACTACTGCCAAAAACACGCACACACTGTTGTATGCTATAGAATTTTATTCATTTTATATATATAGATTATTTTCCTAGTTAAAAGAGGAATAGCAATTGCTTAGTTCAAATCTAACCTTACTACATCATTGTATAAGAGTGTTTGACTCCTCTGATAGGATACCCTTTATATGGGAAAAATGATGATTTGAACCTTTCGTCATTTGTAACAGTTTTCAATTTTTTTCTTTCAATGTGTTTAAATTTATCGTATTACCAAAAGTTGTAAGGATTTAAACAATATTAGCTCCAGTCCTACATAAAACATGGTAAATAACTGATATTATAGATATTATTATCAAACAAGAAAATAGTTTTCATTTTCAGTGGTTATTAAACATGTTTCAATAACAATTAGATCATTACACCAGATAGTAAAAGTAAATAGTAACTCGATTTTATCGGTAGAGGTTTTGTTTTACTATTATTATCAGTTTGTTTTTAAGTGTTTCAAAGTCATTGATGACTGTATAAATATTTATTCCTATGTTTATTAAATGTCTCGTACGTAAAACTTTATAGAGTCTGAAAATAATGAATCCATTGAACAAGAATATGACGAACAAAACGAAAGACAAATTCGAAAGCTTATAACTCAATCTTCTCAAGATGAAGTAAATGCCAAAAATAAGTAAGTCGTAAATTAGTGTGTTCATTTTTGTCCTATCGTTTTTGAATTTATTTGAAGTGATTTATTACTAAATTATGGTGTTTGATCTACAACCAAGTGGAACTTTCTTATAGCTATTTACAAATGGCTTCTATAGTGATATATATATATATATATATATATACGTATCACTATCCTAAGAATAGTATATTCAGAGACAAGACAAATTACGTATACATGTGCTTCTTAGCTTTTGATTAAGACATGCTAGCTGATATCCTGAATTCATCATGATTGATTGGAGATTTTTAAATTTTAAATCAGTGGATAAGTGGTATTATAAAATTTTATCACAGACTTTTAAAATTCCGACAAGTTTAGCTAGTTCAAAATAGCCATCATCAATCAGTTCTGAGTTTTAGATCTACTGGATGATGAGAAACCGATCATGATCAGCGAGTGAAAGGGCATTAAAAAAGCAATAACTTCAATTTTCAAGGATGCGCTGAGACCATACGAGCCTCAGCATAATTAACGGGTCTCTAAAGGCCGTCTGGGCAAGAAATAATAACGGAAAAACAAAGAGATAACTGCAGTCAATGAAAGCCGAACAAGAGTAGAGAAATTCAATACTCAGACAAACGATTAAAGAAGAGCACCAGAGCTAATAAGTGAAAATATGTAGAAGGTCTGGCAGAAAAGGTGCAGTCGTAGAACTATGTGGTACAACCAAGGGGTTAACGGTGAAATCCAAATGACTTGACTCTCTTCAAATTTTAAGGATTTTATTCTTCATTTGTTTTATAGATATATTTATTTGTAATTTTATGATAATTATTGTATTGTAATAGATTAGTATATTTTTCAAAATATATCATTCAATTTCCCCAAATGATAATGTTAAACCTTTATTTCCTTTTACAAAGTATTCATCGTACATCTCGACGAAGTTCAGATGGTAAAATTCTTCAATCATTACAATTATCTTCAAATGGTTATAACAATGATTTTAATGAAATGCAACTTTTATCAAAACGACGAATGTCTTGTGAAGGGGTACGTAGAACATCCAGTGATTGGCATCGATTTACGCCAAATTTACAAGCACTGGATATCCAAGAAACAGATGATAATGAAGAGGAATGGTCTAATGAAAAACAGATTGCAGAAAATAATTTCGACTATTCTCATCATCACTCTAGAACTTCAGTTCACCAAGATGAGACTATGAAGAAAGAAGAAATTGAACATGATAAGGTTATGGAGCCTATAGAAAAAACTTCACGTCAACGATGGTATGATGCCTTTGACAAAGTGTGCAGTCGCTTACGTTCAGTAAGTTATTATTTAAACTAACGATCGATTAATAAACTCAATATGACTGAAAATCTAGCAAAACACACCTATGATTAGAATCCAATAAAAATTATAGCAATAAATAAAAAAAATTAATTATTTTTAATACTCATTTATTGGACCAACAATCACTAACATTCTACAGAAGTTACCTATCATTATTATTAGTCACTATTTTCAGAAGCTCCATTCTCTTTCGTTGTGCTCACCGGTTGTCAGTCGTTATAAACATTTATATCATGGTTTTATGGGAAAAATGAAAAATTGTATAGTTTGTGACTAGATGGCTAAATTTTTGAATTAATATGACGAGTGAACGAGAGATAAGTACTCATAAAAGCCAAACTATCAACGTAAAGTCTTTAATACCATAGATAATAAACTGTGACATTAACTTGCCAGAAAATAACTCATAAATCTAACAGATCAACCTAACCTCTAATATGTTTAATATAAACATTAGCTTAAACGTGAATAAAAACGAAAACAGCAGAACCTACGACAGAAACCTGTCTCAGCATGGCAATCAGAATCAACTGACTCGTGAAGTAACTAAGAAAATCGTTTCTACATGGTGAAAGTGCTGCTGCTGATGATGATGATGATGTTTAGAATGACAATGTAAGTTCTGCAGTATAACCATATGGCTTAAAGAACTCAATAATACTATAAATTTGTACATGATAGTATAATATTCAGAGGTTACTAGACAATCTTTAAAGTGATCAATCCATATATATCCATCAATTTGAACAGTATGACTAATGTTTACATCTAAACAGAAGGGAAGAAAGAAAAGATTTATCAACAATATTTCTATTCAATCCATTATATGTTATTTCAATATCTATGATAGCTCTGAAGACTTTACTTATTTCTTGATGAGTTTCCCTAATACTGATTATTCATAACTATTTACATGCATTTTTATTATATCTATAAAAATAATCATTGTAAATTGTAACTACACATTTGAATGAATTCGCATTGTTGTTCTTTTTTTATTTCTCATCATTCTGTTCAATTTGAATTGTAGGAAGGAAGTTTATTTCCTGTTGTCTCGTAAGTTTATTTCTTGCTATTTTTTTCCAACGACGTAGCTTATCTTCTTCTGTGTATAAATCAATTTTGTATTGATTATTATTACTAGTATTGTCATGGTTGATATTATTTCATTCATTGTCTACTTTCAGTTTCATGAATAAAGTGGTATTCAATGTGTTGGGGACGTTAGATCCCCGCATTAGCTGCTCAGCTGACCTTGAGATTACATTTCCCACTAGGAAAATCCTTGACTGTCATTGGTTGATATAGTGTTTTAGTATGCTACTTTTATGGCTCTCCCAAGGGCGTTTCTATGATGTATAAATGAACTCGATTTGTTTGCTTGTCAACCTCATATTTTCTGGGTGCTTGTGGAATACACTTTCTACGCCATATCAAGACTTCTTCCTCTACTTAGTAGGGCCTTGAGACACTCGAATCAGAGTAGTCTATCGGGTTATTGGATCATTTGTCTTGGCTCTCGTTTACCGACTAAGGTGAACTTGTAATAATTTCAAGCATATCAATCGACGAGTCATAACAAAATGATGGGACATCAGATTCATAATCGTTTATTTTTAATTCATAGTATAATATGTTAAAAAATGTAACAATTAGAGATGTAACATTTTTAATTATTATTCTTACTTTAGGAGAAATCGTTTATAGTGTTAGTTTATTCAAACTAATTAACATTTTAGTAATATGATTTATTTATTTTACTGTAGTGTTTCCGTCAACTTTTTTGTTAATGAAAAAGAAATAAAATATTGAATGAGAAGGTTAGGGTGATTGAATTAAATACATCAAGTTTGTCAATAATTATTATTGAATGATCTAAGTAACAGAATTATTAAATTTCTTAGGTTTCCACCGTCCGTCATTGATGCGCTAAAATGTATAATAGTCTATTTACTTCAAAAAAGTTATACACATATCTCACAGGCTGAGTTGCATTGCTGATGTTTGAATATGACAGTAAACAGTGTTTCTAAGATGTCAATAAATAAAAACCCGTCTTATTATTCTTTCTTTTCCTTTATTTTAACTGAGTATCCACATTAGCTTTTTCGATATTTATGATTGATATATCATTTATTAATATTATTATTATTATCATCATTATTATTATCATTATTAAAGTATCATAGTGTTTCCATTTGTTTAATTTCATATTTTTTTCTCTAGACCGAATTCAGATGATCTACATTCTTCATTCTATACAAATATTGACAGTGCACCTGATATTCGTTTGAAAAAGAAACCGAAATCATTAGTTAGCGATTTAGTAAGTGTGTTTATATGTGTACGCCTTTTGAAAACTTTTCAAAATATATCGAAATCTAAAATTATACCAAGTCATAAAAAATATTTTGTTTACCATTATTATTATTAGTAGTATTTTTATCAAAGTATAACACCATGATGGATTAGGAAAAATTTCCATCTAATCTCAGTGATAATCCATAGGATTATAATTGCATCTTAGTTGGAACCGATTGTTAGAAAGCCTTACACCTTAATTTCATGCTTTTTAGCACTTGTCAGTAAGGCGTATTTGTAATCTTGAATGTGGATCAAATCTCTCTAATTAGAATATATCATGTCCAGTTATTTTTTTCAGATTATAAAACATGGAAATATATGGTGGACTGCATGTTCAGAATTCATGTTGCAATCCAACTGATAAAGTTTAATCCAACACTAAGAATCAGACAAATATTAACACTGATTAGTACTCAGTGACTGATCAAAGCTAAATTATTGATTTTAATTGTTATTTATAAACAAACCTTATCGTACTTGACGAAATAATGACTTCCGTTTCAAATGTTACGACTATCTCAGTGAAATGAAAAATTGTTGACTACCTGAAATGAACAAACTGATCTTTTGCACTCAAAAAACTGAAAACTGACCGAATAGATTGTGATGCACAAAACTAATAGAATAACTGTATCAATGAATCAAACCTTTCATTTATATACCTTGAATATTTTAGAATCTGTCCTGTTTGTAGAATATTGTGTACTAAGGTGTTCGCAAGGAAGACTAGATAGGCATTGGTCTATTGTTCCTTTGTTTGCAAACGTTTTTCAGTTGTTATCAAGTCTTGGTGAAAATCACCGTTAAATTCCAATTTGGCTTATTTCCGGTGGAAAAGTAGCTGAATGAAACCTTTAAAATTATTTCATGCTACAATTAATTTAACATTTACCTTTGTCCAATTCTTCGATTGATAAACTTTTCCGTATCACAATCCACAATCGTTTATTAATATCATCTCAATGTTATTCAACTAGGGGAATGCGTCAATGTCAACTTACTGTCTAAATGATCATAAAATGTTCATCAGCATTTTTTATTCTTTTAATGTAATATTTTTTTTCTTTCTTAACGCTTATTGATCATACTAATAACTACTGCTTGTTTGATTACGTCATTCATGTAGGTCATTCAGGTAAGTGTCCATTCCACTACTACTACTACTACTACGTACTAATAATAATGGTAATGCTATTAATAGTAATGATAATAATAACAATAATAATAATAATAATGACAAATGAATGTACTCCCTATACACAAACAAGTACAAAATAATGGATGCTATGTTTGTATGCATGAAATTACCATTTGTGTTCTTCTTAACGTTGTACATCTCTAAGATTATATATAATTGTTTTAGCCTTTTTTTTTAAAAATAATTCGAACTATTATACCTATTATATGTGTATAGTGTTGTTTACTATTGTCTTTTAATCTCCTTTCTAATTGTGCTCAATATTTATGCTCATAATTCAGAGTGTTCATTTTGCATTATTCCACATAAATAATAATTCGGCATGATAATAAAAAATAACTGTTGAAAATCTAATGTTAATATCTATCATTTCTAATATTTCTTTTGCATACTATTCTTACTGATTGGAATTCATTGTTCTCCAGTAACAACATAAATTACATAGCTATTATAATTTAGTTTATAATGCAATTATTTGTCTCAAAAGAATATTTCTACTAATTAAATAATTTAGTCAAAGCATTCGCAACAGTATCAAAAACCAGGTTTTATCGTCGAAAAAAGAAAAGTTTTCCTCGCTGAGTTACCTTAATGCTTATAGTTAAAGTAGTTGAAGTTCCAATTAAATGACCATTCACTTGGTATTCAACAACTCATAACCGCTTTTGAGTCTTCTTTGCATTCATATAACATTGTGATTTTTGCAATCTTCAAAAATGCGGATTCAAATTGGTTCATATTTGAAAACTGATACTGTATCATTATTATACAAAACAATTAAACAAAACTAATTTTCCCCGCTACTATACTGATTTCTCAATAAAAAAAGAGAACACAACATATGTACTTACTCGGAGGCATATCAAAAGTCTAGCGTTTGACAATGCATCATGATTTCATTTAAATATCAAAAATTAATTGCATTCAGCATTGGTTTATTGTATCATTCATAATTAGTGAATGTTGTTGTCATTTGTTTTTTAATTTTCCTCCTGATTCAATTGTATTATATAAATGCATGTTTATCTCATCTCATTACCATTTAACAATATTGTAGATTAGAATACTGGAAATAACTTATCGATTATTTTGCTTAGTTTGACAATGAATTGTATAATTCAATGATGATTAAAGAGCTATTATGATCTGCCTAAAGATTCACTTATTTCGTATATATATATATATATATATATATATATATATATAGTTCTATTCTTTAAGTAACCTATTCGAAGCCATCGGCAAGCTGTTGGTGATTTTTTTACCTTGATACATTATGTTGTTTAAAAGTTAAGCGAAAACTTCACTACGAGTATATTGCTAATGTTAACTTGGTTATTAAACATGCCATAAAAAGATATTACATTTTACTGCACTATATTTGTAGAACCTTTTAACTCTCATTGGTAAAATAGTATACAACAGAGTGTGTGTATATATTATATTCTGATAGAAATCATTCTTAATATATAAAAAAAATAGAAATTGAAGACAATACGATTACCACTAAATTGACAGTGATAGTATTCATACTTCATAACTAAATACGATAAAGACGAGACTCTTACATCAAGACCAATCAGTTAACATACTAATGCTTACTATCTCTCATGAGTCGTAGACGACTGACCAGCGATCTGCAAGAAACTTTCTTTTGATCTCCTTTCCGGAGGTGCGTTCAAACGCTATTTATGGTCTTTGTGACTATCACCGACTACTGATGCCATATATTCATTGTTCTGACTCTTTTACTGTTTGTCTTGAAGACTCTACGTTAGAATTTAGCTTTTGATGTAATAGAATAGTTTCCATAAGGTATTCCATATAAACATTTCTCTAATCCCCTCCTCGATCGGAATCTAGTTTGTCCTTTGCCAGATTAGACTATTTTTGATGATCTCTGACCTGTAGATCCAAAATATTTTAATGATGGTTGTAACAGTTGTTTAAATTTCAATTGCATACGATATAATCGGTTTTATTGAAAATTTGAACTTCGATCTTGTGTGAAAGTTGTTTTGAGCTATTAATATTTCTTATTTTGAAGGAACATTACATTTGTGATGAATATATTGCCTTCCACATTATACTGTGAAAAAAATAAACTGAATGTCAAGTTAAACATAAATTTTAAAATGACATGAAATCTAGAGTAGGTTGGTTAAATACTTTGTCCCTCCCTTTTCAAATTATCGAACTAATATAATTAAGCTTCATGTTCTCGATTTTTTTTGCACAGAATAAATCTGATTACTAAGTTGTATGTTCTCACACACTGTTATAAAGGACCAATAGTGATTGGTTATAAAATCGTTTAATAAAATTCACTCATGAATAATTACATTTTGAATGTATTTTTAATAAGAGTTTGTTGTATTATTATAAAGTTACTGTTGAGAATCCCTTATTGTAAACAGCATTCATAGTATTGGATGAAGAGAACTGTGTGATTAGTTGATTGAAATTATCACGAATATTATAACCTACGGAATATCTTTTATGTATAACTTGTATAAGTTATTTATGGTATCAACTTATCAGAGAAAAACAAAGTAATTGTGAAAACCAATCAAACATGGTGGTAAACTATACAGATTTGTGTACTTGGCTTGGAGTTTGCGATACATTTTTTAGGGAGTAGGGAAGATAATACCGCCCTTATCATATAAGTGCACACATGCTGTTCCAGCATTTAGTTGAAATACATTTAAAATAGTTGAAAACTCTTTCTCACTATTTGTTCTCGAGTTTTGTCAGCTTTTTTTCTAGAAATTACTCGAGAACTTCTGTTATTGACACATTTTCGCAATCATTTCATCATCATATGGGTGTTTTGTGTCAGTATCTATACGTATATATATATATATATATATATATATATATATATATATATACATTTGTATGTTACTGCTGAGTTTATTTCATTCATCTTCATTGCATGCCTATTTACGCCATATTCTGCTTCCTGTACATATTTAGATTTATATTAATAGCTTGGCGTTGTTATTGTTGTTGATTTGCTGGTGAATGACATGCTCTTTTTTTCTATCAGTTAAATGAATATAAGAAATTTAAAATGATCGAAAAACCCTAATGAATAACGCTGAGCGTGATTTGTCTTAATATTCATGATATTGTCTAATTTGTACAGTTTTGCATCCAACATCATCTTTCCCTTAACTTCATTTTAATTCCTCTGATGTTATCAATATTATTATTATTATTATTATTATTAGTTGTTTACTGATTTATTTATTTCTGAACATTTCTTTATCTTTTAGACTATGGCTGTACAAAAACGAAATATGGGTACAGCAAGCGCGAATCTGATCACTCGTCAATCAATAAATGATGAAGAAATGGTATGGAGTTATTGTATTGTTCATTTATTTATTTGTCTTTTGATTTTCATTTTTTTAATGATATCGAAAATGTATAAATCTACCTTGTAATCGTTTGTTTATTTCTTTATCCATTGCTTCATTTTAAAAAAAAAATTAATTTCAAATAGTTTATGCTTGACTGAAGCTTTATTAGTGATCTATGTGAATATTTAGTTATTTATGATAAAAACAAGCAAGTGTTATCTGACTGGCATGAATGACCTGGCGTACACAAATCTATGTTTATATATGTTCACTGGGAATCCCATTCATACATTCATTTGGTTCGAATTAACCATAGTTTGCAACACAATCTCAAGAGAGAATAAACGAAACAAGAAATCTGTTGGCAAAAAAAGTGTAAAATATCGAACGAGCATAAATAAAACCCACAAACTGACTTAAATAGACAAGATAAATATTGATTGGATTAGAAATCGATTCTTGGCAAAATCACTTGAGTTACCCTATCACTAATTTCTGTTTACCCTGAGAACACAAGCTCGAATGTTGTCATCTTCATTTGTGGTTCAAATTAATCTATTGTATCATCATACACTAGTGTAGTTTCTTGTTCAGGCTATTCAATCCACTTCAACTCTAAGAAGCATGGCTTTTATAAAATGAGGCATTGATTCGGCAAATTAATGATTTTTCAAAGTTATCTCAGCCAATACACATAAATAACTATTTCGAAAAAAATTTTTCCCTCCTTTTTCGCTAATTTCTTGACCAAAATAAACGAAGGATTCGGTAGACTAATGACTGTGAAACTAAGTCTGAGCAGTTAGTTATTCAGTGCTCAAAAATTTTCACCTCAAATGATCGTTAGAAATTTAGTGAAAATACTTACTGGTTATTTAAACCAACTGTAAAATAAGCTAGTAACATTAATTTCTTTTGTTTCTGTTATTAGGTTACATACATTTGTTATCTGTAGGAATTTTTTTTTGAACAGTCAAAAAAAAATGCAATTGTCACTATGGATACCTTATGTTGTACAATTTTTTGTACACTTTACATACCATTTCACTGAATTACAACAAACTATTTTAACTGTGATTATTTTTGGAAGTACTCCTTTTTTTATTAAACTTTTTTTCTGTAAATAGCTGAAAGTAATCAGATTAGGTATAAGTTGTCAATAATTATTTTGGTTTTTTTAATTTTGCCTTCTCTAACTAGATACACTGAGAACAACATATTTCTCAATCTAAAACCTGAAAAAATTAATCCTTTCTAATGCGTTGAAATACTAGTTAATCATGCGTAATATTATGAATAGGAAAACATTTAACTCTGTAAATTCACAAAAGATAATCTAGGTGACCAAATAATGAGATATAGTGTTCATTTTTTCAGGTTTTCTCTTTAGATTCTATCAGAGAGTGAACATGATTCCTACCAGATATGTCCTATTTGTGTCCTTAAATTGAAAAGTAATAACAGAATGACTTTTAAGATTGTAAACCTATGGGTTTTTCAGCAAGTGTGTTTCACAACAGGGAAGAAATTAACACTAACTATGTGGGTGAATTCGCGCAAAATCCCTAGATTGATCAGAGTTAGACATCAGCACCGTTGGATTCCGGCCCAGTGATCCAAAGGTTAACCGTTCACGTACAAGCCTGAAGGTCCTATACTCAAATCCTGCTAGTAGCAAGAGTGGTGGATGCGCACTGCTGATGAGTCCCGTACCAGGATGAAACGCCCGTCCTTCAGTGCTTCCAGGTTTCTAATAGTGGTCTAACAATGATTGATTGGTGATCTCGATGTATAAAAACACTGATCTCCATAACTCTAACTGAAAAAATAATAATCGTATAATCTCTGTTAAGAATAGCTTCTTACTGTCTAAAACAAATCGAATCAACATGTTAAGGACTTAATATTTACTTTAGTACAACTGTTATCAGAATATTTAGTATCTTTTGAATTACATATCGACTGAAATTTTGATGTGTTCATTCAGCTTGATGAGAAAAGCAAATTTAGGCAAGATTTTAGTGCGGACAACACTATTTTGAATTACATGTTCCAGAAACTTAATTATACAGTAACATTTCATATGGGTATCAACGAGAATACTAAACATATCTCTTAGTAATTTTTGAGACTATAACAACAATTAAATAGATTACGTAACGAGTTACAGTAAATAAAATGTCAAAATCGATAGTTTAATGATAGGAATATGTTAGAATTAGAAGAAGTTGATAACAAGTTAACACGAAAAAAAAGGAGCAGAGAGATAACAAAGACAGATACTTCATCGTATCGAATTCGAGTATAAAATTTCCACCCATTCCACTTTGTATTAATTCTTTCGTTTTTTTCTCAACTATATTTACTGGTGAATAAAAACTAACAATTTATAGATAAGTAGTATTTGTCTATACAAGTGTTTCAGCAAAACTTTCTATGGATTAAATAATATCACTTGATAAACATTTGATCATTGTAACAGATATTGGACTTCATTATAAAATTTTACAAATGATGAAATATTGTTTTTAGTGAAATAATGTAGAAGTATATGAAAACACTGATTCATGGAAATGCATATGAAATGATTAATTTTTACATGTTTTCAAGCCTGATTATGAGAAAGTTAGAAAATGACTAAAAAAATATGGGAAAAAGTTAGCCATGAACGACTACTTCAATGACTGACTATTGAGATTGTTCAATATTACTTAATTATAAATTCTTTTATGACTGAATCTATAGATTTCACGTTGCTATTGAAGTGTAGATGCTTTCAACTTAGTCTGAGTATGTTCGCAATATCCTATCACTTTCCCAGCTTCTACATAAATTTATCAGGTCATAGTTGTGTATGTTGAATTAGATACATTGAATGATACTTTTTAGATGACGTGGCCTTTGGGAGATTGTTTTTAACTTGTAGATAGTATTCTTCATAGAGTAATCTCAGTTGAAGTGACGATAGAAACTAGCAACTAAATGAGTAGCTATTCATAGCTATTAACTTGAATGGTAAATACATTTCACTGCACACCAAACGGAAACATTTTGATATTTTCTGCAGTTTGAACTATTAATTTTTTTAATTTGATTACTTCATAACTTCTATTTTTGATTACCCATTATCAAGAATTTGTAATCTACACGTTCTGGAATTCTTTTTCCGATGTCCAATTTCCAGCTGAGGATAGGAGCAGTCAGTCACTTATAACGTAGAGCTCGGGACGTACGTACATAAGTTCAGGTTACCATACCACATTAACACACAGAGATGAAATTGTAAATTCAAATCCCATAGTAATAGAGGAAGCAGAAGAATTAGCATTAATGGAGAAGATTAGGGTTCGAAGAAGTTATTCAAGAAGGATCGAAGTAAATAAAGCGATTAAAAAACGAACATTAAATATGATAGATTAATTTAATGCAAAATTTATATTTTCGAATTTTTGGCCTGATCAACTTTGCTTCTTCCTACATATAATTTTTTTAAAATGTAATAAGCGCAGATCATGCTCTATTTGTCACAATAAATCACAGTTTTGAAGGAATTCGCTTGCTATGGATAAGCAGATATCCCCAAGGATATTATTTGTTCATTGATACGATGGTCATTGTAATCATTATCATCTCTACTGACAACAATGACTACCAGCTTGAAGCTTACTTTATGTCAAGTATTCACTGAACACATAAGTATGCTAACAGTTTAACTTCTGTATACAAAGGTTGTTAACTGACAGTTTTATCTTATGGCTTAGTTTAATAATCAGCGAAGAATGTGATTATTATTTTGATAAAGATTTCCAACCTTATCAAGTAGAATGACTGTTTTTTTCTTTTCAAATTCGATCAGATAGAATTTATACAGACTTAGAGTATCTTATTTATTAACATGCTAAATAATATGTCTATCTCTTACGACTCGTATCAGATACAATAACATATTCTGACACAAGTATACAGTGGACGGCCGTTTCGTCTTGGTATGGGACTCATCAGCAGTGCAGATCCATGATTCCTGCACGTAGCAGAAGTTATGGAGATTAGTGTTTTTACAAATTTTAAATTACAATCAATCATTGAAAATATCTTAATATGTGCTCACTAGTGACTAGCTTCGTGAGGAAATTCTCGGAGTTCTAGTGAGAAGACGTGACCAGTGGAGTTCAGCCCTGTCGGGTCTAGGCAGTAACTATCAAAGGTAAATGGGTGAGGTCACGCAAAATCCGTTGATCAATCAGAGTTAGACATTAACACCGTTGGATGCCGGCCCAGTGGTCCAGAATTTAGGCGTTCGCGCACAGGACCGGAGGTCCCGGGTTCGAATCCTGAGAGACGCGGGAGTCATGGATGCGCACTGCTGATGAGTCCCATACCAGAACGGAACGACCGTCCAATGCTTCCAGGTTTTCAACAGTGGTCTAGCAATGATTGATTGATGATTTCAAATGTAATGATTTCAAATGTAATCTCCATAACTCTAACTGAAAAACAAGTATACAGGTTTTCCACAAACTAAGAATATGCTGATGACATTTATATATATACGAGTATACACTTTTGAATTGCGAATTCTTTAAACAGAATTCCTTTACCAAATTAATTTCTTTACAACTTGATAAATTCAATTGAATTTTGTTATATTTTGCACATCATATATTTGTGTGTCTGATTCCTGTTTAGAAACAACATGTATACAAAAAAACTTTACAAGCTCTACTATATCCAATATCAAGTAATACACCACATAACTTTCAAGTATGGACCGCTACCAGTCCAACTTATTGTTATGAATGTGAAGGTCTTCTTTGGGGATTAGCAAGACAAGGTCTACGATGTACCGAGTGTGGTGTAAAATGTCATGATAAATGTCGAGAATTATTAAATTCCGATTGCTTACAACGTGAGTTAACATTTTTTTCTCAATGTTTAAATTTTATTCATAGTCAATTATTTCATGTATTTGTATGGTTAGTGAATATGATTCGATTCAAGACCTTATTCTATGCTTTGAACAATAAATTCTGTATTCAGTGAATAATCACAGTACCTTGATGTTCAAATCGAAATTTATGAAATGGCATTTGAACCTGTAAGAAAGAAAAGCCTTTTTTTCTCAGATGAAATATCCGTAACTTGTTTTTTTTTCAACTGTACTCAAAGTTTGATAGAAATTCTATGCAGTTGCAATTGTATGTAAAAGTAATCATTAATTATGAAGTATGACTTAACATACTTCATACGAATTATTACTTATTGTTTATTTATCCAATATGATTGTTTTTTCACGATTTAGGTGCTGCGGAAAAATCAGCGAAACAAGGAGCTGCGGATAAAGCACAAACTATTATGCAAGCAATTAAAGCATTAATGTCACAAAGAATAAGCGAAATGCCTGATCTATTCAATTTACTTGGTTTAGTATTTAAAGTAGACAGTAAAACACATGAACGTAATTTATTGCAAGCTGAACAAAGTATCCTAGATGGAACTAGTAAATGGTCAGCGAAAATTGCAATAACTAGTAAGTGTATTGCATAATCAGTAATTCTGTTGATTAATTTTGTCTGTAAGAAATTGTAAATTTTGTTAAGTGTCAAAAATCCTCATCATTATTAAAACTATAGATAATGTGAGCGAAGAATATTTCTTCAGTTACACATTTAAATTAATTATTCAAAATAATGGGCACATTTCAAGGTGAATACATTATGTACATTTATGGCATATGAATTTACAATTGTCTACAAAATAAAATAAATTGTTTAAGAAAAGTCCGAATATTTCATACGTAAAATGCTTAACATAATGGATACTAAATAATGAAATACTATTCGGTTTTTTTGAGAAAAATCATCTCTCTTACTGAAGAATTCCAGGTGAAAGAGAGCTTATTAAACAAAATTTAATGAGATTTTGTGTTTCCAGTAAGGATTGACTTGAGTGAAACGGTTTTTCTAACCCACAAAACACTCAACAGTTGTTTTATGCAATTACAAGATTCTTCAGAAGTGTGCATCTACAATCTCATCAAAGATTAGGCCTCTGGTCTGCAGACAAACCTGAAGCTGGCACTCAATGATTCCAATGTCTAACTTCATTCACTTAGCTCTATTGAGCTATTGGGGATATTATTTCTCATTCCTAACATGACTGAACTCCTCTAGCTAAACTATTACTTATGGCTCAGAAATGTTGAATAACTGCTTTATCTAAGTTTCAAACTCACGAGAAAAGCAGGTTCACAACTTGACAAGGGAAAAACCTCAAAATCATCAAGTTTATTGGATAACAGAGTTATTTAATATCGAATATACGCAACAAAATCATTGACTAATTAGAAAATTTCTTTACTTTATAATCCTTCATTGAAACATTGTACCAATAACAGCTTAAATAACTAAATATTGTCTGACTACTGTGACACATACGTAGTTTTGACTTTTATACCGTATTATATAAAAGATCATATAAGCCTCATAATAACTACATATTCAACTTGATTCAAACAATGTCAGTTTGACAAACAAAAGTATGATTCATTTTGAAGATCTGTGAATAACAGTTTTTTGGTTTTGATATAATGATAATGATGATGACAGTGATGTCTTACTCAATTAGTTGGATTTATTTTTCTGTCAAATATTTGAGTTGTCTTTTAAAAAATGGAATATTCCAGTAAACAGTTCATAATTATTGTACTACAGTTGCTATAACAATATGCGTGCAATAAACTATGTTACCTGTTAGAATAGTGACCTTTTGCACCGGCTACAACTTCATGAATACTTAAAATGTATCATTTGTAAATTTTTTATAATCAACTCTAGAAATCCTAATTTATGTTTACCAAAGCACACGACTGAGTCTACTCATACAATAAAATCACACATAATGGACTCTCATCCCCAGTCTCTTTTCACGTACATCTTTGCCCTGATTTTAAGTTAGCACATTAATTTTCCTCAATTCGTTAGACCTTCAGCTTGCTTTCCTCTAAAATACAGAATATACAGATAGATATGTGTTTATGGTTATACGCATATTAGCAAAGTCTAATGAAATCAATATTCTTAGCTTATATGCATTGTTCTAATTTGCACTAAGGAAATTATAGATATATTTCTATTCATATAAATTTCATTACGTTATTTTCATAACTAGGGATACTACCCCTAACTCAGGTCTCTTATATGGTCGAAAAATGAAAATTTCAATATTGCGAAACACCATTACCCGACTTAAGACAGAAGGTAATAAGAGTGTGTGAGCCAATTCGCATCAAGCTGGGATGCGGCTCTTGCTATCGTCTGCCATACTATGTGTATACCATATGCTATACTGCTACATAGAGCTGAAGGTTTCCTATGAGACCAGAGGTTCGCTGTGAACATAGTGGATGGCTTGACATTGCTTCAGCAAGTATTGCTAACAGTCCATATACAAATTTGGTTAGCAGGGTGACCGATTTCATTGATACTGATGGTTGTTTCGCAACATTCCCGAGGGCCATTGCCATTGGGGTGCTGTATTGCATATCTCCATTGCTAATAATAATGAGTTTGACAGTCACGTAAGCGGGATGGGTCAAATTGGCCTGTCCATGAGGTGCATATTGATTGAATCGATCATGAATCGGATGTAATCACTATATATGTAGTAGTGTATATAAATGGTGTGAATGATCCACCAGGGTGTCAGGTACCTGTGTGGCGGCACCACGGAATTGAGCCAAATTGTTCATGTGGAAATGCTAACACGTGGGCAGGCTTCTTGGTTCTCTTAAAAACCAATGTAAAATTTCCCTTGACAATATAGGGTGAATTTATATAATAAATTGTGTCATATTATTTTAACTAATTTATCAAGATTTTACTTATATTATACTCTCTCTACTTTGTGATTACTGTCATTATTATTTCATTATAATTATTACCTCGAATAACCGATTGTTGCATGTTTCCTATTATGCTTTACGTTTGGTTGATAAAATATTTGTAATTCGACATCTGTCAGCAAATTATCCTACCTATTGCTTAAATGACCTTTCAAATTTACAAAGGACATATTTTGAGCTTAAGCTTGTGTAAAATACCACTGTTTCAGCAATAGTAGATTGTCTAATTCACATACGTTTGCGGTTATTATGATAACTGTAATATAAATGTCATATTTATCAGGACAGAGCGAGAGAGAGAGTGAAGCCAAAAGTCTATAGGAATGTCAGATGGGAGTGGGAATAAAATTTAATGTTATTGAAAAAAACCATTTGTTTATGACAGTTAAATATTTGCAGAACAAATCTAAACAAGCTTCTTTATTTCAGTTTCATCGTTTTTTTGGAGGATATACTTATTTATTCACAAAACATTTAATTATAATCGGTTATGAATTGTTCTTATTTCTATCAGTACAAATTGTTGATTATTTTAAAAAACATTATGTACATTGTTGTATGATTATTTGAAAAAAAAGTGTTATAAATCAGTCCAATGAATGCCTCAGTTGAATCATTGATAAAAACCAAGGAATACTAGATTACCATTTTTATCCTCAACATTTGCATATTTGCAACCCTTCTAAAGAAACATTTATCCAGAGCCTCTCTGGCTTTAAATGGTGTCCTGACTTTTCATATCTACACCTATTTTATTGCCCTTCACAAAATATTTCACTAACAATTCTTCTTTCCTTAGTATTCATTTCATAATACACATTGAGTCATTACCTAAGATTGTACTGACCAATTTATAACGATCTTTAATTATACGTACAATATAGTCGAGTAATTTTTACCCTGCTCTATCAGTTTTCATTCACATAATTCAACTGGTACAACTCAGAATTTAATTTAATTTAATATCATCTACCCAACACTCTGTAGTTTGTATTTCTTGTTTTCATTTCTAAAAACATAAAATCTAGTTAAATGTGCTCAAGGTCTAATTGGAAAAGATAAAACTGGTACAAGTGATCCTTACGTGACAGTACAAGTTGGTAAAGTGAAAAAACGCACAAAAACCGTTCCACAAGAACTTAATCCAGTTTGGAATGAAAAATTCTACTTGTAAGTAAAATATGTTATCATTGTTTTTTTTTTACTGTATGATTGTTAACGATTCAAATTGTGAATAATAATAATAATAATAATCATGATAATAATAATAATAATTAGAACAACACAGATAAATGAACAATATTGTTTTCAATTAGGTCGTCATCAGACAATGTTTGAATCAATAAGCGTAATGAAATAGATTACGTAAGCTGGACCTATTACTGACAATGTTGAACTGTTGATAAAAACTTTTGTTATCATATTTTATTCATCCTACCACCAACACTACTTATAGGCGGTTACGTAATCCATGTTTTAGTGATATTAAATTACTTTGATCGTTTTTACATTTTCATATCAACATTTATGTATATTAGGCTAAGGCCTGATGACGATCTAGATGAAAACAATATTGTTCGTTTATCTGTGTTGTTCTCATGTAATTGTTCTCATTATCGTCATTATTATTATTATTATTATTATTATTATGGATTTAATTGTGCGCTATTTTGTTTCAAAATATTATATCTTCAAAGGCAAATCGTCAATTACGATTGTATAAAAATCGTTGTTTATCTAATAAAACTGTTTTGTGATGTTGTGTTGTCTTGTTGCGCTAAAAGATTTATTCACAAAGACTTTCCTTGACTTTCTAAACAACATTTTGAAGATAAACCGGTTACTAGAATCTCTCTATGACAGACTAACAACTTGAACTGTAAGCCTGAAATTTAATTGATTATTTTCAATAACTTCCTTTTTACTAGGACTAGACGGTAATCTCTTCCATAGAAATCCTAGTAGCTCAATTATTTTTTTAAGCATTTGTTGTCAGTGTTGTTCAGAATGCAAAACAAAATCCATTTGATTCAACCGTCTAGTTCAGAGAACACAATACCATCAAACTATTCATTCTTTGTTATAAAAAAAAAATAATTTCCATTACATTAAAATAATACAATGAGTTTCAAACTCTAAGGTCAAAACTACATAATGGACACTTTGGATATATATTCTGTTAATTGATCATGAATTGATTTTCTTCTCTTATTTGATGATTTCCTATTCATCATTCAACTGTATTGGTGAATCAATCTGATAAACATAGTAAGGAGGACAATTAGAGTATAGTGAAGCCTTTGAATAGTATCATGGTTTATTTATTGTTCAGCCATCTGAATACTGTCACAATAATCATATACTTTTATGATATGATATACTTTTTTTAAAACAGAAATTGGTAGTTATTATGTTCTCGTCTATTTTTCATTGTCTTCCATTTATAATGTATACGTTCTTATGAAAAAAATTCATTCTATTTTATTCACATCATTATTCATGATGGTTTGATTTATTGTATTGTGGATTGACAAGACTGAATTTCGATCAGTCTTTGTCAGTGTAGGTACAGTTAATATGAATTGCTTCAATTAATCCAATTTATCCATACGCTATTCAGTATTAACGAATTTTAACTACCAATAAAATCTAAGACACATAGCTTGTCCTATCCCAGAGATCAGTAATAGAGTCCAAGTACATTCAGTGTTGACAGGCGAGATAAAATGCACACTATTAGCCATTAATTTTCTATCTTATTTTAGTTATATTTCTTATTTGGGCTTTAGTCCCCTAGTTTTGTTATCATTTAATCTTCTTATGACTTTGCCCTATTTTACTTTTTTCCTTGCAAATGTCATCTTAACTTTCGAAGGTAAATTGCTGGGAGTTTTATCATAAGTAGTTTTTTTTTGTTCGGATACTGTTGGTAATGTTAGATCCCCAGAAAGCGCCTGATAAGCATCTTTATTTTGGATTTATTTCATGGACCGATCAGTTGACCTTGAAATCACATTTCCCACCAGGAAAATCCTTGGCTGTGATTGGTTACTGTTTCATTTTAGTGTGCTACGTTGTGACTCTCCCAAGGACGTCTCTATGGTGTATAAATAAACGCAATTTGTGTGCTTGGATTCATTGTGTGCTGGCTGCGTGTTTGTCGAATACACTTTCTACAATATACCAAGACTTCTTGCTGGTACAGTTGGGAAAATCAGATCAGAGTAGCCTACCTGGACGCTGGTTCATTGTTTTGTTCTCGTTATTCGACTTAGCTGAAACTGTAATAGTTTAAGCATACCTAAAACCGAGCATAACATAATAACCGAGTCTTTTTTTACAATGTAACATCAATCAAGTACATGGAAATAGTATATTTGAAGTATTCGGGTTTAAACTGATGGGTGACACCCTGCCACCTCATTTCACCTAATTCAATACGGGCAAGTGAACACTATCATTAGCATTTGCATAACTAAAGCCCACTAGATAAAAATGTTTCTTATCCATAAATTATATCAACGTTATGTAACATGCAATAACACATTTCTTTGTTCATAATGGTGTGACTAAACAAATATTCTAATTCGAAAGATTTTCAATACACTTATAACGTGTTCATTGTTATCTTGATCTCATGTTCTGATTAATTAAGGAATTGTCATGCTTATTTGTTTGTTCTGTTTTATTTTTCTAGCGAATGTCATAATGCTTCGGATCGAATTAAAATTCGAGTATGGTACGTGATTATTTTACGACATTTTCAAATTGACTATAAGAAAATTTATTTGAATAATATTTATTACACTGTATTATTTCGCAATTTTTTTAGTATTAATTATTTATAGTAAATTATAGTTTAATCTGTTTACTATTTGGAAATGGGATGAAATTAACATGAACATTTCGGATATTATTGCAATCCGAATTCGGTCGAAATTGCACAAAAACCGGAAGCAATTAAATTTTTTTGACCATTTCAGTCGTTTAGTATGCGGCCAGTCTAAACAATGTAAATTTTAGTCTAATATTATCGTTAAATATTAAAGAATTCGTAATTAAAATAAAATTTAAATGGTAAAGTGAATTTAGTCTGTAATAAGAGTTATGCTGAAGTTGACATTTTTCGAATTCCTTGAATTGTTCCATTTATTTTTGTTATATTTAGTTTATTTCAAATGTTGAAATGAACAGGACATTTTTTCACATTATTCCAGTATTGTCTGGTATAAAGAATAGTGGATAACATTGATTTCTCTACTAACAAATACCAATTATTAGAACTTAAGAATAAATCATTAGTTATTCACTGAAATAAAGTAACATATGTGGTAGTGTTTCGTTCTCTAAGCTGGATGTTTCGGTAGTGGAGCTTTCGTTGATCTTTTGAAGTTTGTGCTGATAATGTAGTTTAGAAGAACAATCAAATCTCCACAACCAAAACATCCAGCTCAGAGAATAAAACTCCATCACAATCATCCATCTGAGCTACATAAGTGATATTTCTTTCACTGAATGCAACAAAGTTTATGAATTTACAATGCCCTTCTCATATTTTCCACAATCACTCAAAATATCAACAAATCATTCGGGAATTATTTTTCCTAGTTTCAGTAAATCTTAAAAACAGTATTTCAAAAAAAAACTAAATTTATATGATGAACCACACGAATCATTAATTAGACGAATATTTTTTTTCCTGATTTTACTTTCTTCAAATTAGGCGAGAATCATGTTCAGATTTCTTTTTTTACTTACTACTGAACGAAATATCTAGAAAAAAAAACCAGTACTTCATTATAAATTATAACAATAAAACAATACACTTACTCGACATGATTTAGCTGTGAGGATTTTGTACAAATGGATCTATTCAACATTAAAATTCAGTGAAATAAATGGAATTGATTGAGTAGTAATTAAATTACCTGGTTTGAAAAAAACGTGAATCTATCTAGATATTTTTTTGGGATTTGAAACTATAAATAAAATCACAGTGAATTCAGTGAAGTCAATAAAAATGTTGATGAATATAGTTAGCTTGCTTCATTAGTAGTATTCAAGTACCAATAATAACGACCTCTACTTCTCTTTCTCCTCTACTAATGACAATAATCATAATGTCTGTAGTGAATGTTGGAAAAAATAATCAATTAGTTACGAACCAATATCATCAGAATTACTATACGAATTCGATGAAAACATTTATCATGTTACTACTAACTTCGATCGGTTGTTTTACGCATTCTTATGGTGTAATACTCACGAATTATATATATATATATAGAGAGAGAGAGAGAGAGTTTGCCGTAACAGAACTCTGTAGCTTATTGTCCTTCGATAGTGTAAGTTTAATTCGCCTGTCTGAATAAATCAAAACAATATGTGAACTAAAGCTTTTCTATCCATATAATTTCATCAGTAAACTACTCATTTATTAGGTGATTTCTTTCATCAAATCAAAGTTATTCTGCTTTACTTTTTTTCGCAACAAAATCCGTGGTCTGATGTCTTGTGACCACTGAGCAATATTATGTAACAAGTCATCAAGCAAATCCCTATTCCCATTTGGTCTATCTCTTATTCACTATTTAACTTTATGGTTTTAGTGTTTGAGTTGATCCAACGCAATAAAACCTTGAGTTAACAGCTAAGTTTCTATTGGTTTTTGATTTGTTAGCACCATTCAATGCTCAGCCTTTGAGTCTAAATATCAGCAATTTATGTATTTTAATATAAAAACAAAGTAATCACACCAATAAAAGTAGACATATATAAGCTATTAGTGACTGTGATTAGCAGGGGACTGTAAAGTAAATCGAGAATATTTATTTATACAATAGTAGTTAATTTGCAAACAGGAAATATTTAATAAATCGGATCTTCATATATGGCAACCTAGTGCCTTAAGAGTTATATAATAAGAATACATATTATAATAATAATCCATAAGTTTGTTGCAGGAGGTGCTATCTATTAAAATCTTCATCGTTACATAACATAAAAGCATAGGATGTGAACAAGTCTCATGTATATCGTTTTCAAGCATTAAACAACAAGCGTATAACGTAATTTCCTCTGTAACATGGTAAATATATGTTCCTCTCCGATGAAACTATCGTTTCTAGATTAAATACCTTGCTAAGGAATACAAATCACTATATTTCATGTTCGGCATTTTAAATTAATTGATGTTTTATACTGTTTGCGAAGAGAAAACTTCATCTTTTTCGACCTACACAAACTATTAGTCTCCATACTTACAGTCATTTGATAAACTTTAACAAAAAAACTACTGATAATACTATCAGTTTATTAGTGGATATGTTCTAAACAAATAACAAGATAAAATATTATTACTATTTATTTATTTTTATTATTTAATTGGTATGCTTTTGCTTGGATTAACAATGGTAGCCTAATACAAATCAATGTAAACCAGTATATTTTGATTGCGAATTTTCAGTTCATTCAGAAAAAATATATGTACTTGTAGTATATTTATGCGGCTTTTCTAATTGACTTTTGTACATTTCAAAAGTAAGTTCAAACAAAAAAGTCAACAAGCACATAACATAGTAGTAAAAAATTGACTAAACTTGAAAATCGATATTAAAAAAAAAAGATTGCAACACGCACTAATTTATCACAATCTCTAAATGTTTGATATTCCACTCTTCTATCAATTCATTTATGAAAAATAATGAACTTCAAATTAATTAATTTATTTGTTGACATCAATTTTCAACTTTCTTATTTTCATATGTTTGTTTTATCAATCAATCTATGATAAACATACAATAATAATACAAACATTGAAAAAATTTAATTTATCACATAACTAAATAAATGACAAAAAAACCAAAAGGGATGAAGATTATGATTTGAAATCAAAAATACGTCAAAAATTCACACGTGAATCAGATGATTTTCTTGGTCAAACTATTGTTGAAGTTCGTACATTGAGTGGAGAAATGGATGTATGGTACAATTTAGGTAATCATTCATGGCATGTATTCTTAATCAGTAGTCTGTTTGTTTTTTCTCTCTACAACATATACCTGATCAAATGAAGTGAAAGTAGAAAATGATCATGAATTAGAATAAATTACACTTTCCTCCTATTGTTTGTTACATTTTATTCTTTTTATCTAATAGTACTGATTAGAAAATGTGTAATTTTTTAGATATTTTTGTGTTTAACTACTTATTTATCAATGTACGTGCGTATGTGTGTGTGCGTGTGTGTGAAAATGTCTTCTGGGTAATGGTAGTCATTTCCTCTATCTTAGTTCAAGCATGTCATCAAATATACATGTGTTTTTCTGTCATTGTACATTAAAATTTTACGTCCATTGAAATAACTTGTCCATTGGTTATCAGACTTAATTCACTTTCGTGTAAATGTAAGCTTTCAACATGCATTGAAACAAGCAAGTTAAGGTAAGTCAATTTTTCAATTGAACTAACGAAGCAAGTCATTTTATTGTCAACTAACTGCTAATTTTTTTTTATAAATTTTCTAATATGATATTTTAATTATATTTTCTTTTGTTTGTTCTTTTATTCATTGCCGTGTCTATCCTCAATTTATGCCATTACAAAATTTTGTTTTACAAAAATTATATGAATGTACATGCACAATGGATTTGTGCACGTCAATAAAACTTGTTGTCCTATCACATCTCTCCATTCTACATAAAATATTTTTTTAAAAAAACATGTCAACTCAATCTTTGTTTTATGTTACATTTTATTACTACATGATTATATGTTTACTATTTTGCCATGTTTTATGTATTCATCACCTTTGATTGTGTCCCCTTGAATGGACAAATAAATGTATGATGTTGTTGTTATTGCTGTTGCTATTCGTATCGGTAATTATAATTGTTCATTTGTATGTGTTATTTCGGTGTTTGTAACATACACTTACGACTAATTACATGTATTATAATTATTTTTGTCGGTATTTTTTCATGTGTTTTACTATTGTCAACACAACACATCTATTTGTTGGTCAACTATTAATCCTCATTCAATTAATTGTTCTTCAAAAAAAACATCTTGTATTGTTGTTGTATCGCATTTTGATGTCTCTCTGTCTGTCTTTCTGTTTATCCGTCTATCTATTCCACCCCAAAATATTGTCAAAATACTTATCCATCTATAACAAATAGGGATGAAGATAATGATCTACGGGCTAAACTTCGTTCAAAGCTCACTTCAGAATCTGATGATTTTCTAGGTCAAGCTATTATTGAATTACGTACATTATCCGGTGAAATGGATGTATGGTATAATCTTGGTATGTTTAAGAAACATTTCACAAAAAAAAGAAATAGTTTACCATTGAATGATATTCATTCTTCGATTTCCCTAGTGTTTGTTTGTTTAGTCTCATTGTGGTTTTTTTTGCCTGATGCTCGAAATCTGTTCAATTTTAATGCTGTTGAGAAATTATCTTAGTGGACGTCTCACCAATACTCAATGAATCAATAGAATGATTTTATCCAGATGAATTTCCAAGTAGAGTGTTTTTCAAGACTATGTTTACTTTATGTGAAGTTCTGCTAGAAATGTCTGTAACCAACACAAAGTTATTTGAATTGCACTCACCATCAAGTTTGTTTTTTCTCTAAAAGTTTTTGGTTTATCCTGTGACCAATAAAATACTTCGAAAGAAAACACAACATTTATGCAGCAACTGTATGAAAACATTTTCGCATTTTTATATTTCACCCTCAATCTGATTTGATCTTTGAAGTGATGCAAATAACTTGAGATATTAGATGAAATCCTATAAAATTTCATAACATCCATATCGTCCTACTCCGACAATTATTGATTTCAATTATTCTATTGTCTTAGTGGAAAAAATTTTGCTTTACCGAGCTCGCAAACCGATCTAAATCAGACAACTACTGAAAACATGGCAGCACTGAATGGCTGTTCCTTCCTAGTATTTGGCTCCTCAACAGTTCGCATTCATAAGCACTCACCTGGGAATCGAAGTCAGGGCCTTTATTCTTGCGCATGAGTTCTTAAGCTTCAAGCCACTAAGCCAGAATGCAATGATGTACAGGTTTAACTTTATTCAATCCCTGGTCTGATGACTTCTATGCAGAGATAACATAAATTAATTTTTTCAACTATCAATCATGTAGTGACATTCATATTATGTGAATGATGATGAATTCATCTTTAAAAAATTTACTACTATGACCGGATAAATGTAATGTATTCAATATCACGTTAGAAAACATTCATGTTAACGAAAAAGTATCAAATGTTTTGAATAGGTTCAATACAATTTAATCTTTGGAAAGACTTCTTTTAGATAAATCTTTGACAGATTTCAAATAAATATTTCATAATAGATGCAGATGATAGGTTTGCATAGAACTAAAACATTCATATTTCATCACAGGGAATGTTAAGTTACACATTTGAAATCATGAATTGATCAATGTTAGACCACCATTAGAAACTTGGAAGCACTGGACGGCCGTTTCGTCCTGGTATGAGACTGATCAGCACAGTGCATCCATGACTCCTGCACCTCTCAGGATTTGAACCTAGGACCTTCGGTCTTGCGCGCGAACGCAAGTCCGTGACCACTGAAGTTCAACCTGTTTGGATGCAGATAGCAACTACCGAAGACAGTGTTTGTGGTTGCGCAAGACCGCAAATCGATCGAAGTTAGACATTAACATCGTTAGGTACTGGCTCAGTGGTCTAGAAGTTAGGCGTCCGCGCACACGACCGAGGGTCCTGGCTTGGCATTTTGGGAGGTTCAGGTGTCATGGATGCGCACTGCGGATAAGTCACTATCATATTTCTCAAGATCAGTTCATATTAGAATATTCTCACTGTATTCCAACATATTACTACTAATATCTATTTATTTTCTCGACTATTTGTTTTTCCACCGTTTTTCAGTGTTTTTCAGTATTTTATCAATTTCATATTCTTAATTGTTGTTATTATTTATGTTATTCTGAGAACTGAATGATTATATTGTATGTATGTGAGAACTCTTCACTATTTCAACTGTCAAAATTTTCCACTTGTTTTATTCGCCTAATATACAGAAAAAATGAGCATACAACTTTGCTTAGTTTACGTTACATCAATTGAGACTGATATTTCAGTAGCTCACCAGTTATCTTTTTTCTTCATGCAATATTGCAAACTACTCATCAATATTATTGACATCATTTTAATAAGGTGATATTTTTAAAAAAATTTATCCAATACAATGATAATTTTCATCTTACCAACTAGAAAACTAAGGAACAGAAAGGAGAGTTGGATAGCTAATGGCACCAATTCAAGAATTCTTAAACGTATCCATGAATCATATTAGGAATTTACAGATATAACATGAAATTATTATGAAGGTGTATTAGTCTTACTCATTCCATAATTTAAACTTCAACTTAATTACCATTAAAAATGCTTGTGTACTTCGAGTGTAGTTATAATATCATTACATTTAATTATTTACGCAATTCATACATGCTGGTTAAATATCTTGTTTAACTGAATAATGATTTTTTTTGACTCAATATTTTCTACCAGAAAATGTCAACTCATAATTTCATATTTGCATGTGTTGATTTACAACGATTGAAGTTTTAAATTAAATTGACCATGAATCACTGCTATAATGATTGTTGTTGTGTAATTGTATTTCTGTTCATATAAATCTTATAAACTATTGATTGCACCATATTAACTAGTTGTAATCGTATATTCTTTAAAGGCATCTTGTTCCTGTATTTTGAAACTGGCGCTTTACATTGTCTTATTCTAATAATAATAATAATAATAATAATAATTACTTGAAATAACGGTATATTCAAACAAATGTAAAATCCTAATTTTTTATGCGATTACTTGTATCTATTGTTGTTGTCGTTGCGGTAGTGGTCTTGATGAAAATAAACACGAAGTTACCTTTGCCTGTGCTTTTATTTGTTTTAATTTAGCTCATTAGATTCTTGTTTTTGTTTTGACAAATGTTTGTAGTGGTCTTGTGATAGCTTTTATCTTCATGGAATATTTCTTAATGGAAATTGCTCTAACAAGTAGATCAGTTAACAGCTCTTTAGTAATCCGCTTTATCTATCTTCTCTATAATGTTGAAAGATTGATAAGTCTTTATCTGGCGTGGCAGTACATTTACGGAAATGTCTGTGTTATAATATGGAGGAAACAGAAAATGAGCAAATGACTTTGGAAATACATACGGCCTACTTGCACTTCATACACAGAAGGCTAGTAATAAAATCTAAAAAATGATGGTAAACTTTCAAACACCGTGTATTCTACAATGTTTCTGTTTAGATTCTATTTAGTTGCATCACTTATCTTTAATTAACCTGTAAAGATTACATTCTCTTAAATTCTAACAATTGTTGAGTATTAAGTTATTCGCCTTTATTTCAGTTTGTTTTGCCATCATTTTCTATATCTTTGAGAGTATTGGAAATTCTCCTGTCATTTACATTCCCCGAGTAAAACCTGATTGAAATTGATGTTGTTCCTCTATAATGATTTGTTCTAATTTCTATTCCTTCAAATATATATGAATATACATATATACAAATCAGTCTTTATTGCATTTTTTTCTTAATATCTATTGTCTAACTTTACTTCTTGTTGTATTATGCATTATATCAAAGAACTGTTTAGATGTTGTCGTTTTTGTTTAAACACTTATTTTTTTACATTATTTCTTAATTGTTCCCTTTCATTATTTCGCAATTACTTCTCATCTATTTCGGTTTTTCATTCTTGCTTACTTATTTCAGAAAAACGTACTGATAAAAGTGCTGTTTCCGGTGCAATTCGTTTATTCATTTCAGTAGAAATTAAAGGTGAAGAAAAAGTTGCACCATATCATGTTCAATATACATGTTTACATGAGGTTAGCTTTTTTTTTGAAAAGTATTTTCATTACACTTATTTATTTACAAGTTACAAAGTTTTGCAAAAATGATTCAAATTAAGTTGATGCTAGTTGAAAGTTTTATTGAAAACTAAACAGCACTATTTCTTTCTTAAGTGTGAATTTGTCAAACCTTATTACTGCATTCAATTATATGTGGGCGAAAACAGTTGTACATGATTATTATCATTATCATGATTGTATTTTCAACTATTATTCCGAACTGATATCTCTAAGTTAGGTGGAAATTACATTCAAACATTTATCACCTTCACCAAACCACCTGTTAAAATCAAATTGACATATTTATTCTATTTCTCCTATTAATCAAAAGCATTATCATATGCTATATTATCTTAGTAATAAATAAAACTACAATAATGACAATTATCAATGTGGTTTATCTATCTACATAGCCGTTTTCTTATTACGTAATCACCTGAAGCTTGGCAATCAATATGATAAAATCAGAATTAAGCGTTTTCTGAAAATACACATTTGATTGATTATATGTAACATATTCACAAAATGTTTCATTTTAAGTAAATAACTAAACCAATAGTTTATTGATGTTTGATATTAATGTTTCTTTTTCGACTTATTGATCACTGAACTTTTACAAATTATCGAATCCTAACAAAATCGATTCAACATCGTACTTGAATTGAAGTATGTTGAGAGTGACATTACAAAAATTGTCTACTAGTATTATATTTGTAATAATCCATTGTTCTCTGAGTCAATTATTTGAATAACGAAAAGTTTACGCTACATAGAAGCTAAAAACTGGTGAATCTCTTGCAGATGACTGATTTTTATTTTCTCAGAAGTAAAATTTTAACTGAACATTTAATGGAAATTCATACTGAACTTATGATTAGGATCTTATTGACAGATTATCCGAGTTTATTTCTTCCAAAACTTTTTTCTAATCATCACTTCACTATTTTACGTAATCCATCAGTGATAATTTTAGAATTATGATGATTAATACTTAAATTGAACCCATATCTCATCACCACGATTTTTACTTGTTTAATAAAGACCAATCAAACACCAGAACATAAAAAGAATGAATGGTCTTACTATTCACAAGATTAGTTATTATACACATTATATCTTCATAAACATTGATTATTCTCAGATCACTAAGATGATAGTTGGTTGACAAAGTAGGTTATCATCTTACTAGCCAACGGAATACAATTTCATGTAACATATCTAGCTTAATCGATAGATCTTCTATTAACCACTGGAGTTAACCAGATGATACCCAAATCTTTCCATATCGTATGGCATCTATGCATGCAAATATAAACTTTTCAAGAGTTCATTTGCTTCCGTAGCGAAATAGATATCATACAAGTCATCGAATAATCATCGTGAAATACTGCGAATAAATGAAATTATCAGTATCATCCGTTAATAAATTGTCACTCATTGACTTGAAGGCATACTGTTGTTTAACATTAAACCATAACCCTGAATCCAATATAGTTTCGTTTCATGAGTCCTCATTAATAAAATATTTAATTGTCCTTCTTTTTGAAATTTTCCAATTTTTGCCAATGAAGAATAACTGCAAGAGAACGAAAAAACATCCAAATCTGATTTGTTTAATTCATTTAAGTTTGTGAATTTCAGTAATCTTACTGTTATTATCATTATTATTATACAATAGCGAAAGTGTAAGACAGTTGAATTCATTCTATAAATAGATCTTAAAAAAAACACATTTAGACTGATCGTGTTATTATTAGATATTTTACTGGGAAACAATAACACGTTTCCTTTTTCCTGACAAAAAAATTATGAAATATAAACCGATCGAAATAGACAATGGAAATCTCTTCTTTTTTCCCGAGAAAATTCTCTCCACGCTTTAACCTCTCTATTCGTTCTATTATACTTCTCATGTGAATGTGTCACTTCCTTTCTCTCGTTTCTCTCCTTTCTTTCTTTATTAAGAAAAGAACATTTTAAAATGTAAAATCTTGTTTTTCTGCCTATTTCTGTCCTATTTCACAAAAAAAAACATGGTATTGGGATTGTCTTTTTTTTCTTTCTTTCGTTTTCATGATATTTTTGATCACAATAATATACAAACGATAATTTTTTGATTATCTATATGAAATATTATTAATGATAAAATGTGTTCATTAAAAATTAAACACATATCTATTTGTATGTTTGTAATGATACTGTGGCAAACTTCAAAGCTAATAGTTGACAACAATCAACTAGTCATGTTTGTGGTTTTTTTTTATCTTATAATTATGCATTAGCTATTACAGTTAATCAAAGTGTATGCGTTAAAATAATTATTCAATCAACAATCATAACCAGTTACCGTTGAATATATATTAAAATCAAAATAAAATTGTTTCATACAAATTTCACAGTCAATACTGATAAATATTGTAGTGAAGGTGAGGGCAACCGAATTGTATTTATCGCACATTACAGAGTTAATTGTTAAAATAGGAAAACCATATCGTAAATCGTTAATTTGCAAAATATCAATCTATCATATCGAACTGGACTGTTCCTGTTGCAAACATCAATCGCTTGTCTGACATTCCACTGTTCATGCTTTTCATACAAATCCCATTGTGTTCCCGCTCTTCCTTTCTTGATCTCCCCCCATCTTCTGCTGCCAGACATTACGTTTTCACTCGCGTCATATACTACTTATAAGTAGCGCGCACCACAACATAAACTAAAAAATTAGGATGAAAGCAATTTCTCAGCAAAATAAACAAACTAATTTCATCATACAAAATATGTGTTGGGGACGTTAGATCCCCGGATCTCGCTTGATAAATGTCTTAATTTTGGATTTTATTCATGGGCCGATCAGTTTACCTTGAGATCACATTTCTCATCAGGAAAACCCTTGACTGTGACTGGTTGCTGGGTTATTTCAGTGTGATGTTTTGGTGGCTCTCCCAAGGACGTTTCTATGATGCATAAATAAACACGATTTGTGTGCTTGAGATCGTTGTGTTTGCTGGTTGCTTGTAGAATACATATTTTACGCTATAACAAAACTTCTTCGTTAGTTCCTTTTGGACAATCGATCAGAGTAGCATAAAGTGTCACTGGTTCACTGTCTTGTTCTCATTTATCGACTTAGGTGAACCCGTAATAGTTCCTAGCATTTCAAGTGACGAGCATAACAATATAAACCTTCCTAGACTAATCAAACACTCAACAGAATGGACTTTTGTATTAAGGATCATCCTATTTGAATCTACATGTCTGGAACAAATAGAGAACTTTTAATTGTTTCTATTTGTATATCTTAAAGAGACATATATCCTTTGATCTTCGCTTTATTGTGATTATTTCTTCATTTCATACAATACTGCTTATGAAAGTATAAAGTTGATAATGAATACTTCATATCTATTATTTATGAAAAAGATTTATTGATTACATCAGCTACCTGATTCCTTTCCCGGTAACAGCATACCTACTACTCTATTAATTCATTAACACCTATTAAGTTTAAACAAGATATTAAACATTCTCTTCTCTTAATTAAAAACAGTAATACTCCGACTAGTTTTATAAACATTTCATTGATACTTAGCCAATAAGCAAACTGATTATTTACACCAAAAAATAAAAGCATGCGTTAATTTTAATAGTAGTGGAAAATTGCCTAATTACTAGTTATATGTTGTTATCAGATTCATAAAATGTAACTCTTAGTTTCACTGAAAGAAATAAATTGTTTTCATTTCTTATATAACAGCTGTTTTGAGGCTTCTTCAACTAACTGATAATCTCAATGAAAAAGTATTCATGTTTTCTCTTTTTTTCTCTCTCCCTTTTGTATGTCATACTTCTCATTCAATTCGTCTCTACTTTGTCCCAACAAAATATATATATTTATATACATCTAGAATATATTTCATTATTTATGTGAAACAAATAAAATTGAAGGTAAACCAGAAGTTGAACTGCCTGATGCCTCTGGGGTAAGTTGAATTCTTTGCATTGTTTTTCCTTACTTCATTTATTGTTCTGTTTTTTTTATTGAGGTTAATTTATCGCTATCATCTAAATAAGCATGTCTATTTATACATAAGCTTGTCATTTTCATTTAATTTTTAATCGGTTTTAATGAACTAGTTTATTGACCTTGATCCTAGTTTGTAATGAACTCAGAACCTTGATATGTAACTCCAGCCTTTGGTTGGTTTGCATTTAGCCCAAAGGTACCTTATGTGCTGGGGTGTGTGTTTTACGAACAGCGTGTGAGATTATTTGGAAGAAGAAAGAACGTGAGAAAAACATTAGCACATAAGCACATAAAATGCACTAACATGCACTAGAGGAATAAATAGACACAACTAGAAATAAAGCCAGTGTGAGATTAAACGAAACTAGGAGTTAATAGAGTTAGGTTTCGAATGCTTTGCAATACTCCAGTTATTTATTAATTCTACTGAAAATCATTTCATTCATGTTCTCGGTTATATTTCTTTCTAGTGATAAATTTCAACTTCATTAAAGATCATGCGATATTTTTATTTTGTTTTATCTGATTGATGCTTCATAAATAGAGGAATTCGTAAGAATAATTCTACCAAAAGATTGACTACACCATAGGAAGCTATGATTTATTTATATGCAATAACGTTTTTTTCAGTGAATTTCGTTATACTTTCAAAAAAATACAAGAATATTTCGATTTTAAAAACTAAACTCTATATTGACTATGAATAAGCATGAAATCACTAAGTGTAAATTTGAGTAAAGGGTTCAATTATAAAAATATATGTGATCATAAAATAGTTTTAGATATTTTAAAAAGAATTTTTGTAATTAGGTCATCATCTGAGTGACTAATTCTTAATGAATTCATTAATTTTTCGATAATTTTAATGGAAATTGTAAATCGTACACTGATAGTTTATTTTTACACTTGGTCATTAAGTGAATATTTAATTTTGAACAATAGTAACTATGTAGATCACGAAAAAAAATATTTTAGTATTTTTTTTAAGGGTAGTATCATTGATTTTGAATAAATAATTATCAAACTAAGTGATTTCATTAGCGCTAACTTTGTAAAGCAATGAAGTAGATATCTACTGGGTATGAATTTTTAGTAAGCATTTTATTGATTTTGATAGTAATTACAAATGAAAATTAATTTGTTGAATGAGCCAGGTAAATTCCGAACACTTTGGCACCGATTATTCTCCTTAATTATACTGTGCACTAGGTACGTTTAGTCATTATTCGATTACCCTTACCTTCATTTCTAACCCCCTTACATGTTTGTAAACTACTTTCATCTTCTAAATTAACTGCGAACCACTTGGTTTAGGATAAGTGGTCCAAAATTATAACGTTCACTCCGTGATTTGAAGCTTTACAGTACTATCCTTGGCTTATATTTTTTTCAAAAGCGACACTAGTTTATCGCAAACATCCCAATGGATGCACTGATATGTTATGAAACATAATCGTCTTCGTGACATATTGAACGTGCCGTACAACTTATCTTTGGAATGTTAAATGCATAGTGGTGTTTTCAACTTAAGCATATAATTGATGATGTTACAGTTAATCCATAAACCACATTTTTTCATGAATTTTTCGTATGCCACTTTTTAGGACGATGCTTGGAAGGTATATTTCGATCCGCCTGCACAAGATATTGTCAATGAGTTTGCTATACGTTATGGGATTGAATCGATTTATCAAGCAATGACGTAAGTCAACGTCATGGTAAATCCGTTTAGATTTTTCTTTTCTTTTATTCTATACAAACAAATAAAGTTAATGATAAATTACTCGTAATATTTTCACGGTCACAAATTTTGCCATGGTTGTATAATTAAATTTCATAGGAAAAATTTACAAAGAAAATTGTCCCCTATAAACAGATTTCCATCATCTAATATTCACAAATGATTTCTGTTGGTGACAGTAATTATGAATTTGGATAACTGAAGAAAGTTGATAGAGAAATTTAAAATATTTTCCGCTGTGAATTAGTGGCGCCTGAATAGCTGTAAGAGAATGACACTACCATACCATCTTTCAGGGCTAGTCAGAGTTTTTTTATTGACTGGAATAGATTATTTAATATAATTCACTTTTAGTCAATCACTTCGTTTTGAACTCTGGTCTAATGATAAAGGTTTAACTATGTAAGTATTATCATTAGTCGTCGTTGTTGTAATTCATAGAACATTTTTATGTAATCAAGGACTTGTGTTGTAGTTAACTATTCTGTTTAGTGATTAATATCGTCGAACACCTAAACTAGAGATAATCAAGTTGAATGATTGGATGCATTTTGTTAATATTAACTATTTACTATGACTTATACATCGATTAATCTTACATCGAGTTTTAGCTGTTTGATTTCAAATGATTAATAAACGAAAGTAGTTTGTCAGTTACATTTTGTCCAGAAGTATGATTACGCTTAAAATTTTTATTGTTTCTATCCAGTTTTAACTTAATTAGTTCACAATCCCGACTATAAACTGACACGTTTGTTCAGGCCTATTCTTAGTTATTTCACTATTTTGACCAAGAATGTAGTTTTTCTCATTTAACTGATTGTGACGTTAATTCTTTCAACCCACCAGATTAGATATTATATTTGATTTGTTCTCTATGAAATACTTTGAAGCAAAGATAATTAGTTCAAAAAAATTTAAAAATTCCGTGGTAATGATTAGATGCACTACCTATAGCAATTCAAGTGGAAACAGAGATCAATAATGGTCAATTAAAATCTGTTTTTCATAAAGAGGTTGGTCATTAGAGAGTTGTGAATTCGTGAAACTTTCTACAATAACAATAACTCAACCAATGATAACTAGAATTTTGTAATTATGTAAAAAGTTTCAATTCGTGACGGCATTGACATAGATGTAGACTAATTAACGACAATACTTATGTGGAAGAATGGTTATTTGTTAATTGGCTAACTAAATAAATATTTTGAAAGGAAAAACTAGGAAAACAATAGGAATGGAATTCTAGAAATTAAAGTTTAATGCCATCGGTTATGTAATGGCAATTATAAAGCCTACTGATCAACCGAATAAAGCTCAGCACAAGAACATGAAAGAAAAATTCAGAAATGATTATTATCAAAAGTATGAAAAACCGGTACTACCTAATCAATTCTTGGATTTTAAATTTCCAAGGCAAGCAAAATTAAAAACATTATCTTTATGGATACATAAATTCGGTTAAATTTTTTTGTGGTGATAACCTCAACAAAGTGCAATGAGTTTGAAGTCGGTTGCTTGTTAATCACCTTGAAAGATTATAAAACTGATATGCTCGTCAGTTGACATGCTTAAAATTATTACGAGTTCACCTTAGTCGGTAAACGAGGGTGAAGACAAATGATCCAGTGACACAATAGGCTATTCTAATCCGAGCGTCTCAAGGCCCCACTAAATAGACCGAGAAGTCCTGACAAGACGTAGAAAGTGTATTATACAAGCACCCAGAAAATATGAGGTCGACAAGCACACAAATCGAGTTTATTTATACATGGTTGAAACGCCTTTGGGATAGCCACAAAATAGCGTCATAAAATAATTCATCAACTGATGACAGTCAAAGATTTTCCGGTTGAGAAATGCAACCTCAAGGTTAATTGATCAGCCTATGAATAAATCCAAAATTAGGACCTTGATCAAGTGAGTTCTGGGAATCTTACGTCCCCAGCAAAAATACTACTTTGTTTTCTGTAGTTAAGCAAACGAGAGGCAACTCTACTATTGAAAATTTTTTAAATTCGTTGACATTTGAACGTAAACTGGTACACACATTTGGAGGTAACCTGAGGTGAGAACTTATCCTGTTCCACGAACACAGTTGAATGATAATCCGACCGAAGCTGAACTGTAGCTATTTGAACAGTAGCCAGTGTAGTTAAAAAGTATCCCCATAACGAACGTATGGCGACACTGAAATATGTTGTATCTTCGAATTCTGTTTTTTTTTTTCATTTTCGCTCCCATAAAAATTGCTTATTGTTTGTTCATGATTCAAAAGTTCATTAAATCTAATCAAAATTTTTTTTATTTTTTAGGCATTTTTCTTGCTTAACAACCAAATATATGTGTACTGGCGTACCGGCTACTATGTCTAACCTTCTAGCTAATATTAATGCCTTTTATGCGCATACATCAGCTTCTAGTAATCAGTCAGCTTCGGAACGTTTCAGTGCAAGTAACTTTGGTGTAAGTCAATATAATATTTGTTTTCTTTATTTGAATTCTTAGGTTCCAGCATTTATTCTCATAATTATAATTATAACATTTTCACTGACTTAAAAAATAAATTGTTTCATCACTTTTAATCTTGATGTTGTTACTGATAATAGATGGATAGCACATCATGATCGTACCATGGCGGTTAATTAAACAGTAATTCATGGAGTTTTACGATTAAATTTCAGTCTTTCACGTGTCTATACTCTCTTATTCTGAATCTAATGAACTTATACTTACTATGAATATTCGTTTTAAAGAAACTAATGCTAAAGCTGAAATTCAGACATGTGTCATTCAGTGATTCGTTTAGAGAGGTTAAGTCTCGAATCTTAGAACATTAAAACCTGAAACTAAATTTCTCCTTGTTATTCTCAGTTACGAGATGCTACTGTGCGTGTAACTATAGAAATTCTAACTTGTTATCACCTAATGTCATAACAAGAAAGGAGAGAAGGTGATTCTTGATAAAAAAAAAAGCTTTTTTATTGCTAAAAGTCAGAAATATGGTTTAAAAGTTTGGTTTATTTAGTAACAACAATGTATTTGTGAAAATTAACAAACTCTAGGAGAAAGTAACCGATCAGAGGATGTTAACAATGGGCGTGGTAATATAAACTGATAATTATTGAGGATTTTTTCGTATGTCAAAAATATGGTTTACCAACAAAAGAAAACACAAAATAATTTGAGGCCAACTTAAAAGATTACCTTTGTAATTACTACTACCACTACTATCATTTGCTCGATAGAATCCCATCGGTAATAAATACCAGACGAGATAATATTGAATACTAGTCACTTACTGATTTTTTTCGTGTGAATTATATTGATAGTAACTGAAATATTATTAATTCATTTGTTTTGGTAGCTTGAATCTTCCCATTGATGATTAGTACTGTAATAGATCAATCTTATTTGGCATATGCGCATCCTGTGCGTATTACCTCAATATAGCCATAAGGTCACAGGCATTTTAAGCAGTGATGGATAGCCATTGACTGTGGAATTCAAGACAAGTGTTTCATCATATTTGGGATTCGTCAGCTTGATGTACCTACTTCCCAGAGTTGATGTTTACTCCGAGACTCGGGATGCAGGTACAACGAAACGCGTGTCTTGTATTCCACTGTCAACCATTATCCATCTGTGCTTGAAATTTTTTCATATTGTTCAATCCGACTGATTTGTAGTTATAGCCAGAAATAAAGTTCCGAAAGTGTGAAATAACTGAATTATTATAACAATTTAAATCAACATAGACAGACTGTTAGTCACAAGCATTGTTAACTTCAACCAAATTAAACAGAAATCAAAATTAAAGTAGTGATTATCTAGAGAAATTTATCATCATTTTAGCTTATCTTTTTAAAAAATATTTACTTTCCAATCACAATAGCATTTTATAACAATTGAGGATAGAAAATAACAAAACAAAATGTTGACATCAGTAAATTTACCATATGCTGATCAGATTGATTAACTTATTGATCGATCGACGTAACGATTGGATTGCTTACCTATGAAATTTCTTCCTTTATATAAACGCCTCTTACCTCCCTTGACTTGGCAAGATGAAAATCTTTGAGGAGTTCATTTACTTATTTATTATTCGGTAATTATTAGGTAACAATGTCATCCGAAAATACAATATTATATGTCTCTGGTAGTTTGTTAGTATGTGTGTGTTGTTCACGTGTCCACTTGTTTGCTTTTTCTAAAAATAACTCTCACACTGTTCGCTCAAATGCCTTTTTTTCTCTTTCTATCTCTCATTGAACTTAACTAACACTTTACCCTTTGATAGATTGCTTTAATTAAAGGAAAACAGATTTTTGTAAACAACAAAAAAAGAACAACCGATAATATAAATAATGAATTATTTTTTCTCAAGTTATCTTATCTGAATCGAACAATAGAATGTTTTTACTGTTACTGTAATGATATTATTTATTCTATACTTTGGACAACATCTATCCAATAAGTAATATCTTTATTATCATTATTGTATTGAATTGAAATTCCATTCATATTGTATTTTGTGTTTTATAGAAAGAGAAATTCGTCAAACTATTGGATCAATTACACAACTCTTTACGCATCAGTTTATCTATGTATCGTGTAAGTGAAATAATTTGTTATTTTAATTACAATTTCCCAAATTTGAAACTAGACATTAACACCGTTGGATGTGCCTACTCATTGGTCTACAGGTTAAGCATTGGTGCGCGAGACCAAAGGTCCTAGGTTCGATACCCACGTGCCGGGGGTTGTAGATGAATGCTGCTGATAAATCGCATATACTAGGATGGAACGGCCGTTCAGTGCTTATACAGGTTTCTAATGGTGGTCTAACAGTGATCCATTCATTTGATTATTTTTCATTCAAGCTATTTAAGTCATGAATAAAATAACGCTTTATTCTAATTAAATTTTATCTTATTATTAAAAATGTTAATGATTAGAAAATGAATTAATTTCACTCTGTGAGAAGGGGGAGGCTGTTGTTGATCTTCATTTCAGTATTCACTCGTCTGACAAATTCTTTTTTACCTATTTGAAATATAAAATCAATTCATTCTAACATAGATTAGTAATTGGCTGTATATCGTTTTATTCATCACAATTCACCTCATCCACCATTGATGAAAATATATTTATATATTGGATATTTGATAATGTGTTTGTATGGTTATTAAAGTATTTCATTAAATTTACTGTTTGTTTCAATTGGATTGCAATAATTTTGTCCAATATTTTTGGTGTATACGTAACACTCTTATAAAATGCGTTTCTTCTGTTTGTTATCCTAACTGTGCCGAAAGAAGATGATTAGCACATTTGTGTAAGTATGAATGCATGTGTGTGCGTGTTTGTGTAGAAGTGAACAAGTGAAATTCCATGGATGTTTGTTTGACTTTGAAAAAAAGAAGCATGTGTTGTTTGTCATTGATTAGCATTGATAGCAAACATTAAGATAGAATCCTTTCGTTACACTAAATTAACTTTTATGTAACCGATTTCATGCCAACAAAGTTCCCCTGAGATATATGTTTTCGATAAGTTGAGTGTTCAAATTGGGTTTGTACCCGAGTGTCATTCGATTCGACAATAGTAGCGGTAGCAGTACTGATAGTTATTGTTCACTCTTCTCATGAAAATTCCACGTTAAGTGAGTATGTTTATTCTTGATAGTTTTTAAGTTTTGTAATATACTGAACTGATAATTATTAACAACATTTCAAATTAGATTACTTTTTTTCTTTTTTGTACGAATTTCAACTTCATTCTCAAATTCTGTTGTTTTTTATTCGCTTTTTGTTCAATGAATTCTCTCTTCTTGTCATATGTTGTCATTTTTGTTAGCTGTTTATTTAATCTGACTTTTTCTTCTAGTTAAGTAAGGATATCGATCGACTTTTCAATGTGTGGCATTCATCATTTTGGTGTTTATTTTGTTTCGTTAGTGGGCGAGTACTTTACGATGTATGAGATTACTTTTCACTGGAGATTTTATTTCAAGCTTTACATTGTAATCTATTTTTGTTTTGTATATTATATGTTAAAATGTATACATAAGTATGTTCATAGTAGATGGGGAAAACTTCAGTTAGTTCAAGTAGAATTTCAAATGAACACTACACTCTTAAATGTAGAATTTACTAACTGAATGATTTGAAAATCATTCGAGAAAATGCTGGATACAGCTTACTTATCGAGCATTACAATACAAACGGCTACCTTCAACATGAAAGTTTTGTTAGAGTAGTCTCTTTCTATTTGTAAACCCTACTGTGATCTATCTTATACAATTAATTATGTAGATATGTATTTTTCTTCGTTATCGTTTCAAATAACTGTTTAAGAAGTCTAACTATTTTGTTTCTTTCAACTCTCATGTTATTAACAGTACCATGTTACAAACATCGAAATAAACTATCTCAAAGCCACTAATTAAAGTATCAAACAAATCAATCCAAATGATCTACATCACAAACTACTTCTAAGAAAGTATCAGCCAAATAAATATCAAAGTTTTATTGACCACTTTGATCCTGTCCTCCTGTTAGTGTCATTTCATTTTCACATACATGAATTTTTCCCTGATTCCCTATAGTCAAAAAATAATGATCCGTTTCATATCATTGAAACTAGTGATAATTAACAAGATTGTACAAAGAGAATTGTGTTCATTTTTACATGAATAGAAATGATAACCCAGAAATACTTATTAATCAAATAAAAGACTATTTTTCTATCCAAGATATTGAAGTATGCGATTGCTAGTCGAGTACTTTAGACAAAATCATAGTTCGAATTTCTTTTATCTACAGTGATTTATGTAGATTGAGGTTAAACTTCATTAATTTTGTTACTGTAAACTAGAAATGCTATAAAACGATATCGTGCAGAATTTTTTATCATAGTGATGGGTTATGTTTTCATTATGATCACTATGTTTTAAAATAAGCCAATAGATTTTAGAATTTTAATGATAAAAATAATTTATGGTTGAACTGATTAGACGTAAAGTAGCAACTCTATTCTCTGTTTAAAAATCATTCATCTATACAGATATCTCTTTAAGATTGTCTGCAAATTACAGCTTCTCCTTACTAGTTATTTACTTATCTATGCAAACTGTAGAACTTGTAGGTTATAATAGTAAAGTTTGATAATTCAATAAATCTAGGCAAAGTGTAAAAAAACATGCTTGTGTGACTTCAAACATGTGAATAAATATAAATTTTGAAGAATCTTTTATTTATTCCCATTTAAATTATGTTTACAGCTGTTGTAACTAATTTACTATTCAAATATAACCAAACTATATTGCATATGTGAATTATTTCATTTGTTTTTTTAAAATGAATGTTCACTCACATGAATTATTTTATCAATGAAACTATACGTGTCTTTAGAATTAGAATATATTCATCTATATTCAACTGATAACTTTTTGTTGCTAAATTTTTTTATTTTTTACCAGAATTCATTTCCTGCTTCACAACCGGATAAATTGCAAGATTTGAAATCGACTGTAGATCTTTTAACCAGTATTACATTCTTTCGAATGAAAGTAAGTTTTTTGAAAAATCGATGACACAGTTTGTTTACTTTTCTTCATACTTGTCATCATGTGTGTAAGTAATGTGATTGAAATATTTCATGCTATCGTTTCTTGAGAAGCTTCATTTTTATTCATTTCAAATCATGAATCGATCAATGTTGAACCACCATTATAAACCTGGAAGCACTGGAAGGCCGTTTCGTCCTGGTATGGGACTCATCAGCAGTGCGCATCCACGACTCCTGCACCGCGCAGGATTCGAACCTTGGACCTTTTGCCTTGTGCGCGTGTTAATGTCTAACTTCGATCAATTCACGGAGTTGCACAACCTCATACACTGTCTTTGGCAGTTAATGTCTACACCCGAACAGGTTGAACTTCACTGTTCACGACTTCCCACTATAACTAGGAGAAGATTCCTCACGGAAATAGTCACTAGTGAGTACATGTAACTGCATTACAGGGTTGTAAAGATTAGTAAGTTCCACATTTGAAATCATGAATCGATCATTGTTAGACCACCATTAGAAACTTGGGAGCACTGGACGGCTGTTTCGTCCTGGTATGGAACTCATCAGTATTATTGTAGTGTTCAGTCTTCTTTTAATTGTATTCTTTATTATAATAGCTACCATAGGACTAACATTTTGTTTATTTACCTGTTTTATTTATGTTGAACACAGCTGCTGTGATTGATAACTTTTGAACGTTTATTTAACATTTCCTTAATATAGTACATGTATTCACATGCTCCATTTAATGTTTTATTTTACAAGGAATTTTCGAATTGACTAGTCTTCATAAATGAATTAATTATTAGTACTGTGATTGTTTTCCATTTAAATACCAGCGATAAAAGTGTACATTTTTGTTAACAGTCTGGTTGTGTTGCTTGTCTTTAAATGACAGCCATTACTATCTCACAGTATGATAATAAATAATTCCCTTCTAAGTCTCATAGAAAAGGACAGTTTTCTTTTCGAGATCGTAATTGATGTTGCTGATATCATTTAAACGTAATCCAATTTAGAGATAATTTTCGTCACGGACTAAATTCATATAGTTAACCATAGAAAACCGATAACCTTTGAGTGCCTGTTCTTCCAAGGTTTGTAATTCTTTAGCTGTATGAATCCACAGACTCTATGGAGATCGAACCTAAAGAGTTATCTGTACACAACTAAGTCACAATACAACGATCAATATTTTCAGCTCATTCATTTTGTAGTATAGTAGTAAGACCATATATGCATATTTCTCTCACTCGTTTAGTCAAAACTTATCAATAAAACTATGGAAATATTATTGGAAGTTAATGTCAAATCAGGATTAAACGACCATGTGGTATTATTTGGTTAGAAATGATTTACTAGTTATAGTCGATCCGTAATGAAAAACTATTTAAAAAATTGAACTTATCTTCACACCTAACCAAATAAATATACTTATTTATGCTGAGATTACCGGTTCCACAGTGTTCAAACTTGAATGAAGTTAAACACTGTCCTAAGAACGCCTTATTTTCTAAACTATACATCAAGCATTTATTCGAAGAAATTTTCGGTATATTATGCTCCCAATTCATACGTCACACGGTTTTGTCCCCAATAAAATGAATCACTATTCGTTCGATACTTTTAAATTAATCGAAACGTCAGATGTCAACCATTTTGTTATTTGATTAATTAAAATCTCTGAGCATTACAGTGTCATACGTTGAAATATTTTTTCTATACTAAACTCTTGATTTTACATGAACGAAATTATTTTACTGGACTTGGCTAAATACCTTTTTCTGTATGTAATACTGCTAAGGTTTAATTTAGCTAATCCGAAGGGAAGACTAAATTTTTGTTCCTGAATCGAAATTACAAAAATGGCTAAATGTTTTGATTTCCGAATATTATCTTTATTTTTTGGTCATCATGTTTTGTTTTTTCTTAAACCCACTAAACATGTATTTGCTTGAACTGCTTTATATTTTTGCGTCAAATGAGAGAATAGTCTCGCTTGTTTCTAATAATTATCAGTCAGAACTTCAGAACGACTAGCTAGTTACAAATTCATGTGATCGTATACACTAAATAGGAGACTACAATATTATCATAAATAAAACATTATAATATGTACAAAACTAGGACATTTATTGTACCGAATTAAACAACATGCATATAATGAAATTACTACAATTTTCAAACGGTTAAAGATGTTATAACTGTCAATGAATAAAATAAACTGAAAGTCTCATCTGTTAGCCTATTGACATAGGCCTTAACAGTATCTTCCCTCGAAGAAATATATTCTAAATAAAAATGTAATCGTAAAAGTTGAGTATCATTCAGGCTTAATAAAGTAAAAAATTGCTTCTCAAAAATGCCAGAAACACATAAGTACACAGGGATACATCCCTCAGTAAGTGATCCAAACGTTCCATGGAATAGATAAACAGTTTTAAACCATGTTTCATCTACTTGCATTTGAGTGACTGGGTAGTACTGCTAGTTCTTTGGTAAACAATATACCCCAAGAATAACACAAGTCCCTGTTTGGAGAATAACTTACTTCCTACTCAACTCTAAAATGTATATATTTTTAACGGAGGTAGCCGCGTTTCTGATTTAAAAGTTAACATTACCTCGCAATACTTAGTAAATGTACCTTAAGGCAAGTGACTTGTCATTAATCAGTCCTACTCAATAATTTTTGTATTAAATTTAAACAGTTATTAATTTAAAAGACTTTTTAAATACAATATTCTTTTACCTATACTGATTCACTAAGTTATATACACTGTAGGTATTTTTGATTTGCGATGAATATCATCTACTGATATTAGACAAAAATGTGTATTTTTAGCAAATCGGCTAATAGATATAACAATTCTATGCAAAAACGGATCGATTTCCATTTGTCTCTCATGATACAACACATTTAATCCAGACGATCGTTCACTGTACACTTTTATTACATACAAGCAACAAATCTTTTCATTTATCCATGTATGAACCTAGGTATCACCAGAATTTTAATCATACAATTTTCTTGTTTGGTGTGAACTATCTACCAATCTGAGATCAAGTGATAAAATTCCATGAGTTTGGGCAATTCAGTCATATTTTTTTAGTGCGTTTATGGTGGAAAATGGTATTTAAAACCAAGAAACACTTGAGAACCGGTAGATTCATTCAGTTAAGACTAAATATAATGGGGTTTTTTCACAAAGAATTATAATTTCATAATACAATATGTATTATTCTCATTAGGTTCAAGAACTGACTAGTCCACCTAGAGCTAGTCAAGTAGTGAAAGAATGTGCACGTGCATGTATGCAATCCACCTATCAATTTATCTATGAAAATGTCAATGAAGTATACTCTAAACAATTTCAAGTAAGTGTTTATTTTTTTCTTAATGTATCTAATAGTAATTTGTTTCATGTTTCATTCTGCCCTATTATTCTTCACAATTGTACATTGTTAATATTTTTCCAAAATGTAACTGATTAGATTTTCACATGAACTAATCTGTTACAATCAATACTATCAAATATCTAACTCATCAGATTCAACTCATCAACCATTGAAGATAATTTGAGTAATCACAGCTAGTAAGAGTGAAGAGTAAATGGAAATCATGAACAGACACATGAACGAAATGAAGAATAAAACTAAGGATGATTACTAATCCGAAGAATGTAATGTTGTTATAATTATAACGTCTAAATGACGTTTTGGAGCAAACTACAGAGTTAAAAATGCGATTCTGAAATCATTTACTGCAGTCAAACTGAATGCAATTCTCTACAGCCGTTTGATAACAAAAACCATCAACAAAGACAGATTATCTGAACTAGTCACATTCATATGTATTTATCAACTCAATTGCTACTGTGCAGCCAGTTTTATAAAGGGCTAACAAGTCCATCATTCCATAGTGAAACACCATCCACGTTGGTTGAGCAAAGGACGGGTAAGAATGATTAAAGAGTTCGAGTCTCTTTCACTTGGTGGGCTACTGACCTCAAGTTGACTTGAATAAAGTTTTTAAAGTTACTCACCATTTACCATGAAACTTACCATTTGGTTTACGAGTTTGTCTTTTGCATATTGCTGAAGCTATCAGAATACATGTGTTTACAAGCCTAACCTTTGAATTCAAAAGAAGTTTCAAACACCACTCTCACTATCATAGACATTGGTATAAGAATGATTTTTAAATAAACTTTAATCAAACCCATTCTTTCAAACATTTGTGTGAATTCTATCACTTCTGCACCTTGTTGTTTTCAAGATCCTTCTCTCAATTTTTTTATACAGCTACAATACTACTGACATTTCATCAAAATATAATTTGTCTATCCTTTATTAATATTTTATATTGTAGCAACTGCTAAATGAAATGTTTTTTTTTCTGATAATTACTTTGATTTTTATCATCGTCTTTCTTCCAATCACCCAGTAGTATTTCATAATCAGGGTGAAATTATATAATTACTACATTACACAACTATTAATATAGTATTATTTCAACTTTGTACATATATATATATATATATATATATATATATATATATATATATATATATGATAAAAAAAGCTAATCAAAAAGAAGTTCATTCATTCTAATCGTTTTTTTCTTCTAACTCAATTTCCGAATGGGAATTTTCATTATCTACATTTGTACGTACTTACAAAAGATGGTCAAATTAACTATTAAATGATTGTTGCTTTAATTTACCCGATACATCATAAACGTAACTTTAATTATAATGATTTGCCTTTGAATATTAAATATGTGTGCCCAGTTATAATTATGTACAGCTCTAACTATACACACTAATAGGTGTTTATGAATATGTAAGTGTAAATTTCGAGAATATCATTTAACGTAACAACTCAAGAAATAATCGATGAAACGAATTATTACAATCAAGATGTTATTACCAAACAGATAGAATGTAATAATTGTGTTTTTGACATTAGACCTTCGTTAAATTACTTTTTGTAAGCTGTAAATTAATGTTTGACAAAATAAATTCGACAAACAAAACAATTTCTAATCGTTAAAGTTGAAAATTCCTCGTAATATATCATTTTTAACCTGAACTTAGAAAAAATTAAAATTTATGGACAGATAAAGGTAATGTTAATACTCTATCGCCTACGATTTGTTCAGATTGCATGCTACTTTGTTTTTACTCAACGCCTAACCGTTAAGAACACACGTAAACCCAGACTATAAACTTTTTGCCATGTTACTGCTTAAAAAAATCCCTATGTTCATATCGATGGTGCAATGAAAAGTTTTATAAACTACACAATTTTAAAAGACAAAACTGTTGGAAGCTACTCATTTTGATAATCAGCAGACAGATGATTTTCAAGGAAATATTTCAAAGCAAATTAAACTTGATTAACTGTTATGTTATTCAATGTATATCATTGTATAAATGAATGGAAAATGAGTTGATTATTGAAAGATATATTTATATTAGAGAAATTAATATAATGATGTAAATATTTTTCCAGGTTCTTTTTCATTGGTTTCATTTTATATTTACATAATTCGTTCCTATGTACATCATTTTCAGGAGACTGTTACACAAGAGGAAGGTTCACCTTCATTGAAATCGTTGGTATTTTGGCATCGTCTAATTACGTTACTAGTTTCTGTAATCGATGAAGACAAGACCACATATGCTGCTGTCATTAATCAGTGAGTGTTTCATTTTTATATTTCTTCAATTTTTGAGAAACGATTTAAATCTTAGTGAATTTTGTTTATAATCATACCTGTTTATTTCCTGGATAAGATTTGATAAGATATCAATATCGTGAAAAACACCTGCTTATTTTCACCAGGTAATAAAATTCGAATTTATTACTGAAACATAATGACTATCCTCAGGTTTATGTATTCAACTTTTAGTTGATTTCTGGACATAAAGTCATATTATGTTTAGTAAGGTTTGAACTCTATGTTCATCCGTGAACATGAAGTAAAAATAGATTCAGAAACTTTACAACGGAAGGTTAGTTTTTCAAGGTTTGTTAGATGACAAAAAACTAAGCGAATTTTTATGTCGTTTCTCGTAATCATGAAGTTGAGGAAACTTTCAAGTTAGATGTTTTATTTATTGACGATTTTTTTCTTGATCAGTATTAGATAAGAACAAGAAAAATAAACCCTTTAATTTTTAGTTCCCTCTGTAGATTTATCTCGACACTGATAAGCAAAATGTGATATCGGAAAATTTATGAGCCTCTTGTTGTGTTTTGGAACTTTTAAAAAACACTAGTTGTCCTGTACTGAATAAAGCTGCGATAATAACTTTAATACTTACTGTTTAGACAAAAAATAAACTTATATTTACTACCGAATTTACATAAGATTTTAACGTTGAATTGTACAAAAACATATGAAAAATGGATGCATCATGCAATCTCAGTCGCAGTAATAATAAATCTATGAGTAAACTTTTTAATCGTCAATAAAATTCACTCTTTTGTATTTCTAATGAAAAGTAATAATAGACTCGATAATGATAGTATCAAATACTAACAGTAAACTACTCTATGTAACATCACAGCTTCAGTAATTACTCATTCACTTAGTTAATCTATCCTTTCAGAAAGATTATAAACTCAGTAAGATTGTTGATTTGTAATACTGAGTAAAGATGCGCCTCATAAGTAATCAGTGTTTTGTCTTTAAACCAATTGATATTGAAAAATATTTTTCATCAGGTGTTGGAAAAGCTATTATCTCGGTTTCTTTGTGACATTTTGGCAAACTTTGTGCTACACCTTGTAGTTAACTCAATGGTAGTAACAAATTCCGGTTGACAAAGCATGAACAGACAACCCAATAATGGTCTTTTCTACCGACTTAGTATCAGACGCGAACACCGATTGAATGACTGCGAAAACTGATTGTTTAGCGCAATTGTCACTCTTTTTTAACCATTTTAACATTACAATCAGTTAATGATTACGTGATTTATGTTGACTGCTTCAAATTCATTATAAATTATTCAGTAAGATAATTGATACTTGAAAATAGAATTATAACCTGAAGCTAAAATATTTACGCTAAATCAACCAACGACCTGAAATGTTGAACTGTATTTCTGTGTGGAATTTGTGCCATAAAATTTAATCTAGATTATGTTATTTAACAACTAATGAAAATAGCAATTCATATGATATTCAAATATTCCCGTTTCCATCTTATATTGGTCAGTAATACTGTCTACTAAGAAGTCTTTGTAGAGTCCTTAAGCGACTTCATTAATGACGAAAGTGAGTCGAATATAGTTACTATTTAACTTCGTCAATGTGTTGTGGACTGATCATGTTAATACAATGTACAAGTAGAAAGTAGAATAAGAAATGTGCATTCAAGATACGTACATTTCATTTATTTGAACATTAGGCCGATGGTAGATAATAAGAAATGGCAAATTCCTCTGGTCACTTTAAACTATTTTTGAACTAGTCTAATCTTCATAAATATTTTTTAATTTCATACTAAATGATAGTTTTTTATTAAAAAAATTTATTCTTTTCATTACTACCTAGATTTCCACAAGAAGTTAATATGGGTCATATTAGTGCACTATGCATGTGGGAACGTTTATCTGATGATATTCAAATCGCCTTAGAAGTTCATGCACATACGGATACACGATATTGTAAATCATCAGATTATATGAATTTATTTTTTAAATTAAAATGGTTCTATAATAAACATGTAGCTTTGATTCCTTCACAAAAAGATGTTATACCTGAATATCCACGGTTAGTTGAAAAAAATTAATCATTTCATCTATCATAATTATCAGAATTATTATTTTTACCTTTATTGTTATAATTAGGCTATTAGTGATTTGCTTGTGTTCTCTCTCTTATCAAGTTGAACAACAATAGTATGACTTTTTCGAATAAACAGGTTGTGATTCACAGTAGAATTTATGACATGCACATTTCGCCTTTGTTGGGGACGTTAGATCACCAGAACTCACTGGATAAAGGTCCTGATTTTGGATTTTATGTTTTCGAGCATGGGCCGATCAGTTGACCTTGAGATTACATTCCCCATCCGGAAAATCCTTGACTGTTATTGGTTGATGCATTATTTTAGTACACATTTTCTGTGGCTATCCCAAGGGCGTTTCAACCATGTATAAATAAACTCGATTTGTGTGCTTGTTAACTTCATATTTTCTGGATGCTTGTATAATACACTTTCTACGTCTTGTCAGGACTTCTTGCTCTACTTAGTGGGGCCTTGGGACGCTCGGATTATAGTAGCCTATTGTCTCACTAAACCATTTGTCTTCGCTCTCGTTTACCGACTAAGGTGAACTCGTAATAGTTTCAAGCATATAAACTGACAAGCATAACAGTCTAGTTTGTAAAATTTTGAACTACAAGACATAGCCATGTTCACAGCTGACACTTTCAACTGAACTCTTACCAATAGCCTGATTGTATTAAGTTGAAATTTTCAAATACTCTACTGGGTTCTTTAGTTATTCCTAATTCATTCGTCTAACTGAATTATTAAAATAGGGAAGAAGAAATATAAAATAAACTGTTTAAAAGTAGAGAACAAAAAAGACAAGCTTAACTAACGAAATGGAAATTGTTTTTGAAAAAAAATTGTCTAAAAATCAGTCACCAGTTATTGCTAGAAATTTATCTAAGCTTTTTTTCATAGATTTCTTGACTGGAGATGATAGTTTCACATGAGAATTTGTCAACTTATCAAATCTTATCTTTCAGAAAAAGACAAAAAATACGAATTCATGTTATATGTTCTCTTTCGAAATTTATCTCATACATCCTACCACCATAGGAACAGCACATTTTCATTCTAAACTGTAAATACGTTTATTAATTATTATCTGGCAGAGAGAGAAATAAAATTTTTATTTATTATTACTTGTCTCAAATAATATTTTCTATTAATCATGTCATTAGAAAAAACGGTGAAATATAAAAATGATAATAAAATTGTTTGACAACTTTTTTTTACGACTCAGTATTCGTTTTCTTTGGTGACATTTTTGAAGTAAAATTAAAAAAAAAATACAGGAGCAGCTATTAAAACTTGTCAAAATTGTTAACAATTTATTTTTGTTACAAATACTTCATGATTGTTACATCAATTTAAAAATGAATTAGTTGATAGATTCTACTTTGATTAAACGAATAAAAAAATGATTAGTAAATTTAAAAGTTTGACAGAATTGGTATATTTTTTCGTATGTATAATTAAGGAAATATTGAAGGGATTTCGGGAAGATTGATTTATTAGGTAGATTCCATTTGTCAAAGATTGATCTCAGTTGTGATACCATTACGAACTGGGAAATATAAGGCAGTTGTTTTGTCCGAGTATGGGATACCTCAGAAATAGCCATCCAAGAACCCACCTAAGACTTTCTTTTCTCTCAGAATGCGTATCGCTATTCGAATCACCGGGTCAACTTCCGATTATCCAAATTCAATTTCTATCAATTTACGTTATAGCGTGATAATTTCCGATTGCACAGCTCATGATGAAATCAATAATATTAAATGATAGTAATAAGAAGTTACTGACTACCCACCTTAAATCATATATAATATATGGTTGTGATTGTTAATTATACAACTTTATGGTCCACTTCATGAGTCCACATTGTATTTTAGTCTGTTTTATGACTAGATAACTGAAACGAATCATCGGAATTTCTTAGATTTATTTTTTTAATTACAAATTGTCAGTTGTAACAAAAGGAGTTTATGTAGTTTTTAAAAAACTGATACTCCTTGTAGTTGCATTACGGGGTTGTGAAGATTGTTAAGTTACACATTTGAAATCATGGATCGATCGAAGTTAGACCACCACTAGAAACCTGAAAGCACTGGAAGGCCGTTTCTTCCTGGTATGCGACTCATAAGCAGTGCGCATCCACGACTCCTCCACCTTGCAGGATTCGAACCTTGGACCTTCGGTCTTGTGCGCGAGCGCCTAACCTCTAGACCACTGAGCCGATATCTAACAGTGGTAATGTCTAACTTCGATCAGTTCATGGTATTGTGCAACATCATACACTGTCTTAACACAAATCTTAATGAAACAGATTAAATTCTCTAAGTATTTTAGGGAACGACTTGTCCTAATACTAATTACAAATTTGCAAAAATTTCCAGAAAGTACTTTATTTTTATGCATGTTTCAACAATATTCATCTCTCTATACATCTTTAAATGATCCATTCGTTGTTACTTATTGACTTGATTACCATTTTAAATTATTTAATAAATGAATAATTTGTGCAGTGATAAAAGAAAGGCTTACAAACACTAGAATCTTGTATGAAATGTTGATAATGAATCACTGGTGTCAATGATTTAATGAATGTTTTCTATTCATTGAAATGAAATTATAAATAATATTCAATGCTTAAAGAGGAAATTTATATATTTTGTTTTTAAGTATCTAATGACTGAACTTGAAAGAAGTTTGTGCCACTGTGCACAAGTGACATATTGAATTGATGAAAAGATTGTTTTAATTAATTCAATTATAGTTCTTTAAAAGAAACAACTTCAATTATATGCATTTTCTGAATTTGCATTCAATATATGCATAAGTTTTCATTTGGTCGGATTTTCTTTTTTTGCTCATCTTTCTATTTACAGAGAAATAACTTTTCTGTTATTCTAAAATTAATGCTTCTTACTTCATTGTGTCATCTTTGTTAAAGTAAAATAAATAAATAATTTTTTTCTCTTTCTCCTTCTTTTTCTTCTTCGTTTAGTTGGTTTGAAGTGTTTGTTATGCAATGGTTAAATGAAAATGATGAAGTATCAATGGATTTCTTGCGTAATGCCTATGAACGTGATAAAAAAGATGGATTTCAACGATCTAGTGAACATGCGCTATTTTCTAATTCAGTTGTGGATGTTTTCACACAACTTAATCAGTGTTTTGATGTGATTAAAAAACTTGAATGTCGTGAACCAAGTGTACAAGAACGTTTCTTAAATCGTTTTGCTCGTGTAAGTATATTTGGTATATTATCCATGGTGACTATTTAAAATTATGAAAAAAATATTTTTGAATAAACTAGTAATTTATTCTAAACTATTCATTCACATTAATGAAGATGAGAATAGAAGTTTTAAAAGAGGCAACGAGTAAATTAGATTTTTCTATTAACTTTTCATGGGTAATAAATGTATACACTCCTAAACAGTAACATTTCTGAAAATATTCTAAAAAAAATTAGAGACTAGAAGATGCAACAGCTGTAAACAATGAGACAGTTAATTTATAGCAGGCATATAAAATTAAAATTTGCCAGTTTTTTTCAAAATTGCGAACAGACAAAACAACACAACTTCTGTTTGTTTCACTCAAACAGTTACAGTTAGAAAACTTAAATCGGATTTATATTATCCTAAACTAGGCAGTTGTCGATTTATCATTGTCCTGATAAATTCACAGTTTTGATTCAAGTCACCTAACTATGATTAATTTATTACGCAATCACAGCACTAAGCTGATTATTTCATTTACACAAAACACTGTCTTTTTATTCATGTACTTTTGACTGATATATAACTTCTTAAAACTCATGCAAACTCTTCAAATACTCTTTAATTACTACTTCGTCCATTTTATCCACCTCAAATACTAGATAATTGTCACCTCATCTCTCTGTTTTCTATCTATTTTCAATCGATATTAAACTTATGTAAACATTTTAAATTTCTCGTAATTATTACACAGTCCATCTAATCAGTTTCCCGATGCTGTAAAATTACTATCTGCCTCCCTCCTGTATGTGTTTTTGAATTCTATCCTCAAATGGTCTCACGTATACTTACCAATATGGCTAAATTGAGCTTACAAAGTATGATGAATTCATATTATTATGTCTTGATTGTTATATTAGACTTTATTCAAGTGTTAGCGAAGCGAAGTAATTTTAAGTATTTATATATTCCTCTTCAATTACCAACTTCTTATCCACTGAGCTGCTGAATTCAGATAACTGCTAACTAGTTCAACACACATATTACATCCATATTATCATTATGATTAGTAAAAGTTTGAATTATCCGGGTTTTTTTATATATACATATTAAACTCTTCAATATATATATATATATTGATTAATGATTTCAAATGTGTAAACACGCACCTCCAAAACTGTGCCCCAATATATCGTAACAGTGCTCACTAGTGACTAGCTTCGTCAGGAAATTCTCGGAGTTCTAGTTGAGAAGACGTGACCAGTGGAGTTGGAGTTCAACCCTGTCGGGTGTAGGCAGTAACTACCAAAAAAGACAAATGGGTGAGGTCGCGCAAAATCCCTAGATCAATTAGAGTTAGACATTAACACCGTTGGATGCCGGCCCAGTGGTCCGATGGTAAGGCGTTCGCCTACAATGCCGAAGGCCCCGGGTTCGAATCCTGCGAGGAGCAGGAGTCGTGGATGCGCACGGCCGTCCAGTGTTTCCAGGTTTCTAATGGTGGTCTAACAATGATGATTGATTAATGATTTCAAACATATATATATGCTAGAAAAAAACAGAACTCTCAGTTAATGACTTTCCATCAATCATTTCAATTTCCCATTCAGTTTTACAGTGGAATATATGACTTGAGATAATAGTTTTAAAAACATGTCTCAAGTAGATCATAGTAGGATTGAGTTTATTCATATATATATACCGTTATAAGAGAATTTCATTTTTTTCTTTCCTTTAACAATAATCATATGTTTATTAGGTCAGTCATCAAAGCTCATCATCATTAACTATTTTATTTGTTTCAATCTTTTTTAACTAAATATTCTATTCTATTCAATTTTTTTTCTAAAAATCATTATATATATGTATATAGACTGTTAGTAAAGTACTACTGACTTATGCTGAAATAGTCAAAGCTGATTTCAAATATTGGATACATCAACAAGAGACTGCATGTATCATCATGAATAATATACAACAATTACGTGTACAATTAGAAAAAGTATTTGAAGCAATGGGTGGTAGTGCATTATGCGAGGATACATTGAATACAATGAATGATTTACAACAAATGCTTCAAGCAGTCATTGATGATTTAGCTTCACAATATGCTGAAGCATTACAAGTGCAAATTATACAAAAGATTAAAGAATTAAGCAAATTATTGCATCAAGTTAGTGCTATTGATTTTGTATTGTTGTTGTAGCTGTTTTCTTTAAATAGAAATTTTTTTCACTTATCGATAAATAAAATCATATTACGTTAGTTCAAATGAATAAAAGTTAACTGTTAGTTGTATGTTCTTTTTTAAATTTTGACCGAAATGTTACAGTAACTCAATTACTAAAGATCTCATCATTTGGATCCAAACTGTATGCGAGTAAAGAGTTGATCAAACTTGACTTTTTTGTTCACTTAATCTAAGTAGCTCATTCATATCTGATCCTTTTAGTAATAAAATGTGACCACACAAAAACTAGTAACCAATACTTGCTGCTCTTCTGGTATGAGACCAATGATATTCATTCACTGGTAACAATATTGCGGATTTGTATACTCAGAAATGTTGATGTGAACAACATTATCTATGGGTAGAATAAGGTTTAGCCTTAAGGGTTTAATGGAACAAAGTATAATGGAGAAAGAGGTGTTAAAACAGAATGGTTACGTTTTCCTCACATGCAGACGACTTACTTCATAACCTACTCTCTCTGATTGGCTAGAAACGAGTACAGATTTCTTAAGTTTATTCTAAACATCGTTCAAGCTCCTTCTTTGTGTTAATCTTTCTTTCCCATGTGTATATATGACGTCACTTCCAACAAGAATATTAATTACAGTAATGATCAAATTGAAAAGGATTTTTTCTTCATACGAACAATTGAAAAAGCTTGCCTTTAGTTTATTAAGCTATAAAACCTAACAACTAGCTAAGTCAATCACATTTTCATTCAAATTATTTTGAAAATCTTCATCAGTCCGGTTCATTCATTGATCTAATGTAACAACTTAAGCATCTGGTATTAGTGAATGGTATATTAATGCGAAAATATTTATTTTTCATATTGTCCATGGCATTCTTACTAAACAAGATTTTTGTTATTTAAACTGGTTTCTCACAACTGAAATCATGAAAAGGTCTTAGCTAGACCAACACTGGAAAACTGGAACCACTGAATGACTGTTTCTTTCTAGTAGTCCTCAAGAGTACGCATTCACGATCCAGAATGCATGAAACGAACCTAGGACCTTCGGTTTTACGCCCAATATTTAAGCCTCCAGACCACTAAACTAGCGTCTTGCGGTGTTAATCTCTAACTTTAATCATTCCATGCTCTTGTGAAATATTCATCTATTGCTTGTGGCGGATAACTGTCCCACAGCCAACACGGATCGAACTCTGCTGGTCACGGATTCTCACTAGAACTCTAGAAACGAATCCTGAAGTTGGTTACTAATGAGCATATGATTGTTATTAGAGAAGAGGATTTTTGGAAGTACAGACTGATGGTGTCACTTGCGATGGGATCTAGTATAAGCAAGATGCCTTTTGAATCATCGAGTCGGAATATTTCAAATTTCAATTTTCAGCTAATTTTCGAATGAACCATTTCATTATGTAGTTATTAGTTATTTATTTATTTTCCTCTGTTCACAGTGTCCACCTCATTCCAAAACAAGTGTAGAAACTGAAGCTGAACACATATTACATCCACTTATGGATCATTATGAATCAACATTATCAGCTTTAGCAGATTTATGTGAAAAAACAGTGTTGAAACGATTGTTAAAGGTAATTCTAAAAAATTTATAATGTAAAATATTACAATTATTTCAAATTATTCAATAACCTCATCCATTGAGGTACATTAATAAAAGAAAAAATTCACATTGAAATAACACGATGTCTGTTTTTGATTGATGATAATGTCATTAAGACAACTGAAAAATTTGATTGGATCTACCAGAGAATATTTACATATGGGTCAAACATTTGATGAGCTTACATGTGGGTCATCGATTTATTGTTAAAAAAAAAGATAAACCGAACGTAAAGGATTTTTAAATTTGGTCAATTTTAGCTAAACTGTATATAAATCAAGGCATTTGGAAACCATAGGTTTAAAGATATTAAATTCCTTTTTACCAGTAACATGCACCCTTTAATCTATATGTTCTTTAAAAATCATTCTAAGTTATAATAAGAATACTTTTATGACTAAAAATGAATAACATTCATCTATATAGTCAGAACTGAATTCACTCCTAAATATGAACTTTCGATATTCATTGTTATTAAATTAACATCCCTATGGATTTCAACGAGAAAAATCATAGTTTTTTACATTTTAAAAACATACTACTGAATTTCAGTAAGCAGTAGCTAAACGCGAACTTCAAAAATTTGCGCATTTTTATACTGTTAAACTGTGAACACCCACAGTAATTTGAGCGATGGTTATCGGTAGTTTATTCGGATCATTCCGAAGCAGAAAGATAAATATATGAAACTTCTGATATAGACAGACCTATGTAAAATCCATTACCAAACCTATCTTTGATTATTTTCAAACTGTAGTCTTGATTTTGTGGCTTCAATAGGAAATCGCATTAAAAAACAGCTAAATAATCTAAACCCTAGTTAGCTGTAGCCATCCAAGCATAAGTTATAATATCTGTAACTAATTTAGAACTTTTGATTTAGTCTATTCAGGACTTCATTCATCATTTGAAGAAAGTGTGCCCTACATTAAAACATAATACTAATAAATATCATCTACTGGTGATGCTAAAAATATATCGTCCAATTTTCATATTCAGATAATAAGAAGCATACAAAGTAGAAATCAACACATAGAGCCATTGCATAGAGAAGTATAGGTTTTTCTACTTCACATTTTGATCCATACTGCTGTCCTATGGTTCAATGAGATTTAATATTCTGGGGCGTAAGTAGTAATCATAGTTATTGTCGACGCATATATTCATTGTTCAATATGTCCTGATTACCTTATCAACTCAACGCTGGGTTTCATTTTAAGGCTTTCAAAATTTATTTTGATTGTTTTAAGTTGAAAATAACTGATATTTTTACTACCGATTAGTTTTCTTAATTATATCAATTTCCTTTTATTGCTCTACCATATCATAAACTTAGGAACTCTGGAAAGTTACAATGCATAATTTAGAGAAACAGGTTGTACTGCCTACTGTTGCTGATCCAAGAGCTGTGAGTTTTAGGGTGTTGGTATTTTTAATCCAATTTTATTGCCGACTGAAAGATTATTATTTGTTTGATTATCTTTTTTTAAATTGGCAGTACTTTGTATCATCAAGTATAACTTAATCATTATTTCAGTAATAGAGTAGAGGAACGCTCTTTGAATCTTTGAAAGATTCAAATTTGTTGTTTACTCGGTTGGTTATCAATAATTATTTCGGACAACTAATAATCTTGGAAAAATTTGGTTGAAATTAATAAAACTTCTTAAATGATTGAGATGGTTGGATAAGTCATATGTTCATGGATGTGGTGATTAAACTGAGACACGATATCCGTCCATGAGGTTTCATTGTTGATCTAAGCCACGTTGATAGGTTCAGACTACATAGTTGGGGTTCACATGATTACCACAACTAATGGTTTGATACGTAGGGTGACGTATTTCAGAATCAGTCACAATGACACAGATGTACTTACTTCTAAATGTTGTTTTGATTTTCAGTTTTAAACTGTTTTATTCTGTGAATTCATTTATTCTCCTGGAATCATTCTGTCTTCTTAACAGTGTGCAATAATGATTGAATCGGACCCCAGAATTCAGAAACGTCATGTATTTAATCAATCCTAAAAAATTACACTGCTGAGAATCTTCAGTTTATTTGAGTCATAAGCTTTTCAGGAAGTGTTGAGAAATCTCAGACGAATCCTTATTTCTGCTCTTAGAATATACTAACCTAAAAAATTATGCGCAAATTTACGACAGCAATCAAAAAGAGTCATCAATCACTTTATAATAATGACATAATTCTACGTAGACAAACTAATTTATCAATCGAATAATAGACGTTATCATTGAGTTATTTAGTGTTTTTTGTGTCATATATTCAGATAGTATAACACACACATTTTTTTAGCCATTTTTTCTATCAGAAAACGTTTCCGTTAACATTAAATGATTACGAGCTGAATATAATATATGTGCTACTTCATTTTATTTGCAAACCCTTGAATAAATCCATGAGTAGGCTTTCTTAGTCTGGCATGGATAGTAACTGTGCCTGGAAGGATTTTTCAATCGTTCGTATTTCTAATGAAAAATAACAAATAGACTCGATAATGATAGTATCAAATACTGACAGTAAACTACTCTATGTAACATCACAGCTTCGGTAATTACTCATTCACTTAGTTTATCTATCTTTTTAGAAAGATTATAAACTCAGTAAGATTGTTGATTTGTAATACTGAGTAAAGACGCACGTCATAAGTAATCAGTGTTTTGTCTTTAAACCAATTGATATTGAAAGATATTTTTCATCAAGGACTGGAAGAAGCAGTTATTCCAGTTTTTTGACTTTTTGGCAACATTTATGCGATGTCTTATAATAAACTCAATGATAGTAACAAATTTCGATTGACAAAACATGAACAGACGACTCACTGATGATTTTTTCTTCCGATGTGTAGGATTTATTAAACTGACTTAGTATCAGACGCAAACACCGATTGAACGACTGCGAAAACTGATTGTTTAGCAAAATTATCACTTTTTGTTTAGATGAATAGTTGACTAACAACAACATAATTGTTGGGGACGTTACATCTCCAGAACTCACTTGATAAAGGTCCTAATTTTGGATTTTTTAATGTTTTCGCGCATAAGGTGCTTAGCTGACCTTGAGATTACATTTACCACCCGGAAAATCCTTGACTGTCATTAACTGATGTATTATTTTAGTACGCAATTTCTGTGGCTTTCCCAAGGACGTTTATATGATAAATAAATGAACTCAGTTTGTTTGCTTGTAGACCTCATATTTTCTGGGTGCTTGTAGAATACACTTTCTACGTCTTGTCAAGACTTATTCCTCTACTTAGTGTAGCCTTGGGACGCTCGGTTTAGAGTAGCCTAATGTGTGACTGGACCGTTTATCTTTTCTCTCGTTTACCGACTAAGGTGAACTCTCAATAGTCCAAGCATATCAATTGACGAGCAAAGCAACAATAATATTGATTGATTTACTGAACAAAATAATAAGTTTCATGTTTTATCTGTGGGATTTTTCTACAGTGAATTCACTTAAACAGAGGTATATAAAATTTTCTTGATTCTTTTTTGGTATTTATTTACTGTACTCAGTGCTAGTTGTAAACAAATGTTCGATATTGCTGTATGATTTATTTTCTTGAATACATCTTACTTATAGATGTTTTTGAATTTGTCCATTCCATCAACGGCACAAGCTAAATTAACCAGTGTATCACAAAGTTTACTAACAAATGTAAGCAGTCAGTTACCAGCTAGTCGATTATTACAAGTAAGTCAGTTTTAACATTTTATCTAAGTGAAAATTTATTGTAAATGTTATTTTTTGTCTTTTGTCTATGAGTGTTTTTTATTAGTTACTAGCAAGTAAACAATTTTTGGTTATTCATTGATTACTTATACAGTTACGCCGGATAATTTCCGCGTTTCCATGATTTCTCAGACATTATAAACTGATAAGGTAACCTGTCTACTTACATATTAGTTTGTACGATAAGTTGTCACAGAAACTTTACCTAAATCCTTCATTCAGTCTTTCGGAAAGAATAAACATAAATGAATGCTTCGAATGTGAATTCAAAACAGTTTTAAAATTAAAGAGATTGAAACTATGAAACTAAAATAATATAACTTTTGAAGCTAGAGATTATTCAGTATGAAGTTAACTTTCATCATGAATTGATATTTTACGAGAAATTAGTTATGGCTTGGAAAAAAAATTAAACAGCTCCTTGATTTTAGTTTAGGTACTCTTCAACAGATAGCAACCACGACTAGTTAGTCTTCACTCAACCAAGACAATATTGAGTTAATCAGCTGACATTTAAATGATTCCAAAATTTTTAAAATCCCACTATATGTTTTCAACAAACTATTCATCATCTATGCATATTGTATACTTCCTGTTATTTTTGTTCTTGTAGGATATGTCAAAAGATGCTGGAATTTCAGAGCGTAATTTAACACCGCGTCATTGTCAAATTCTAGATATAGCATTAGATGCAATTAAAAACTATTTTCATGCTGGTGGTAGTGGATTGAAAAAAGTTTATTTAGACAAATCACCAGAATTACAATCACTCCGTTATGCATTATCATTATATACTCAAACAACGGATGCATTAATTAAAAATTTTGTAGCTACTCAAACATCACAAGGTTTGTTGATTTTCTGTATTCTTTGTTGTGTTAAATTAAGCGCTAAAATGTTTTGCTTTTATTGATACAATGGTTAATATGTTTTGATGAATATGTGATTGACTTTAAACATGTGGAAATTATAAAGTGAGAGATATAACTGTTACACCTTGTCAATACTAAATTAAGTAATGCTTAATAGCTTCGAGAAAGATACATGAGAAAATAATTAAAATGAACCAATTGATATGAAATAGTAACACATATCCTTATCAAAACTATGTGTGTAGCGTGAACACGTGAATTCAAGGTATCTAAAGAAGTAAAACAACAAATTTACCGACCGAGTATAATAATTTTTTCAGATAAGTTATTGATTTATAGAGGTGTAGAAAGTGATGCTTTCTTACTTTGAGATATTGCTAAGATTCAGTATAAACGTTAAAACTACGCACTTTAAGCGACTGCTAAGTTTTGCTATCAATGTCAGGTGACACTGTCTCCAATAGAAATCTCATGTGAATAAACAATCCAAGTAAAAATGTACAGTATGGTTATTCAATATACTTTTCATTTGACTATTATAACGTTACCTTCACTTTTGTTGCTTATTATGTGTTGACATTAGCAGTAACTAGTTTTTGTCGATCGATATTTGATTGTGATGCTTTCTGTATAGAAACAGTGAAATTATTTAATACGTAATTAATAAAAAATTTGCTGATGATAGATAACAAATTTTTTCATTAAATATCAAAATTCTAGACAATTAATCATTCATCTCAATACACCTTATTTATCATGATTATTTATCAGCATTTCTGACAAATTTATGAACGTTTTTATTAGAAAAATTATTATTGCATGATGTCGACTAGAATTATAGCTAGGAGCGGTCACACCAAAACGTGGGAGAAATCCATGAGGTCACTAAGAAGTGGACTGAATCATGTTGGTAGGTGCCAACTACCTGGTTAGGGTCCGCGAGACGATAGAAGCCGATGGTTACAGATCTTGAACGACATGGCTCAAAATCATTTATAATGGAGCAGGTGCATCCACTCGTTGTGTTCTATGAAATTCTATCTTCTGAATTCCTCATAATCTCTATCTTTCTCCTTCTAAATTTATCGCACTGAATTATACTTCTCGAATCATATCTTCGCTCCCCAATCTTCTCCATTACTGCTAATACTTCTACTATCTCTACCATTATAGGGTTCGAACTGTGCTAATGTGGTATGGCAACCTGAACTGATGTATGTACGTACGAAGTTCTACGTTGCTATTTATTGCTTGATTGATTGATTGATACAACTTATTTCTGATTATACTGATGTCATTTTGTTTTCATTAGATAAACCTGCAATTGAAGATAGTGTTGGAGAGATTTCAATTCATGTAGATCTCTTTCGTCATGCTTCACATGGTGAGCATAAAGTTACTATAACTGGTAAGTAAAAATTTCATTTGGTGAAATTTATTCAAATAAAAACTATAACCAACTATTCACTAATGAAATAACGGAATGGTTTAAATGAACTTTCAGTGAAATTCAAACGAACAGTTTCACAACATCAAGCAGGAAGTTTCTGATGGTCGATAAACATAAGTTATGCTCGTCAACATCACCATGCCTTCTCGTGGAGGGGGTATTGCATACGAAATTAAGAGGATGGGAAGCGAATGTTTATTTCTTTAACTGGGTTGGTGAGTATGGAGGATTCATCTAGAGGTGTTGAAAGACCCTGATTCAAAACTAATGGTGTACATGGGCTCCAGAAGGAACAAATTCTGTATAAACCTTATGTTGGTCAATCGCCACCATGGAGCTACATCTCCTGACGTTGCTTTACTACCTTATGGACTAGACCTCTGTGCTCAGTGATTGGCCACTACGAAAACAACCTGCTTAGGTCAAGGCATCCGAGTAGTATCCCAGCTCACTCACAGATATACTGTGATCTGTGTAGTGCGCAAAAATATTTTAGTGTCCCTTTGAACCAATAATTGCGCTTAAATTAATAAACGTAAAAAAATTATCAATTGTAATACTTTCCCCTGTAAACTGATCAGAGCTTCATCAAGAAGGCTTAATTTCTAGAACATTACTTTTTTTTCTTTAAGTATTTGATGTCAAAACTACTGTTAGTATCTCGGTAATCTAGGATTTTTTTAATTTCCTCACCAACATCCAGCAATCGCATAAAGCATCGGGTCTGATTAAAGTCATATCCGAACTACATATCGGACTAAAATTGGAATACACTTTGACATAGATATGCTATGCTTTCGCTGATTAGGATACGACTTGATATTGACGAATGGAACGATAACCAGTGACACAATAACAAGAAAGCTAAGCTGTTATCTGCGGCACAGCCCTACCAATTAGAGCAAGAAGTCTGAAGTCAGTCTGCAAGCAACCCCAAGAGAACGAATTAAAAAGCATTCAATTCAAGTGTAATATATGCAGTACAAAAAGTGTGCTTGAGAGACTTACAAAAAGCGCTCTAAAAGAGTAAACTAACCAATCAGGTTCAAGGTCTACCCAGGGACTTTTGGGGATCTAGCATCCCGAACAAAATATTGATTGAAAATTGGATAGATAATATTTGACTAATAACTAGTAGAGAATAATCGTTGAAATTTCAAGTTACTCATTTACGTCCGCTACCATTCCTTGGACTTGGTTCACCACCCTCCTTTCCAGCTCTATCCGATTGCTGTTCATTCTTTTCATGTCAGAAACCGATTCTCAGAGTAATGTGTTCTCTGGTCTTCCTCTTTTCCTTTGGCCTTGAGGATTCCAAGAAAGGGCTTGTCTTGTGATATAGCGGCTTGGTGCTTTCCTCAATATGTCTCCTTCCCACCTCCAGCGTTTCCCTATAATTTTTTCCTCAGCTGGAATCTGGTTTGTTCTCTCAGACAGTCAACAGATCCTCAGTATCTTTCGCAGAAAACTACTAATAAACACCTGTATCTTTTAGATGACGGCTTTGGTTGTTCGCCCCATTTCCACTCCATACAATAGAACTGTTTTGACGTTCGTATTGAAAATTCTGACCTTTGTGTTGCTTGATAGTTTGTTTGAGTTGCAGGTGTTCTTCATGTGTAGAAATGTGGTCCTTACTTTGTGTTGGAGGATCTTGCTTTTTCCAGTGTGTATGTCGAGACCTACTGCTGCTGAGGCTGCTACACTGATCTTCTTTTCCTGCGTTTGTTGTTGCGTGTGCGATAGAAGAGCCAGATCATCCGTGCAGTCTAGATCGTCCAGCTGCATTCTAGCAGTCCACTCTATCGCGTGCTTCTGGCTAGATGTTTACGTCTTAATAATCCAGTCGACCACCAAGAAAAAGGGAAATGGTGAGAGTAAACAACCTTACCTGACACCAGTCTTCAATTGGAACGAATCCGTAAGCTGTCCTCCATCAACGATCTTATGTTTAGTCCATCATAAGAATTCTGTATGATGTTGACAATCATCTTAGGCACGCTATAGCCCCTAAGAAGTCTCTATAATTTTCACTTGTTCATGCCCTCAAATTCTTTCTCGTAGTCAATCTAGTTAATGTATGGTAGAGAATTCCATTCAATTGATTGTTCAACAGTGATCCGCCTGGTTTCATTCTGACGTTACTGTCGGTCTCAAATCTGGATAAGTGAGGAGGGTTGGTTAAATGTACACATGTAACCAGTTAAATGCGACAAATTCATGAGCAAACAGTTTTAACAATATCTCTACAACCCATTTTTAATCTGGTACTATTTTGAATTCAATTTCATTAAAGTCCCAGAGTGAACGTCAACTCTGATATGCCGGTCCATACAGCTAACGAATCCTAAATAGGACAAAACTTGCGTCCTAAATTCCACTGCTAGTTTTTATCTATCTCTGCTTATAATACTTTTTTTGACTTTATGGCAATGCGTAAGGGATACACATATGCTAAAAGCAACTTATTAATTGCACTCGTAAACATTGGCGGGAAGATTCAAGTAACCAATACAAATGAATTACAGTAGACGTATAATTTTGTTTGGCATTTTAAATAGTCTTCTTGCAACAACTACTGTTTCAGTAAACTTATAGAATCACTTATCTATGTTCAATAAAATTTGATTGATATTTTCATCACACTGTGATAATAGTGTGAATAAATATAACTGTTGACATCATGTGATCGTTAATTCCATTGGAACACATACAACGTAGAAATTAACAATGAAAAATGTTTTGAACATTTAAAACAAAATTTACATTTTACCAACATTAAACACTTTTTCGATTCAATTTACCACAATCTTTCAAATGATTTTCTATTCGATATAAACACATTTATATCACTTAATAATATTTATTTGCCATCTAAATAAAAGTCACACAAAATATATTGATTATTAGTGGATACATTTATGCCAACTTACAAGTTTCAAATGAAATAAGTCATTTATAGATTTTCACAATGAGTAAATGTTTTCTTTATAATTTAAATAATGGAATTCATGAAACAATTTACCATTTATTTATCAGCTTAATTAACATGTCAATTTTATCTTGAATAAACTCATTATAGATGGAATACAATTACACAATTGTCTAAGGTACATATAAATTTCATTCAAATTTATAATAACGACTGATAAAAACAATTTAAACGGAAAAAAATATTTCAAAAACATATTTTATGTTTGAATTTTGTTATTATGCTAAATTATCTAAAAATCATCTGATACTCTTTGATGAAATCGTGACTCAAACATTGTTAGACCACTAGTAGAAACCTGGAAGCACTGGACTAGCATTTCGCCCTAGTATGGGACTCTTCAGCTATGCGGATCCATACTGCGACGAAACAGCCGTCCAGCGCTTACACGTTTCTCATAGTGGTCGAATGATTATTTGATTCACGATTTCGGTACAAAACAACAGTCTCCATAACTCTCTGATGGAAAAACTATTTGATTAATTGGTTTTATTTATATACATTGAGACTCTGAACAAGATTGCGATGAGTTGATTGTTATTTATTAAATCCCTGCATGTTAATATGAGATGAAAACAACTTAAACCAATACAAACATATATACTCGGTTCTATGCTGCTTATAGCCCATCAACTAAGTGAATCTTCATCTTATTCCCTACTACTGTCACGGTAGAGAAAATTTGTAGCTCTGATGGATGATGATGATGAAGTTTTGTTCTCTGAGTTGGATATTTCTACAAGAAGTTTCTACTGATGATGTTGTTCACAAGGAAAATCAATACACCTTCATTTTCAATCAATATGCATTTTGTAATCTAATAATCAGACTGTGTGATTACTGAGGATGACATACATTGTCCGAATCCTCAACTTTTAATATTTAACATACATTTTAATTGGTTACTAATGTATGATATTGGATTTGTTCATACAAATTAAGAAAATTAGTTGAGAAAACTGATTATATATATATATACACTGATGAATTATTGTTTGATACAGTTGGAGTATATCTGATCCATTGCATACCTTAACCAAAAATAGGAAAAATACTTAAATGAATATGATGTTTATTTAACAATTTTAGGAAGACATCATTAACTCTAGCAATTTCTCTGTAAACGAAACAATCGTTTTTATTCAGTATTATATATGGTGATATTTGAAGTATTATCATTCTCATGATAGGATTATGGGGATTGTTGAGTTTCGTCGAAATCACGAATCGATCACTATTCGATTTCCGAGGGCGGCGGTCAGAGATGCGCATTGCTGATGAGTCCCACATTAGGCTGAAATGGCTGTTCAATGTTTTTAGGTTTCAAATGATGGTCTAAAAATGACTGATATTATGATATTATCATTTTATTTATTTAGATATTTATAAAATAACATTTCAATGATCAAAACCCGTTATATTTATACAGATTGACTACTTTAGACAATAAATGCACTTTCCAATTACTATAATGATAAGTAACTGAATTTCGGAATGGTGACTCAACAGTTAACTGGAATATAGTAAAGTCTTAGGTCCAATCTAAATTGTTTCTCATCAGCTATATTCAACTGATTGTCATAGAGAAATAGTGGTATATAAGTAATGCAAAAACTTAACCTCTGACCAATCAAATTTGACGGAAAAATAAAGTGAAATTAGAACGAAAAACTTGCTGCTAAATGAATATTTTAATAGTCAAAATTCATTTTTAGATAGACAGACCGACCTGAATATGGACATACAGGCCATAATCTTGGCAACTAGGTGAACAATCCACATGGTCATAATAATATGTTGCAAAAGCTTGTGACTGACTTACTATACAACGTTGACAAATCATGTTATTTGTATAGCTCATTTTGCTCGGCATACGGGTAAATTAAAGGGACAGAGAATCATCAAACATCTTAATAAAATGGGTTCAATGTACTTTTTGCACTTGTGCTAAGCTCATCTATCTGAAACGAAATGAATACACACAAAAAATTAATCAATCTGATAATGATTCTGAATTATCCAGTTTATTCAGAGATGGAAAGTGTACATATTTGACATGTCACAGAATTTCCCCACTTTTTAGGACTCCCAAACACGATGACAAACTGATCGATAAATACTAGTTCATCCAGATGTTCTTACCACTATTATAGACATCAGACAATAAGAAAGAACAGTTTCAGTACTTGAAAGACTATTTCGTAGGTTCTTAACGTTTTGTTATCAAAAAATAAGTTTTTGTTGCATATGTTTTGATAAGTATAAATATTTTCTCTTGGAACAAAGATGATTTACTGTTTTTTGAAAACAAATGAACCATTTCCTACATAACTTTTAACTGTCTATAATACAACCGAGAAGAGACTTAACTATAAGAAGGCATAAAAGATCAAATCTCTAACTTTTGAATATAAATGGACATAATCCACCGAGTAGTTAAACTTGATGACTTAGCTGAAAAACCTGTCATGTTTACTGATTTACTATGTTTTAAAAACTAAATATTTCACTTTGATTTGTAATGTTTTGCATTATCCCGTTGCCGATTTTTAAAAAAATGCAATTCGATTAGTTTTCGTTAGCATACATACATCCAGTGCGAACCATCTAACCAAGTCGATTAATCGAATTTCATTTAAGGCATAGACAAGCTAATAATCCAAAAGATTAAAATTTAAACCGAAATTCATACGTTTTACATAAGTGAATGACTATGTGAACTCGAAAGTTAAGTGGATAACGCAATGGCATCTGAAGCTGTATGTGCCCTGTCTAAGTCCCTTCAATGAATATCAACTCTGCTATTTAGGTACATCTAGTGATAACTCCTAAATAGGGCAAAACATGTATTAATCACACTTCATTGATTCTCTATAAAAAATTTAACTATTTCAGTTTTTTGTCATTTATTAAATCTAATACTAGCTGGATAAAAAGATTTGTACACAATTTTTTTTAAAATTTTACGTACGTTAGCACATTACTACTTTATTTCTAAGATGTTACAAAAATCACTCAAACTGTTTATCTTAGATTCACATTGGTACTTACTTTTTGAAGACACTCTTAGAGAGTGACTTGTCTTCAAGACCTTATCTCATTTGAACAGACAGAAAATGGTTTAATTTAATTTTGTAAACTGTGTACAGTTTAACACAAACCTCTTCAAATAATATAACTTATTATTCTAGCTAAAAGATGCATAAATTAAAACTCATAAACAGTTGACTTCAGATATACATTAAAAAAAAAACTCAGATTATCATAAGAATTGGGACACACTGAAAATATCTATGTTTGTATTCGTTAAACGATTTTTTTTTGAGACAAAAGATTAACAGACTTTCTATGAATAAAAACAAATAACTAAAATTTATTTCCATTGAAATTTCTCTATCTGTATCTGTCTGTCTATCCATCTAAATATATACATGTTTGTCTGTTTATCCACTGTCTAATTTTAACATTTCCCAGTTTATGTGAAAAAAACAAACCAAAGTAGTCAAGGTGAATCATATGGTTGGCATCCAACAACTAAAAGACCATTTCTCATAAACACTAGTTCTTTTTATTTGACAGACTAATGAAGCGGTTTTTTTTAATGTTTATGAACATCAAAAGTAGATTTGTAATTTTGTAAGATAATAAAAATAGATCAAAAAGTCTACTTACGCTATTTCGAAGTTAATGACTGATTTGTTTAATTTTATCAGTAAACTAAAGCCAATGCCTGTGTATTTTCCATTGTTCAGTTATTTTATAATGAATAGAAATAGTTTCGGTTGATATTCACCAAGTTATGCTACAAACGGATTTTCTTCAACTGTTCAATTTACAATGCAGTAGACTGTAATAATGCTTTGTTATCGATTACATAAACATCTTGAGAACAACACTATGAAGAATTCTAAGCAGTAATTAGCTGCTTTTTCAAAAAGTATAAATTCTATCCCACTTAAAGTAAACTAACACGCATCAACTCTTTATTTACTTAAAAAGTGATTGTTGTATCACTAGTTTGAATGGTTTCTATTACACTATTGTGTTGAAAAATAGGATTTGATTTTGACCAATTCGGTCTCGTGTGCTGTTATGGGTATGACGGTGGTTGTTACTTCCCGGCTGCCCACACCGTGGAACGTTGTTTCTTGAGGGACCTGAAAACGAAGATAGATTAGTGTTGGTCTTGGAGACCTGGGTGTGCGACCGCAGAGCCCAAGGGACAACTGCTTGAGGACGGTCACGCACGGCCTTTTTATGAAAGGTTTTTTGAGGATTAGCTCTGCTCTTAAAGGCCCTTAGTGGACACCCTTACCCAAGGAGACGGAAATCCGTGAGTTAGGGGAGGTGTGACATTTTTAGGGCCGACCTTTTCTAACCCTTCCTTCCTTGTGAGAAGGCAGCATCGCTGCAAATGCTGGTTGTCCGAGGGAAACACCTTACTGCTGTCACACCCCTCTGCAGTCAGCAGTACGACTTCGCCCTCAGACCTTGAGTAGCTGCTTTTAGTCTCATCGCTCTCCAATCGACCTGCCTGGCATGGTAGAACCTTCAGGAACATAAGTTCTAGCCAATATAGCTCGGTTGGGTCATCACGATAGTCAAGCCCGACCACCACGTCAAGGTAGCAGCTTCGGTTGGGTGTGTTGAAATATAAGTTCCTTGAATGAAGTCCTCGATATGGACTGTAATTAGATGATCGTCTTTCTTTTGGTGGAATTCGTGACAATTTTGTTCTGAATATCAATAACAATAAAATATCCGGACAGTAGTTGAAGGAATTTTTCAACTAGATCTGACTATAAGTTGCTATTATCCAGAAATACTTTGTAGCATCTAAAGATTCAAACACAACAGATTATGAAGGTTTACAGAACAATGCGTTTCACCTAACCAATGTATAGTTTAAAATAAGTAGTAGTAGAAATATTCTCAACTATTTTATACATAGATAAACAAAATTCCTCACTAAGTACTATGAATATTTATCAGTACATGAAATAAGATCACCAAACTCTTTACAGGCAATAAAAATATCATATTCATTAAGTAAACTAGTAGTGATTGTAGCTTAGTGAATTAGTTGTTCAAAGTTTCTAGTGATGTAAATCACATTCTGAGATTATGATGCAAAACTACATAATCAGTACAATCTTGTATCTAATTATTTCTAATTTTTTTTCCATATTCTAATCAATCAAACTTTGGAATCCATTTTAAATAAACTGAATTTATAACATGTGAAATAACATGAATTATTAATGCACAACTGTAAAAAATGATTAACTTGACCATCATAGTTGTGATCTACAGTCCTGTCTCTTGATTATTTTTCAATAATTAAAACTTTAACAGTCATAATTCAATTATTTATCATCTCAGCAAACTCTATTCTCTTCAGTTATTTGTTCTATATATCTTGTGCAATTAATTTTTTTAAACCAAATATAAAACAAAACTAATAATTTGCAAGCAACACATTACTTCATTTCAATCATTCAATATTAAATGAAGGGAAGGGATCATAAAATCCAATCATTCAGTCTATTATAACAATAATGACAAACTATTATAATAATACTTAAATTAATAAATTTTAATCAAAAGTTTTTCATATTGGAAATAAACTAAACTCCAGTCTAATTCTCCATAGCATTGATATCAAGTAGTATCAAATGGTGCACATTTGAAAATTCAAATAAAACACAACAGTTGTTATCAATGGCAGTATAAACCACAAGATTTACATTTCAAAAGCCCTAACCTATTTTACCATGCTATTTAAATTTCATTGAGTTTAAATATTATTTTCATTGATTACAATTTTGATAGATTTGAAACTTGTGGGTGATGAGATATGAAGAATAGGCGATCGATAATTCCTAACTTAAATCTATTTTTAAATGGTTAGATTAAATTCACACATTGTAGAAATATTATTAGTGCCAGACATATAGTCCATATAAAAATGTCGTCCAGTATGATACATTAATGACAAGTCAACATTACGTGACTATCGGTATATTGAACATTCGTTCTCAAAAAAAGCCTTAATTTTATAAAATAATATCCATATTGTTTTGTCTTTATCACTTTACCGACCATCTTAGTGAAGTACATTTTCAAGGTCATTGTGCATACAACATAATGTTATCTCAGACAGACAAAGCTCTAGAAAACTCTTAATTATACATGCATGAGTCATATTTATTCAATGGTTTTAGATGACAAGACAGAGAAGTTGTAAAACACACGTTGTTATAATGTTCAATGTCCTATATTGATGTTACTATTCATAGCGCAGTTTGTACTTATTGGTATAATATGGTTCCAGCATTTCAAAATTTTTGTAATATCTAAATATTTTACATTTTTTTGGATACTGCGGACTTTAAAGATAATTTTTATCACAAACTTGAACAAGAGCCCGTAGTAAAATAAGAAGTATTGAATAGAGACGTTTTATCTTATGGTTGACAACTAGCCCTTATCATTTTCGACTTGAATGTAGGCCGCGTTGAATTGTATATTGACTAGAGAGGAAAATTTAGGACAATGGATTTTTAATTCGTGAATAAACGGTTTCAAAATCTCCGTGAAACCTAAACTATTGAATTCGAGATCGTGTAACTTCGGATTTCTGATATACGGGTGATTACTGAAAACCAGCAAACATAACAGCATATCGATAATATTGAAAATGGATTACTTTCGATAGCACCTTGAGTTCGGAAATTTGTGGAAACTGTTCTGTCTGAATTTAGGTGTTTCAAGGAATGAGTTCCTCAGGAGGACTATTAAAAACTAGAGGGCATTAAAAAGTTGTTACATCTTGTTTAGGACACTCTAGCAACATGATCTTATAATCCATCTCGGAACAGACCCGAAACCTTCAGATTTTACATTGGCCATGATACCATTGAGCCACAATGAATTCAGCCTTTCATATTTCCAAAGTTAATAATTCGTATTGAAATATGATGGTTAATTAATATCATAATTGATATATACGTCACTCTTCACACATTGTCTGATATCATAAGCTGTATACATAAAAATTTATTTTGGGAGACAAAGAATCACTGGTGAACTCACAACTCTAGCTATAATTATTTATCGCAATACCGTTAATAATACTCAAAAACTAAGAGTTCGAAATCAAACCTGGGACCCTCAGCTCTCAAAGTGTACACTTAATCTTTAGAAGACTGAGCTGGCATCTATGAAATACAACAATCATCATAAATCCCATTTCGTAAAATTTAATTATGATGGATTTTTGTTGATCTCTGAAACAATTAACTTTGAATATTTCATGTTTAAATTGGAGAATATTTTCTTTTGAAAACAATCCATCATTTTATGTTTTCTCTTATTTTTCTCTATTCAGTGATTGCAGCAAATAATTTGAAATGGACAACATCTGGAACATTTAAACCTTTTATTGAAATAGTATTGTTTGGTCCATTATTAAGTGATAAAAAGCATAAATTTGCAACAAAATCAAAAAATAATGTTTGGTCTCCCGTATTCAATGAAACATTTACATTGTATGTTTATTCAAAACCATGAATATATGGTTCTTATTTGAATGAAATCATTTTTTTTTAAATGAAGCTTTCAGGGTTTTTTTGGAAAGCAAATTAGTGTTTCTTTAGGATTTTCTTATTGACTCATTTTAACTTATTCTGAATTATTGTGATTGGATTAAAGAGAAGACTGTTCTTGATGAATGAGTAATGAAATATTCATAGGTTCACTGACAGACTGATCTTAGTCAGAGCATCATTAACAATCAAGAAGCATCAAATAGCTAGATATGAGACTAGTTAGGTTTGGTCATGTGATATAGTGTTAAGGAGCAATTTACACAAAGAATTTATATGCGAACAACGACTAAGACATTATCGTTTTCAATACTTTTTGATATCTTGTTCATCGGAATGTTTAATAGAACATTAAATAATCTATCGAAGATGCAGCACTTAGAAAAATGATGATAAAAATGAAGGTTGATAGAGAATCATTGAAACTAATACTGAAATCACAAACGTTACTGACCTGTCTAGTATAATAATAGTTCAAATCCTATTTATAATGTAGTTATTTCATGCCTATACTAAAGTATCCTCAAAATATTCCATTTTGACTGCCAGTACTGTATGTATTGAAAAGCAACTGCATAGTGAAAATGCTAAATTTTTCTTCTATTTGTATATGTCTGATTTCATTTGATAATTATATATGTAAAACAGGCTTTAATCAACTATATAAAATTGTATGTGCAGATATTTTAAAAGTGTGCCACTGTATTACTTCGCGTCGGGGAGATAACTAACTGTCTTACACCCTATAAGTTGGCGGAGTCGTTAATCCGCATTACTAAAGAACCCTACCTATTCTAGGACAGAATGACTGTCCAGTGGCTCTAGATTTTCAAAGGTAACATAACTAAGATCATTTTTATTTCTTTACTGAATGTTTTAGCATTATGATTTTTTTGCATGTTTTTCTTGTCAAAATTCTAGTTTTCTCAGTGCTGGTTCCGACCCGGAATCTTATGAATTGCATATATGCGCAAAAGATTATTGTTTCGGTCGAACAGATCGATTGATTGGTTTGACTGTATTACAACTACGTGATTTAGCAACAACAAGTGATTTAAATGTTTCACCTACACTTAATCCAAGAGGTGGTGGAACTGCTGGTGGTCAAAGTGGTGCATGTGCATGTATTTGTAGCCTGGGAAAAAGATTACATCTTGATGATACCGGATGGACAATACTTCGTATATTATCACAACGTCCTCAAGATGAGATAGCTCGTGAATTTGTCCGTCTCAAATCAGAAGTTCGTAGTCCTTGTGATTCAATAGGAAATACTGCTAATTCTGTTACTAGTAGTTCATTGAATGGATCTGTTCCACGTAGCCGATAACATATGCCTTATATATATTTCTTCTGCAAACAATTCACAGGGACCATACAACTTATTCACAAGCTAATTAAAAAAAACGATACATTTTTCAATAGTCTTCCTCATTTTGTTGACAGAATTTATCTGTGTCAATCTAATAGAGGTGAAAATATTCGTAAACAGAAAATTTATATTTACCAATATCAGCCTTACACATTTGTACATCTATGATTAATCATACTTTAATCATTAGTGATATATTATTATTATTATTACTACTACACAAAACAATATGTGCATATTTCGTTTAAATTACCTCAAAGGATAAAGTGTGTTTGAAATTTCATCATAAAAGTTCACTTATGAATTAGGGATTTTAAGACA
>OX103971.1:66671293-66693147 GCA_944470395.2 Schistosoma turkestanicum
TTGCACTTAGTATGCTTGATGCTATTACGAGTTTACCTTAGTCGATAAACGCGAACGATACTTTTACCAGCTTCCAGGGAGGCTACCTTGAATCCAACGGTAAAACAGAAGTCTTGGTAAGCGTAGAAAGTATATTCTACAAACACCCAGCAATCCCAGTACAATCAAGCATACAACTCTCGTTTATTTATACAACATAACAACGTCCTTGAGACAGTTAAGAAAATAGCATACTAAAATACACAGCAGCCAATCACAGCCATGGATTTTCCTGGTGGGAATTGAAATCTCAAGGTCATTTGATCAGCCCCTGCTGGCGAACGTGAAAACCGAAATACGGCATTATCAAGCGAATTTTGGGGATCTAACATCCCCAACACTCCTCCCCTTTTTAATAGCGTGTTCTCCTGTGGTTGACTTGCATCTTGACTATTGTTCGCCGCTGTCTGAGGGGATACCTTCGGGAACGAAGAACAGCTTGCTGCTGAGTTTCTTCTCGTGGCGGGGCTCTCGGTAGGTTGAAGGTATCAAGCAAGATGTCAAGGGGAAGGCTTTCTGCTCTTGATGGGCGATCTGGGGCTAGCCGTCTGCGTATCTGATTGCGATGACGTGACCATTTATCACCTCCTACCTCTACTTCGTACATAACTCGACCAACCCTTCTGACCACTCTCGCTTCTACCCAAGGACCATGGTTCGTTCTGTAGTCGCGGGCAAACACAGGGCATCCTACTTCGTAAGCGGATTGTCTTTGCTGCTTTGTCTCTACTGATGAGGGTGCATTGGTCGGATGCATCAGGCTGTGAATCGTTTTCAATCTTCTTCCCATCAGGATTTCAGCTGGGGACTTTTGCTCCGGTAACAATTCATTTGGTGTTGTCCGATAGACGTACAAGAAATTTTGTAACGTTTCGGCTGGCGTCCCCTCCCCTTTTGACTTGAGCAGTGCTCTTTTAAACGTATCCACAAACCTTTCCGCCTGCCCATTCGATTGCGGGTGGTATGGTGGCGAGCGTAAGTGTTTAATAGCTAGCCGTTGACAGAAATTCTGGAATTGGGAAGAGGTGAATTGAGAGCCATTGTCGGATACGATCACATCTGGTATGCCATTTCGTGAGAAAATTTCAGTTAGGAGCTGTATAGTCTTAGTTGTAGTGGGCGGCATAACGGGGCTGATTTCCGGCCATTTAGAAAAGGCGTCGACGACAATTAAATACATAGTTCCATTTATTGGGCCAGCGAAGTCGACATGTATCCTGGACCAAGGATGCTCAGGTTTGGGCCATGAAACCGGCGGAATTTTGGCATTCATCTTTGCCGCCTGCTGACACCTCATGCATTTTTCAACCAACGCTGTGACATGTTGATCCATGTGAGGCCAGTATGCATAACTTCTGGCTATGGACTTCATTCGTTTAATCCCAGGATGACCAAGATGGAACTGTCTCAGCACTTTTGCACGAAGGGATGCTGGAACCACTACTCTTTCACCAAACATGAGACAATCGTTCACGATGCATAGTGAATCCCGCCGCTGATACAGTTGCTTGATGTCACCTTCAAACTTTTTCGACGGCCAACCTTTAGTGACATATTTCATCGTCATCTTGATGATGGGGTCGTTTCTAGAAGCATTTTGTATGTCTGTTGCAGACACCGGTAATGCGCGAACTGCGGTTGTCAGATCACATTCTGCGTGGTCTTCTACTGACAGAGATGCGATCACCATGTTTTCCTCAGCCGCCACTTGATCATTAATGAGTCGTGACAAAGCGTCTGCTTGACCGAATTGTAGAGTGCGTCGATATTGGATTTCGAAATCATACCCCAAAAGTACCAAGGCCCATCGCTGAAGACGATTTGCAGAATGGGCTGGAATGCCGGACTTTGAACCAAATATTGCTAACAGAGGCTTGTGATCTGTGAGGAGCGTGAATCTCCGACCGTACAGAAACTTATGGAAACGGCGAACAGCAAACACAAGGGCAAGAGCTTCTTTCTCTATCTGGCTATACTTCTTTTCTGCTGGGGTCAGTGTACGGGATGCATGCATAACGGCTTTTTCTGACGCGTCTGGAAACTGATGTGAAATAACAGCACCTAGGCCATATGCTGAAGCGTCTGCTGCTACGATGATCGGCATGGATGGATCGTAGTGTGTTAATAACAATTCCGAGCTAATTATAGACTTGAGTTTACCAAAAGCCGCGTCACACTCTTTATTCCAGTTCCATGTGCTATGCTTCTGCAGTAGACAATTCAATGGAGCGCGAATATCATGCATCGAGGGAACAAAAGCTGAATAATAACTGATCAAACCGAGAAAAGATCGTAATTCGGAAACATTAGTGGGAGTAGGCATCAGTTTGATAGCTCGGATGTTTTCAGGATCCGGTCTGCAACCGTCGGCATCAAAGATAAATCCCAAATACTTTACCGACTGCAATAGAAACTAGCATTTTTCTGGGCGTAACCGGAAACCATTGTCACTGATGCGTTGTAGTACCAATGTCGTGCGTTCCCGTAGCTGTTCTAACGTCTTCGCAACAATCAAGATATCATCGAGATAAGCTGCAACCCCTGGGATATCTGACAGGATTGTATCCATTAGTTGTTGGAAGATAGATGGCGCAGTCTTAACTCCAAAAGGTAGACGGTTATACTGAAACAAACCGCGATGAGTGTTGATAGTAAGCAGCTCTTTAGATGCTTCATCGACTTCCACTTGCAAATAAGCATCAGCTAGGTCAAGCTTTGCGAAGAACTTTCCCCCATTCAGCATAGTGAACAGATCTGCCGGGACTGGCAGAGGATAATGATGCTGTTCTAGAGCTGCGTTGAGACCTGTAGAGAAGTCAGCACATATACGTATCGTGCCGTTGGCCTTCTTGATAACGACTATAGGTGCTGCCCAACTGGAGTAAGAAACGGGAGTAATAACTCCTTGTCGTTGAAGGCGATCCAGCTCTTCATCTACTGTTGCTAATGTAGCATACGGTACAGGTCTCTTTGGACGAAAAGCAGGCTTAGCCCCATGTTTCAACCGAAGTGTTGCTTTCATAGCAGTGCACCGACCTAATCCAGGTTCAAAAATGGTTGAAAACTCTGTCATCAGCTTCTTCGTATACGCTTCTGGGTCATGTCGTTGTGATACCAGGTTGCATATGGTATTTAGCGGGACATCAGCCAATTTTAGCTGGTCGAACCAATCTAAACCAAGTAAATTTAGATCAGCTGGCGTTATATAGCATACCCCAGTAAACGACGAATCTCGGAAAGCAACTTTACATTCCAATTGTCCTAACAGACGAAGATAATTACCACACGCTGTGCGAGGCTTTTGTGTTGTGTGCTGCAGGCTTGGGCTGCCCAACTTGGTCCAATTTTTGCGTGAGAGGATAGTGACATCAGATGCAGTATCTATTTGCATTCTACACAAATAACCGTTAATATTAAGAGTAATAAATTTCCTCTCACCCGGTGATGAACTTTGGCAGGAAGATATTAGGCTCAATGCATTGGTACAGGATCTAGGAACAGGCTTCTTAGCACTTCTGGATCGCTTTGGCTTTTTCTGTAGGCAAAAGCCATCTTTATGACCGATGACTTTACACTTCCTGCATCTATGCTGCCTAAATGGGCAGTTCCGTACATAGTGCCATGAACCGCAGTGCCAGCAAGCAGAAGGTGGATTCATTTTGGGTTTTTGGGCCGAATTGGAATTTTTCTTTTCACTAATGGAATGCACGTATGATGAGAGGCCCTTGTTACCGACCATGGAGGTATCATGCTTCAAGTTTACTAATCTCTGGCACTCTGCAGTTATTTCTTGAAGCGAGATGTTTGGGCACTGTTCAATTTTACTTAGGATTCTGGTTCTTATATCAGCATCGTCGGGAGATTGTAAGCTGCACACAAACACAAGGCACTTAAACTGATCTTCCGTCATTGATGATAATTTAAATCGTTCGCATTCACGATTTACTAAGCCAGCATGCTTTACCCAGTCATCTTCATTTGACTTGATTATTTTGAGGCATTGATAACGAATATTAAAGAGAGATGACTGTTCAGAGAAGATTTGCGACAGCGTATCAATTGTAGCATCAAAAGAGAAATCTCGTGGGTTCTTTGGGAGGATGAAATTACTGTAACGTTCGTGTTCGATTGTGCCGAGCTTTCTCAAAAGGATTCTGACTTTGGTGGCGTCATCAAGATTGTTGAGGTCGACCTTGAACAAATCCTCATACTTCTTAAACCAAGACTCGAAAGTCACACCAGCAAGGCCGTCAAAATGAAATTCATGAATGGAATTAACTATCGAGTCTGTATGCGGATTATATGAATCATCGGCAAAACCTCTGTGATTCAAATTCATTTGTTTCATTAACAGCTCCAACATACGTTCCTGGAACTGTTCATATCGTTTACCTTGACGTTCCAGTAAAGATTCTAACTGTTCAAGATTAATTGACATTGTGAATTGTGAGCCCCGTCGCCACTGATATGTTCGGCACTTAGTAGTATGCTTGATGCTATTACGAGTTTACCTTAGTCGATAAACGCGAACGATACTTTTACCAGCTTCCAGGAAGGCTACCTTGAATCCAAACGGTAAAACAGAAGTCTTGGTAAGCGTAGAAAGTATATTCTACAAGCACCCAGCAATCCAGTACAATCAAGCACACAACTCTCGTTTATTTATACAACATAACAACGTCCTTGAGACAGTTAAGAAAATGGCATACTAAAATACACAGCAGCCAATCACAGCCATGGATTTTCCTGTTGGGAATTGAAATCTCAAGGTCATTTGATCAGCCCCTGCTGGCGAACGTGAAAACCGAAATACGGCATTATCAAGCGAATTTTGGGGATCTAACATCCCCAACAAATACACTTTTCATTTGACTATTATAACGTTACCTTCACTTTTGTTGCTTATTATGTGTTGACATTAACAGTAACTAGTTTTTGTCGATCGATATTTGATTGTGATGCTTTCTGTATAGAAACAGTGAAATTATTTAATACGTAATTAATAAAAAATTTGCTGATGATAGATAACAAATTTTTTTTTATTAAATATCAAAATTCTAGACAACGAATCATTCATCTCAATACACCTTATTTATCATGATTATTTATCAGCATTTCTGACAAATTTATGAACGCTTTTAATAGAAAAATAAATATTGTATGATGTCGACTAGAATTATAGCTATAGGCGACCAGAGCAGAGCATGGCAGAAATCCATAAGGTCACTGAGAAGTGGACTGAATCATGTTGGTAAATGTGAACTACCTGGTTGGTGTCCTCGACATGGTAGTAACTGATGATTGGAGACCTTCAACGACATGGCTCAAAATCATTTATAATGGAGCAGGTGCATCTACTCTCTGTGTTCTATGAAATTCTAATTCTTTTGAATGTCATCACCTCTACCTTTCTCTTTCTGACTTTATCTCACTGAATTATACTTCTTGAATAATATCTTCGCTCCCTAATCTTCTCCATTACTGATAATACTTCTACTCTCTACCACTATGGGGTTCGAACTGTGCTAATGTGGTGAGGCAACCTGAACTGATGTACGTACGTACGAAGTTCTACGTTGCTATTTATTGCTTGATTGATTGATTGATTGATACAACTTATTTCTGATTATATTGATGTCATTTTTGTTTTCATTAGATAAACCTGCAATTGAAGATAGTGTTGGAGAGATTTCAATTCATGTCGATCTCTTTCGTCATGCTTCACATGGTGAGCATAAAGTGACTATAACTGGTAAGTAAAAATTTTATTTGGTGAAATTTATTCAAATAAAAACTATAACCAAACTATTGACTAATGAAATAACGGAATGATTTAAATGAACTTTCAGTGAAATTCAAACGGACAGTTTCACAACATCAAGCAGGAAGTTTCTGATGGTCGATAAACATAAGTTTTACCTGTAAACATCACTATACCTTCTCGTGATTGGGGGTATTGCATACGAAATTTAGAGGATGGGAAGCGAATGTTTATTTCTTTAGCTGGGTTGGTGAGTATGGAGGATTCATCTAGGGGTGTTGAAAAACCCTGATTCAAAACTAATGATGTACATGTGCTCCAGAAGGAACAAATTCTGTATAAACCTTATGCTGGTCAATAGCCACTATGGAACTAAATCTCCTGACGTTGCTTTACTGCCTTATGGACTAGATCTCTGTCCTCGGTGATTGGCCACAACGAAAACAACCTGCTTAGGTCAAGGCATCATAGTAGTATCCCAGCCCACTCACAGATTTACTGATTTGTGTAGTGTGCAAAAAATATTTAGTGTCCCTTTGAACCGATAATTGTTCTTAAACAAATAAATGTAAAAAATTAATCCGTTGCAATATTTTCCACTGTAAACTGATTAGAGATTCATCAAGAAAGCTTAATTTCTAGAACATTACTGTGTTTTCTGCCAAGTATCTGATGTCAAAGACTACTATTAATATCTCGGTAATCTTGAACTTTTTAAATTTCATCACTAACATCTTGCAATCGCATGAAGCACTGGGTTTGATTAAAGTCATATCCGAACTACATATTGGACTAAAATTGGAATACACTTTGATATAGATATGCTATGCTTTTGCTGATTAGGATACGACTTGATATTGACGAACGGAACGATAACCAGTGACCCAACAACAATAAAGCTAGGCTGTTATCTACGGCACAGCCCCGATTAACTAGAGCAAAACGTCTGAAGTCACAAGGAAGAAGAAATAATCCGCAAGCAACCCCGAGAGAACGAATTAAAAAGCATTCATTTAAAGTGTGATGTATACAGTACAAAAAGGGTGCTTGAGAGACTTACAAAAAGAGCACTAAAAGAAAAAACTAACCAATGAGGTTCAAGGTTTAGCCAGCGACTTCTGGGGATCTAGAATTCCCAAACAAAATATTGTTCGAAAATCGGATAGATAATATTTGATTAACAACTAGTAGAGGATAATTAGTGAATTTTCAAGTTACGCATTTATGTCTTCTACCATTCCTTGGACATAGGTCACAGACCAGGGCTCTCCAACAAACTCTCCTTTCCAGCTCTATCCGATTGCTGTTCATTCTTTTGATTCTCGGAATAATGTGTTCCTTGGTCTAGCTCTTTTCATTTTTCCCTGAGGATTCCAAGTTAGGGCTTGTCTTGTGATGTAGTTGGGTGCTTTCCTCAATATGTCTTCTATCTACCTCCCTAGTTTCCTCCTCAGCTGGAATCTGGTTCGTTCTTCCGCACAGTAGGTTGTTGCCGATGGTGTCTGGCCAACGAATCGGAAGTATTTTGCGTGAACAACTATCAATAAACACCTGTATCTTTTGGATGATGGCTTTTGAAGTTCGCCTCGTTTCCACTCCACACCAGAGAACTGTTTTGACGTTCGAACTGAAAATTCTGACCTTTGTGTTGGTTGACAGTTGTTTTAAGTCGCAGATGTTCTTCAGTTGTAGAAATGCTGTCCTTACTTTGTGTCGGAGGATCTTGCTTTTTCCCGTAGGTATGTCGAGACCTACTGCTGCAGAGGCTGCTACACTGGTCGTCTTCCCCTGAGTTCGTCATTGCGTGTGCGATAGAAGAGCCAGATCATGTGCGCAATCTAGATTGTCCAGCTGTATTCTAGAAGTACATGGTATCCCGTGCTTCTGCCCAGATGGTAACGTCTTCATAATCCAGTCGATCACCAATAGAAAGGGCAACGGTGAGAGTAAGCAATCTTGCCTGACACCGGTTTTCACTTGGAACGAATCGGTGGGCTGTCCGCCATACGCGATCTTACCGTTTAATCCGTCATAACAATTTTGTGTGATGCTGACAGTCATCTCAGGCACGCCATAGCCCCCACGGAGTCTCCCTAATTTCCACTTGTTCATGCTATCAAATTCTTTCTCCTAGTCAATATAGTTGGTGTATACTGTTGAATTCCATTCAACCGATTGTTCAACAGTGATCCGCCTGGATCCATTCTAACGGTACTGCCGGTCTCAAGCGTGGATAAATGAGGAGGGTTAAGCATGAGGTTAATAACCCTATCTCGTAGAAGGAAACGTTGCTATAAAAAGCGCCAACCAGAAAATTTCACTTAACCGAAAGCTTCAAGTATTCGTTGTAAATGAGAAATTGTGGTTAATTAAATGTACACATGTAACCAGTGAAATGTGACAAATTCATGAGTAAATAGTTTCAACAATATCTGTACAACTCATTTTTATTCTGGTACTATTTTGAAATCAATCAGAACTTGTATTAAAGTCCCAGAGTAAACGTCAACGCTGGGATGCCAGTACATCCAACTGACGAATCCTAAATAAGATGAAACTTGCTTCCTAGATTCCACTGCTAGTTATTTATCTATCTCCGCTTATAATACTTTTTTTGACTTCATGGCAGTGCGCAAGGGATACACATATGCTAAAAGCGACTTATTAATAGCACTCGTAAACATTGACGGGAAGATTCAAGTAACCAATACAAATGAATTACAGTAGACGTATAATTTTGTTTGGCATTTTAAATAGTCTTCTTGCAACAACTATTGTTTCAGTAAACTTATAGAATCACTTATCTATGTTCAATAAAATTTGATTGATATTTTCATCACACTGTGATAATAGTGTGAATAAATATAACTGTTAACATCATGTGATCGCTTATTCCATTGGAACACATATAACGTAGAAATTAACAATGAAAAATGTTCTGAACATTTAAAACAAAATTTACATTTTACCAACAATAAACACTTTTTAGATTCAACTTACCACAATCTTTGAAATGATTTTCTACTCTATATAAAAACATTTTTATCACTTAATAATATTTATTTGCCATCTAAATAAAAGTCACACAAAATATATTGATTAATAGTGGATAAATTTATGCCGACTTACAAGTTTCAAATGAAATAAGTCATTTATAGATTTTCACAATGAGTAAATGTTTTCCATATAATTTAAACAATGGAATTCATGAAACAATTTACCATTTATTTATCAGTTTAATTAACATAACAATTTTATCTTGAATTAACTCACTAAAGTTGGAATAAAATTACACAACTGCCTAATGTACAAATAAATTTCATTCAAATTAATAATAAACGACTAATAAAAACAGTTTATAAGGAAAAAAATATTTTAAAAACACATTTTATGTTTGAATTTCATGATTGTGCTAAATTATCCAAAAATCATCTGATATTATTTGATGAAATCGTGACTCAACCATTGTTAGACCACTAGTAGAAACCTGGAAGCATTGAACGAGCGTTTCACCCTAGTATGGGACTCTTCAGCTATGCGGATCCAAACTGAAACGAAACGGTCATCCAGTGCTTCCAGGCTTCTCATGGTGGTCTAACGATGATCGATTCACGATTTCAATACAAAACTACAATCTCCATAACTCTATGATGGAAAAACTATTTGAATAATTGATTTTCTATGTAAACATTGATACTCTGATCAACATTGGGAAGAGTTGATCAATTTATAATTGATATCTTGTTATTTATTCAATCCCTCTATGTTACTATAAGATGAAAACAACTTAAACCAATGCATACATATATACTCGGTTCTATGCTGCTTATAGCCCATTAACTAAGTGAATCTTCATCTCATTCCCTACTACTGTCACGGTAAAGAAAATTTGTAGCTCAAACGGTTGACGATGGTGAAGTTTCGTTCTCTGAGCTGGATAGTTCTACATGAAGTTTCTACTGATGATGTTGTTCACAAGAAAAATTAAAGCTCTACAACCGAACTATCTAGCTCAAATAAAGAAACTCCATCATAATCTCTACTACTGTATCACACAATCCACCTTCCTATTCAATCAATATGCATTTTGTAATCTAATAATCAGACTGTGTGATTAGTGAAAATGACATACATTGTCCGAATTCTCAACTTTTAATATTTGAAACAAATTTTTAATGGTTCCTACGCTATGATATTGGATTTATTTATTCAAATTAGGAAAATTATCTGATGAATTATTGTTTGATACAGTTGAAGTATATCTTATCCAGTAAAAGATTGTATATCTTTAAGAATAAAAAAAAATAGAAAGAGATACTTGTATGAATATGATGTTTATTTAACCATTTTAGTAAGTAAGACGAAAGAATCGTTTATTTAGTATTATATATGGTGATATTTAAAGTATTATCATTCTCATGATAGGGTTGTGGAGATTGTTGAGTTTCGTCAAAATCATGAATCGATCATTGTTCGATTCCCGATGGCGGTCGTCAGAGATGTGCATCGCTGATGAGTCTTACATTAGGATGAAACGGCCGACCAGAGTTTTCAGGTTTCTAATGGTGGTCTAAAAATGACCGATTCATGATATTAGCATTTTATTAATGTTAGTTGTAATACTTTAGATATTTTTAAAATAACATTTCAATGATTCAGAACCGTTGCATTTATACAAATTGACTACTTTTAGACAATTAATGCACTTTTCAGTTACTATAATGATAAATAACTGAATTTTGGAATGGTGACTCAACAGTTAACTGGAATATAGTAAAGTCTTAGGTCCAATCTAAATTGTTTCTCATCAGCTATATTCAACTGATTGTCATAAAGAAATAGTGGTATATAAGTAATACAAAAACTTAACCTCTGACCAATCAAATTTGACGGAAAAATAAGGTGAAATTAGAATGAAAACCTAGCTGCTAAATAGGTCAAAATTCATTTTTAGATAGACAAACCGACCTGAATATGGACATACAGGTCATAATCTTGGCAACTAGGTGAACAATCCACATGGTCATAATAATATCTTGCAAAAGCTTGTGACTGACTTACTACACAACGTTGACAAATCATGTTATTTGTATAGCTCATTTTGCTCGGCATACGGGTAAATTAAAGGGACAGAGAATCATCGAACATCTTAATAAAATGGGCTCAATGTACTTTTTGCACTTGTGCTAAGCTCATCTATCTGAAACGAAATGAATACACAAAAAAAATTAATCAATCTGATAATGATTCTGAATTATCCAGTTTATTCAGAGATGGAAAGTGTACATATTTGACATGTCACAGAATTTCCCCACTTTTTAGGACTCCCAAACACGATGATAAACTGATCGATAAATACTAGTTCATCTAGATGTTCTTACTACTACTATAGACATCAGACAATAAGAAAGAACAGTTTCAGTACTTGAAAGGCTATTTCGTAGGTTCTTAACGTTTTGTTATCAAAAAATAAGTTTCTGTTGCATATGTTTTGATAAGCATAAATATTTTCTCTTGGAACAAAGATTATTTACTCAGTTTTTTGAAAACAAATAAACCATTTTCTACATAACTTTTAACTGTCCATAATACAACCGAGAAGAGACTTAACTATAAGAAGGCATAAATGATCAAATCCCCAACTTTTGAATATAAATGGACATAATCCACCTAGTTGTGAAACTTGATGGCTTAGCTGAAAAACCTGTCATGTTTACTGATTTACTATGTTTTGAAAAACTCAATATTTCACTTTGATTTGTGATGTTTTGCATTATCCCGTTGTTGATTTTTAAAAAAAATGCAATTCGATTAGTTTTCGTTAGCATACATACATCCTGTACGAACCACCTAACCAAGTCGATTAATCGAATTTCAGTTAAGGCATAGACAAGCTAATAATCCAAAAGATTAAAATTTAAACCGAAATTCATACGTTTTACATAAGTGAATAACTATGTGAACTCGGTAGTTAAGTGGATAATGCATTGGTATCTGAAGCCGTAGGTGCCCTGTCTAAGTCCCTTCAGTGAATATCAACTCTGCTATTTAGGTACATCTGTGATGTGAGCTACTTATAAGTAGTATATGATGTGAGTGTCAACGTAATGTCTGCCAGCATAATATGGGGGAAGATCAAGAAAGGAAGAGTTAGAAAACAATGAAATTTGTATGAAATAGCATGAATAATGACAATGGATTGATGTTTTGCAACAGGAACAGTCCAGTTTGATAGGATGAACTAATCTTTTGCAAATGAACAATTTACGATATGGTTTTCCGATTTTACTGGGTAACTCTGTAATTTTCGTTAAACACAATTCGATTGCCCTCACCTGTGTTCTCGTTCACTACACATCTAGAGATAACTCCCAAATAGGGCAAAACATGTATTAATCACACTTCATTGATTCTGTACAAAAATTTAACTATTTCAGTTTTTTGTCATTTATTATTTATCTAGCAGGATAAAAAGATTTGTACACAATTTTTTTTAAATTTTACGTACGTTAGCACATTACTACTTTATTTCTAAGATGTTACAAAAATCACTCAAACTGTTTATCTTAGATTCACATTGGTACTTACTTTTTGAAGACACTCAGAGAGAGTGACTTGTCTTCAAGACCTTATCTCATTTGAACAGACAGAAAATGGTTTAATTTAATTTTGTAAACTGTGTAAAGTTTAACACAAACCTCTTCAAATAATATAACTTATTATTCTAGCTAAAAGATGCATAAATTAAAACTAATAAACAGTTGGCTTCAGATATACATTAAAAAAAAAACTCAGATTATCATAAGAATTGGGACACACTGAAAATATCTATGTTTGTGTTCGTTAAAAGATTTTTTTGAGACAAAAGATTAACGGACCTTCTAAGAATAAAAATAAATAACTAAAATTTATTTGCATTTAAATTTCTCTATCTGTATCTGTCTGTCTATCCATCTAAATATACATGTCTGTCTGTTTATTCACTGTCTAATTTTAACATTTCCCAGTTTATGTGAAAAAACGAACCAAAGTAGTCAAGGTGAATCATATATGGTTGGCATCCAACAACTAAAATACCATTTCTCATAAACACTAGTTCTTTATTTATGACAGACTAATGAAGCGGTTTTTTTTTAATGTTTATGAACATCAAAAGTATATTTGTAATTTTTTAAGATATAAAAATAGATCAAAAAGTCTACTTACATTATTTCGAAATTAATAACTGATTTGTTTAATTTTATCGGTAAACTAAAGCCAATGCCTGTGTATTTTCCATTGTTCAGTTTTTTTATAATGAATAAAAATAGTTTCGGTTGATATTCACCAAGTTATGCTACAAACGGATTTTCTTCAACTGTTCAATTTACAATGCAGTAGACTGTAATAATGCCTTGTTATCGATTACATAAACATCTTGAGAACAACACTATGAAGAATTCTAAGCAGTAATTAGCTGCTTTTTCAAAAAGTATTAATTCTATCCCACTTAAAGTAAACTAATACGCATCAACTCTTTATTTACTTAAAAAGTGAATGTTGTATCACTAGTTTGAATGGTTTCTATTACACTATTGTGTTGACATATAGGATTTGATTTTGACCAATTTGGTCTCGTGTGCTGTTACGGGTATGAGGGTGGTTGTCACTTCCCGGCTGCCCACACCGTGGAAGGTTGTTTCTTGAGGGACCTGAAAAGGAAGATAGATTAGTGTTGGTCTTAGAGACCTGGGTGCGTGACCGCAGAGCCCAGGGGACAACTGCTTGAGGCCGGTCACGCACGACCTTTTTATGAAAGGTTTTTTGAGGATTAGCTCTGCTCTTAAAGGCCCTTAGTGGGCACCCTTACCCAAGGAGACGGAAATCCGTGAGGTAGTGTGAGTCGTGACACTTTGACGGTCGACCTTTTCTAACCCTTCCTTCCTTGTGAGAAGGCAGCATATCTGCAGATACTGGTTATCCGAGTGAAACACCTTACTGCTGTCACACCCCTCTGGAGTCAGCAGTACGACTCTGCCCTCAGACCTTGGGTAGCTGCTTTTAGTCTCGTCGTTCTCCAATCGACCTGCCTGGCATGGTAGAACCTTCAGGAACATAAGTTCCAGCCAATATAGCTCGGTTGGGTCATCACGATAGTCAAGCCCGACCACCACGTCAAGGTAGCAGCTTCGGTCGGGTGTGTTGAAATATAAGTTCCTTGAATGAAGTCCTCGATATTGACTGTAATTAGATGATCGTCTTTTTTTGGTGGAATTCGTGACAATTTCGTTCTGAATATCAATAACAATAAAATATCCGGACAGTAGTTAAAGGAATTTTTCAACTAGATCTGACTATAAGTTGCTATTATCCAGAAATACTTTGTAGCATCTAAAGATTCAAACACGACAGATTATGAAGATTTATAGAACAATGTGTTTCACCTGACCAATGTATAGTTTAAAATAAGTAGTAGTAGGAATATTCTCAACTATTTTATACATAGGCAAACAAAATTCCTCACTAAGTACAATGAATATTTATCAGTACATGAAATAAGATCACGAAACTCTTTACAAGCAATACAAATTTCATATTCATTGAGTAAACTAGCAGTGATTGTAGCTTAGTGAATTAGTCGTTCAAAGTTTGTAGTGATGTAAATCACATTCTGAGATTATTATCATGCAAAACTACATAATCAGTACAATATTGTATCTAATTATTTCTAATTTTCTTTCCATATTCTAATCAATCAAACTTTGGAATCCATTTTAAATAAACTGAATTTATAACATGTGAAATAACATGAATTATTAATGCACAACTGTAAAAAATGATTAACTTGACCATCATAGTTGTGATCTACAGTCCTGTCCCTTGATTATTTTTCAATAATTAAAACTTTAACAGTCATAATTCAATTGTTTGTCATCTCTATAAACTCTATTCTCTTCAGTTATTTATTCTATATATCTTGTGCAATTAAGTTTTTTTAAACCAAATATAAAACAAAACTAATAATTCGCAAGCAACACATTACTTCATTTCAATCATTCAATATTAAATGAAGGGAAGGGATCATAAAATACAATCATTCAGTCTATTATAACAAAAATTTTTACAAACTATTATAATATTACTTAAATTAATTAATTTTAATCAAAAGTTTTTCATATTGGAAATAAACTAAACTCCAGTCTAATTCTCATAGCATTAATATCAAGTAATATCAAGTGGTGAACATTTGAAAATTCAAATGAAACACAACAGTTGTTATCAATGACAGTATAAACCACAAGATTTATTTTTACATTTCAAAAACCCTAACCTATTATCATACTATTTAAATTTCATTGAGTTTAAATATTATTTTCATTGATTATTACAATTTCGATAGATTTGAAACTTGTGGGTGATGAGATATGAAGAATAGGCGATCGATAATTCCTAACTTAAATATATTTTTAAATGGTTAGATTTAATTCACACATTGTAGAAATATTATTAGTGCCAGACATATAGTCCATATAAAAATGTCGTCCAGTATGATACATTAATGACAAGTCAACATTACGTGACTATCGGTATATTGAACATACGTTCTCAAAAAAAAGCCTTAATTTTATAAAATAATATCCATATTGTTTTGTCTTTATCACTTTACCGACCGTCTTAGTGAAGTACATTTTCAAGGTCATTGTGCATACAACATAATGTTATCTCAGACAGACAAAGCTCTAGAAAACTCTTAATTATACATGCATGAGTCATATTTATTCAATGGTTTTAGATGACAAGACAGAGAAGTTGTAAAACACACGTTGTTATAATGTTCAATGTCCTATATTGATGTTACTATTGATAGCGCAGTTTGTACTTATTGGTATAATATGGTTCCAGCATTTCAAAATTTTTGTAACATCTAAATATTTTACATTTTTTGGATACTGCGGACTTTAAAGATAATTTTTATCACAAACTTGAACAAGAGCCCGTAGTAAAATAAGAAGTATTGAACAGAGACGTTTTATCTCATGGTTGACAACTAGCCCTTATCATTTTCGACTTGAATGTAGGCCGCGTTGAATTGTATATTGACTAGAGAGGAAAATTTAGGACAATGGATTTTTAATTCGTGAATAAATGGTTTCAAAATCCCCGTGAAACCTAAACTATTGAATTCGAGATCGTGTAACTTCGGATTTCTGATATACGGGTGATTACTCAAAACCAGCAAACATAACAGCATATCGATAATAATAAATATGGATTATGTCATTTTACTTTTGATAGCACTTTGAGTTGGGAAGTTTGTGGAAACTGTTCTGTCTGAATTTAGGTGTTTCAAGGAATGAGGACTATTAAAAACTAGAGGGCATTAAAAAGTTGTTACATCTTGTTTAGGACACTCTAGCAACATGATCTTATAACCCATCTCGGAACAGACCCGAAACCTTCAGATTTTACATTGGCCATGATACCATGGAGCCACAATGAATTCAGCGGTTCATATTTCCAAAGTTAATAATTCGTATTGAAATATGATGGTTAATTAATATCATAATTGATATTTACGTCACTCTTCACACATTGTCTGATATCATAAGCTGTATACATAAAAATTTATTTTGGGAGACAAAGAATCACTGGTGAACTCACAACACTAGTTATAATTATTTACCGTAATACCGTAAGTAATACTCAAAAACTAACAGTTCAAAATCAAACCTAGGACCTTCAGCTCTCAAAGTGTACACTTAATCTTTAGAAGACTGAGCTGGCATCTATGAAATACAACAATCATCATAAATCCCATTTCGTAAAATTTAATTATGATGGATTTTTGTTGATCTCTGAAACAATTAACTTTGAATATTTCATATGTAAATTGGAGAATATTTTCTTTTGAAAACAATCCATCATTTTATGTTTTCTCTTATTTTTCTCTATTCAGTGATTGCAGCAAATAATTTGAAATGGACAACATCTGGAACATTTAAACCTTTTATTGAAATAGTATTGTTTGGTCCATTATTAAGTGATAAAAAGCATAAATTTGCAACAAAATCAAAAAATAATGTTTGGTCTCCCGTATACAATGAAACATTTACATTGTATGTTTATTCAAAACCATGAATATATGGTTCTTATTTAAATGAAATCTGTTTTTTTTAAATGAAGCTTTCAGGGTTTTTTTTGGAAAGAAAATTAGTGTTTCTTTAAGATTTTCCTATTGACTCATTTTAACTTATTCTCAATTATTGTGTTTGGATTAAAGAGAAGACTGTTCTTAATGAATGAATAATGAAATATTCATAGGTTAATTGACAGACTGATCTTAGTAGTTAGAGCATCATTAACAATCAAAAAGCATCAAATAGCTAGATATGAGACTAGTTAGGTTTGGTCATGTGATATATTGTTAAGGAGCAATTAACACAGCATATATATGCGAACAACGATTAAGACATTATCGTTTTCAATACTTTTTCATATCTTGTTGATCAGAATGTTTAATCAAACATTAAATAACCAATCAAAGATGCAGCACTGAGAAAACTAATGATAAAAATGAAGGTTGATAGAGAATCATTGAAACTAATACTGAAATCACAAACGTTACTGACCTGTCTAGTATAATAATAGTTCAAATCCTATTTATAATGTAGTTATTTCATGCCTATACTAAAGTATCCTCAAAATATTCCATTTTGATTGCCAGTACTGTATGTATTGAAAAGCAACTGCATAGTGAAAATGCTAGATTTTTCTTATATTTGTATATGTCTGATTTCATTTGATAATTATATATGTAAAACAGGCTATAATCAACTGTATAAAATTGTATGTGCAGATATTTTAACAGTGTGCCACTGTATTACTTCGCGTCAGGGAAATAACTAAGTGTCTTACACCCTATAAGTTGGCGGAGTTGTTAATCCGCATAACTAAAGAACCCTATTCTATGACAGAATGACTGTCCAGTGGCTCTAGATTTTCAGTGGTAACATAACTAAGATCATTTTTTATTTCTTTACTGAATCTTAAGCTTATTAACTCTGTTTTAGTATTATAATGTTTTTCCATGTTTTTCTTGTCAAAATTCTAGTTTTCTCAGTGCTGGTTCTGACCCGGAATCTTATGAATTGCATATATGCGCAAAAGATTATTGTTTCGGTCGTACAGATCGATTGATTGGTTTGACTGTACTACAACTACGTGATTTAGCAACAACAAGTGATTTAAATGTTTCACCTACGCTTAATCCAAGAGGTGGTGGAACTGCTGGTGGTCAAAGTGGTGCTTGTGCATGTATTTGTAGCCTGGGAAAAAGATTACATCTTGATGATACCGGATGGACAATACTTCGTATATTATCACAACGTCCTCAAGATGAGATAGCTCGTGAATTTGTCCGTCTCAAATCAGAAGTTCGTAGTCCTTGTGATTCAATAGGAAATACTGCTAATTCTGTTACTAGTAGTTCATTGAATGGATCTGTTCCACGTAGCCGATAACATATGCCTTATATATATTTCTTCTGCAAACAATTCACAGGTACCATGCAACTTATTCACAAGCTAATTAAAAAAAATGATACATTTTTCAATAGTCTTCCTCATTTTGTTGACAGAATCTATCTGTGTCAATCTAATAGAGGTGAAAATATTCGTAAACAGAAAATTTATATATACCAATATCAGCCTTATTCATTTGTACATCTATGATTAATCATACTTTAATCATTAGTGATATCTTATTATTATTATTATTACTACACAAAACAAAACAATATGTGCAAATTTCGTTTAAATTACCTCAAAGGATAAAGTGTATTTGAAATTTCATCATAAAAGTTCGTTTATGAATGAATTAAATTATTTAGGGATTTTAAGACAACTAGACAACCACATAAATATTTACAATATGATAAATAACAGATAAACTGACCAAATAGGACAGATTAATCTACTTTATTCATTAATAATAATAATAATAATTATTATTATTATTATTATCACTATAACTTGTAAAACTACTACTGATCGATATTTTAACTACCTCTATGGCAGTTATCTCAAACAATATACAATATACATTTCTTCCTGGTGTGTATACTCATAATACTGATCATTGTGTTTTTCTATTTACTCTCATCAACAATTACCAATTAACAATCTTTTATAATAGTTTTTAATTTTTGTAAAATCTTAATTTCTGTTTATATAATTAATTACATTGATCTAATTCAATCATTTCACATATTTATTGATACTTTCAAATGCTTACTGATAACATTGCTCATAAAATGCAATGTATCAAAAAAGACTTAGGTTTGACAATTCAATTACTACAGCATAACATCATAACATTCATTATTTACTGCTTATTTACTGTTTATTGAATTTTATTGAATTTCTTTGTTATTTTCTATTGATATAATAAAAAAATATACATAATGTTCATTGGATCATTACTTTGTTTTTATTGTTGTATATTTATACATGGAGGTATTTTCGATTTTTGGAGAACATTACTGAAAAATATGAAAATTATATATATATATATATATATATATATATATATGCATAATCATTATTTTCTGCTTTGTGAATAATGTATTATTTAAATTATGATTATTTTATAAAATTGGAAACAGAGATAATGACAATTGATGTAATATATAGACGACATGACATTGATGAATTCACTTTCAGTAAAAAGAATATATATATATTAATTTATTGCATTTATTCATGCTTTATATGTACTACACAAATATACATTTTATTATTTCATTTGTTCAATATTCAAAGTATCTTAACATTGTACAAGTTAACATAATCATGATAACAAACGAATTGTATTACAAAATGATGATAATCTTTTTTTTCTTTCAATAAAAATGATGGACGAATTGATAGATTAGGTAATTTGTTCAATTAATTATTTTGATGATTGGATTAGATTGTTGAACTTTGTTCTACTTAATTCAGTTTAGACAAGTGAATAGTATCATTAGCCTCTACGCAATCAACGTAATTTGAATGCTCAAGTAGGTAGACTAAGAGGAAAGGAAAGATGCCTGGCTGGATCTTATGGTGTCGTGGCTCAAGGAACAGATAATATCAATCGTCTTTTGTAGCTATGCTCAGATAACCGCCTATTCCTCTTGACATGGAGATCCAAAAAATCCACGCAAAGAGACCACATTGCAAACACCCACCGATGGAGAGGCTCTATTGAAGACTACCGCTCATTCTGGAACACATGTTTATATTCATATCACGAGCACGAATTTGTTAACCGCGTTCTGGATATAAGAAAGACAGCAAGTAAAACACCTCAGTTTTACTTAAAGATAGTAAAACCAAAAGTATAATATTTCAGGGGAAACTAGAAAAACAGCTAGGCAGCCATGTAAGTGATGCCCACCCAGAGGCAGCTTCGAACGTTATCCAGAAAGCTGTGGAATCGGCAGTGACATCTCCCAGTAAGGTAAACTATAAGGTTAGGAGGAAGCTGTGAATATCACTAGCATCTACTGAACTGATGGATCCTCGAAAACTCATCTCATGTATCTCTGAACATGACGAAAAGCGGAACCAGTTTAAGAGCAGGCTGATAAGAATCATGCGCAATGATCGCAAATGGTGGTGAGTAGTGAAAGCAAAAGAGATGAAAAAGGCAGCAGCAATAGTAGACAACTATTTGGACTAATTAGGGCAACCAGTATTACAGAACCGACTGCTAGTGAGACTATCTCGAAAAAGGATGTGACCATTATTCATTCTCATTCCAGGAGATTGGATCTATGGGCAGGACGCTTCAGGGATCACTTCAACAGACTTTCGTTCACAATTTAGTTATCCACGATCTCCAGTCAACCTGAAGAGAAATTTGATGTAACTCCTCCAACTCATAATCCGGTTGAAAAACCTAGAAAAAATCTGAGCGAGGGAGAGCACCGGGCCCTGACAGGTTAATCCTTGAGATTTTTAAGGATAGTGGTCGTTTTAACAGTTAGATTGACTAAGATCTTAGGTAGAATCTGGGAACTGGGAGTAGTATCATCTGACTGGTCTCAATCCCTTGTTGTCCCAATCCATAAGAAAGGACAAAAGTCCTCTTGAGACAATCATGGAGGAATCAGTTTAACTAATATAGTATCCAAATATTAACCTCATTAATAATTCGACGCCTAACAATATTTCAAGAAAACGGATCTGGTTTCAGACCTGGACGTAGTAGTATACACCAGATATTCACACTACGTCAGGTCATAGAACACAGACACACATTTAGATATCCGAAAACAGTCGTATTCTTGGACCTTAAGGCGGCATTTGACTCTATCCATCATGAGGCTCTATGGTAGTGTCTGTCATTGTAAGGTGTGCCGAAGAAGTACATTACTCTTTTACAGGCTCTCTACTAACATGCTTTTAGAGACAACACCCTCATCATTTAACTTTCCAGGAGTTGAACTTTTACGGGGCGATCCACTTGTTAACCTAGAATATGCCGATGACAGCTCTATTCGGTGCCAACTTGCACCACTTATGGCGTAGGCGTGATATCCATCTCCTAATCAAAGGACGAGTCTACTGCAAATCAGTTCGCTCCGTCCTAGTATACGTGTGTGCAACACGGCTACTAAGAGTAAAGCATATTCGTAGGCCACTAGCATTCGATCATAGGTGTCTTCGCAGCATTGCTCGAATAATCTAGGACTACCGATTAGCCACTGCTGGTGTTAGGAAAAGAGCACTAGGGAAGGATATCGGATCGATTAATGAAGGTATGCATCATCAATTGAGGTGGTTTATATATATGGTACGTACGCCAACCCACCGACTGCCTCGACGAGCTATGTTTTGTGGTGTAGGAGTAGACTGGAAGAAAGGTAGGGGCGGCCAAACCAGAACAACGCACAAATCCACGAAGTCACTGACAAGTGGATTTTACTGAGTAATGTAGGTGGATGTAGGCTACCTGGTTGGAGTCCGCGAGACCAAAATAACTAATGGTTAGAGACCTTGAATGACATGGCTCAGAATCGTTTGTAATG
>OX103971.1:66693647-66719495 GCA_944470395.2 Schistosoma turkestanicum
ATAACTCCTAAATAGGGCAAAACATGTATTAATCACACTTCATTGATTCTCTATAAAAAATTTAACTATTTCAGTTTTTTGTCATTTATTAAATCTAATACTAGCTGGATAAAAAGATTTGTACACAATTTTTTTTAAAATTTTACGTACGTTAGCACATTACTACTTTATTTCTAAGATGTTACAAAAATCACTCAAACTGTTTATCTTAGATTCACATTGGTACTTACTTTTTGAAGACACTCTTAGAGAGTGACTTGTCTTCAAGACCTTATCTCATTTGAACAGACAGAAAATGGTTTAATTTAATTTTGTAAACTGTGTACAGTTTAACACAAACCTCTTCAAATAATATAACTTATTATTCTAGCTAAAAGATGCATAAATTAAAACTCATAAACAGTTGACTTCAGATATACATTAAAAAAAAAACTCAGATTATCATAAGAATTGGGACACACTGAAAATATCTATGTTTGTATTCGTTAAACGATTTTTTTTTTGAGACAAAAGATTAACAGACTTTCTATGAATAAAAACAAATAACTAAAATTTATTTCCATTGAAATTTCTCTATCTGTATCTGTCTGTCTATCCATCTAATATATACATGTCTGTCTGTTTATCCACTGTCTAATTTTAACATTTCCCAGTTTATGTGAAAAAACAAACCAAAGTAGTCAAGGTGAATCATATGGTTGGCATCCAACAACTAAAAGACCATTTCTCATAAACACTAGTTCTTTATTTTGACAGACTAATGAAGCGGTTTTTTTTTAATGTTTATGAACATCAAAAGTAGATTTGTAATTTTGTAAGATATAAAAATAGATCAAAAAGTCTACTTACGCTATTTCGAAGTTAATGACTGATTTGTTTAATTTTATCAGTAAACTAAAGCCAATGCCTGTGTATTTTCCATTGTTCAGTTATTTTATAATGAATAGAAATAGTTTCGGTTGATATTCACCAAGTTATGCTACAAACGGATTTTCTTCAACTGTTCAATTTACAATGCAGTAGACTGTAATAATGCTTTGTTATCGATTACATAAACATCTTGAGAACAACACTATGAAGAATTCTAAGCAGTAATTAGCTGCTTTTTCAAAAAGTATAAATTCTATCCCACTTAAAGTAAACTAACACGCATCAACTCTTTATTTACTTAAAAAGTGATTGTTGTATCACTAGTTTGAATGGTTTCTATTACACTATTGTGTTGAAAAATAGGATTTGATTTTGACCAATTCGGTCTCGTGTGCTGTTATGGGTATGACGGTGGTTGTTACTTCCCGGCTGCCCACACCGTGGAACGTTGTTTCTTGAGGGACCTGAAAACGAAGATAGATTAGTGTTGGTCTTGGAGACCTGGGTGTGCGACCGCAGAGCCCAAGGGACAACTGCTTGAGGACGGTCACGCACGGCCTTTTTATGAAAGGTTTTTTGAGGATTAGCTCTGCTCTTAAAGGCCCTTAGTGGACACCCTTACCCAAGGAGACGGAAATCCGTGAGTTAGGGGAGGTGTGACATTTTTAGGGCCGACCTTTTCTAACCCTTCCTTCCTTGTGAGAAGGCAGCATCGCTGCAGATGATGGTTGTCCGAGGGAAACACCTTACTGCTGTCACACCCCTCTGCAGTCAGCAGTACGACTTCGCCCTCAGACCTTGAGTAGCTGCTTTTAGTCTCATCGCTCTCCAATCGACCTGCCTGGCATGGTAGAACCTTCAGGAACATAAGTTCCAGCCAATATAGCTCGGTTGGGTCATCACGATAGTCAAGCCCGACCACCACGTCAAGGTAGCAGCTTCGGTTGGGTGTGTTGAAATATAAGTTCCTTGAATGAAGTCCTCGATATGGACTGTAATTAGATGATCGTCTTTCTTTTGGTGGAATTCGTGACAATTTTGTTCTGAATATCAATAACAATAAAATATCCGGACAGTAGTTGAAGGAATTTTTCAACTAGATCTGACTATAAGTTGCTATTATCCAGAAATACTTTGTAGCATCTAAAGATTCAAACACAACAGATTATGAAGGTTTACAGAACAATGCGTTTCACCTAACCAATGTATAGTTTAAAATAAGTAGTAGTAGAAATATTCTCAACTATTTTATACATAGATAAACAAAATTCCTCACTAAGTACTATGAATATTTATCAGTACATGAAATAAGATCACCAAACTCTTTACAGGCAATAAAAATATCATATTCATTAAGTAAACTAGTAGTGATTGTAGCTTAGTGAATTAGTTGTTCAAAGTTTCTAGTGATGTAAATCACATTCTGAGATTATGATGCAAAACTACATAATCAGTACAATCTTGTATCTAATTATTTCTAATTTTTTTTCCATATTCTAATCAATCAAACTTTGGAATCCATTTTAAATAAACTGAATTTATAACATGTGAAATAACATGAATTATTAATGCACAACTGTAAAAAATGATTAACTTGACCATCATAGTTGTGATCTACAGTCCTGTCTCTTGATTATTTTTCAATAATTAAAACTTTAACAGTCATAATTCAATTATTTATCATCTCAGCAAACTCTATTCTCTTCAGTTATTTGTTCTATATATCTTGTGCAATTAATTTTTTTAAACCAAATATAAAACAAAACTAATAATTTGCAAGCAACACATTACTTCATTTCAATCATTCAATATTAAATGAAGGGAAGGGATCATAAAATCCAATCATTCAGTCTATTATAACAATAATGACAAACTATTATAATAATACTTAAATTAATAAATTTTAATCAAAAGTTTTTCATATTGGAAATAAACTAAACTCCAGTCTAATTCTCCATAGCATTGATATCAAGTAGTATCAAATGGTGCACATTTGAAAATTCAAATAAAACACAACAGTTGTTATCAATGGCAGTATAAACCACAAGATTTACATTTCAAAAGCCCTAACCTATTTTACCATGCTATTTAAATTTCATTGAGTTTAAATATTATTTTCATTGATTACAATTTTGATAGATTTGAAACTTGTGGGTGATGAGATATGAAGAATAGGCGATCGATAATTCCTAACTTAAATCTATTTTTAAATGGTTAGATTAAATTCACACATTGTAGAAATATTATTAGTGCCAGACATATAGTCCATATAAAAATGTCGTCCAGTATGATACATTAATGACAAGTCAACATTACGTGACTATCGGTATATTGAACATTCGTTCTCAAAAAAAGCCTTAATTTTATAAAATAATATCCATATTGTTTTGTCTTTATCACTTTACCGACCATCTTAGTGAAGTACATTTTCAAGGTCATTGTGCATACAACATAATGTTATCTCAGACAGACAAAGCTCTAGAAAACTCTTAATTATACATGCATGAGTCATATTTATTCAATGGTTTTAGATGACAAGACAGAGAAGTTGTAAAACACACGTTGTTATAATGTTCAATGTCCTATATTGATGTTACTATTCATAGCGCAGTTTGTACTTATTGGTATAATATGGTTCCAGCATTTCAAAATTTTTGTAATATCTAAATATTTTACATTTTTTTGGATACTGCGGACTTTAAAGATAATTTTTATCACAAACTTGAACAAGAGCCCGTAGTAAAATAAGAAGTATTGAATAGAGACGTTTTATCTTATGGTTGACAACTAGCCCTTATCATTTTCGACTTGAATGTAGGCCGCGTTGAATTGTATATTGACTAGAGAGGAAAATTTAGGACAATGGATTTTTAATTCGTGAATAAACGGTTTCAAAATCTCCGTGAAACCTAAACTATTGAATTCGAGATCGTGTAACTTCGGATTTCTGATATACGGGTGATTACTGAAAACCAGCAAACATAACAGCATATCGATAATATTGAAAATGGATTACTTTCGATAGCACCTTGAGTTCGGAAATTTGTGGAAACTGTTCTGTCTGAATTTAGGTGTTTCAAGGAATGAGTTCCTCAGGAGGACTATTAAAAACTAGAGGGCATTAAAAAGTTGTTACATCTTGTTTAGGACACTCTAGCAACATGATCTTATAATCCATCTCGGAACAGACCCGAAACCTTCAGATTTTACATTGGCCATGATACCATTGAGCCACAATGAATTCAGCCTTTCATATTTCCAAAGTTAATAATTCGTATTGAAATATGATGGTTAATTAATATCATAATTGATATATACGTCACTCTTCACACATTGTCTGATATCATAAGCTGTATACATAAAAATTTATTTTGGGAGACAAAGAATCACTGGTGAACTCACAACTCTAGCTATAATTATTTATCGCAATACCGTTAATAATACTCAAAAACTAAGAGTTCGAAATCAAACCTGGGACCCTCAGCTCTCAAAGTGTACACTTAATCTTTAGAAGACTGAGCTGGCATCTATGAAATACAACAATCATCATAAATCCCATTTCGTAAAATTTAATTATGATGGATTTTTGTTGATCTCTGAAACAATTAACTTTGAATATTTCATGTTTAAATTGGAGAATATTTTCTTTTGAAAACAATCCATCATTTTATGTTTTCTCTTATTTTTCTCTATTCAGTGATTGCAGCAAATAATTTGAAATGGACAACATCTGGAACATTTAAACCTTTTATTGAAATAGTATTGTTTGGTCCATTATTAAGTGATAAAAAGCATAAATTTGCAACAAAATCAAAAAATAATGTTTGGTCTCCCGTATTCAATGAAACATTTACATTGTATGTTTATTCAAAACCATGAATATATGGTTCTTATTTGAATGAAATCATTTTTTTTTAAATGAAGCTTTCAGGGTTTTTTTGGAAAGCAAATTAGTGTTTCTTTAGGATTTTCTTATTGACTCATTTTAACTTATTCTGAATTATTGTGATTGGATTAAAGAGAAGACTGTTCTTGATGAATGAGTAATGAAATATTCATAGGTTCACTGACAGACTGATCTTAGTCAGAGCATCATTAACAATCAAGAAGCATCAAATAGCTAGATATGAGACTAGTTAGGTTTGGTCATGTGATATAGTGTTAAGGAGCAATTTACACAAAGAATTTATATGCGAACAACGACTAAGACATTATCGTTTTCAATACTTTTTGATATCTTGTTCATCGGAATGTTTAATAGAACATTAAATAATCTATCGAAGATGCAGCACTTAGAAAAATGATGATAAAAATGAAGGTTGATAGAGAATCATTGAAACTAATACTGAAATCACAAACGTTACTGACCTGTCTAGTATAATAATAGTTCAAATCCTATTTATAATGTAGTTATTTCATGCCTATACTAAAGTATCCTCAAAATATTCCATTTTGACTGCCAGTACTGTATGTATTGAAAAGCAACTGCATAGTGAAAATGCTAAATTTTTCTTCTATTTGTATATGTCTGATTTCATTTGATAATTATATATGTAAAACAGGCTTTAATCAACTATATAAAATTGTATGTGCAGATATTTTAAAAGTGTGCCACTGTATTACTTCGCGTCGGGGAGATAACTAACTGTCTTACACCCTATAAGTTGGCGGAGTCGTTAATCCGCATTACTAAAGAACCCTACCTATTCTAGGACAGAATGACTGTCCAGTGGCTCTAGATTTTCAAAGGTAACATAACTAAGATCATTTTTATTTCTTTACTGAATGTTTTAGCATTATGATTTTTTTGCATGTTTTTCTTGTCAAAATTCTAGTTTTCTCAGTGCTGGTTCCGACCCGGAATCTTATGAATTGCATATATGCGCAAAAGATTATTGTTTCGGTCGAACAGATCGATTGATTGGTTTGACTGTATTACAACTACGTGATTTAGCAACAACAAGTGATTTAAATGTTTCACCTACACTTAATCCAAGAGGTGGTGGAACTGCTGGTGGTCAAAGTGGTGCATGTGCATGTATTTGTAGCCTGGGAAAAAGATTACATCTTGATGATACCGGATGGACAATACTTCGTATATTATCACAACGTCCTCAAGATGAGATAGCTCGTGAATTTGTCCGTCTCAAATCAGAAGTTCGTAGTCCTTGTGATTCAATAGGAAATACTGCTAATTCTGTTACTAGTAGTTCATTGAATGGATCTGTTCCACGTAGCCGATAACATATGCCTTATATATATTTCTTCTGCAAACAATTCACAGGGACCATACAACTTATTCACAAGCTAATTAAAAAAAACGATACATTTTTCAATAGTCTTCCTCATTTTGTTGACAGAATTTATCTGTGTCAATCTAATAGAGGTGAAAATATTCGTAAACAGAAAATTTATATTTACCAATATCAGCCTTACACATTTGTACATCTATGATTAATCATACTTTAATCATTAGTGATATATTATTATTATTATTACTACTACACAAAACAATATGTGCATATTTCGTTTAAATTACCTCAAAGGATAAAGTGTGTTTGAAATTTCATCATAAAAGTTCATTTATGAATTAGGGATTTTAAGACAACTAAACAACCACATAAATATTTACAATATGATAAACAACAGATAAACTGACCAAATAGGACAAATTAATCCACTTTATTCATTAATAATCATAATAATAATAATTATTATTGTTACTATAACTTGTAAAACTACTACTGATTGATATTTTAACTACCTCTATGGCAGTTATCTCAAACAATACACAATATAAATTTCTTCCTGGTGTATACTCATAGTACTGATCATTGTGTTTCTATTTACTCTCATCAATAATTACCAATTAACAATCTTTTATAATAGTTTTTAATTTTTGTAAAATCTTAATTTCTGTTTATATAATTAATTACATTGATCTAATTCAATCATTTCACATATTTATTTATACTTTTTAAATGCTTATCGAGAGCATTGCACATAAAATGCAATGTATCGAGAAAGACTTAGGTTTGACAATTCAATTACTACAGCATAACATCATAACATTCATTATTTACTGCTTATTTACTGTTTATTGAATTTTATTGAATTTCTTTGTTATTTTCTATTGATATAATAAAAAAATATACATAATGTTCATTGGATCATTACTTTGTTTTTATTGTTGTATATTTATACATGGAGGTATTTTCGATTTTTGGAGAACATTACTGAAAAATATGAAAATTATACATATATATATATGGATAATCATTATTTTCTGCTTTGTGAATAATGTATTATTTAAATTATGATTATTTTATAAAATTGAAAACAGAGATAATGACAATTGATGTAATATATAGACGACATGACATTGATTAATTCAGTTTCAATAATATATATATATATTAATTTACTGCATTTATTCATGCTTTATATGTACTGCACAAATATACATTTTATTATTTCATTTGTTCAATATTCAAAGTATCTTCACATTGTACAAGTTAACATAATCATGATAACAAACGAATTGTATTACAAAATGATGATAATCTTTTTTTTCTTTCAATAAAAATGATGGACGGATTGATAGATTAGGTAATTTGTTCACTTCATTGTTTTAATGATTGGATTAGATTGTTGAACTTTGTTCGACTTAATTCAGTTTAGACAAATGAATAGTTTCATTAATCTCTACACAATCAACTTAACTTGAATGAATGCTCAAGTAGGTAGACTAAGCGGAAAGGAAAGACACCTGGCTGGATCTAATTGTGTCGTGGCTCAAAGAACAGATTAATATCGATCGTCTGCTGTAGCTATGCTCAGATAACCGCCTATTTCTCTTGACATGGAGATCCAAAAAATCCACGCAACGAGATCACATTGCAAACAGCCACCGATGGAGAGGCTCTATTGAAGACTACCACTCATTCTGGAGCACATGTTTATATTCATATTTAGTACGAGCACGAGTTTGTTAACCGCGTTCTGGATATAAGAAAGACAGTAAGGAAAACCCCTCAGTTTTACTTAAAGACAGTAAAACCAAGAGTATAATATTTCAGGGGCAACTAGAAAAACAGTTATGCAGCCATGTAAGTGATGCTCACCTAGAGGCAGCTTGGAATGTTATCCAGAAAGCTGTGGAATCGGCAGTGACATCTCCCAGTAAGATAAACTATAAGGTTAGGAGGTAGCTGTGAATATCACTAGCATCTACAGAACTGATGGATCCTCGAAAACTCATCTCATGTATCTCTGAACATGACGAAAAGCGGAGCCAGTTTAAGAACAGGCTGATAAGAATCATGCGCAATGATCGCAAACGGTGGTGAGTAGTGAAAGCAAAAGAGATGAAAAAGGCAGCAGCAATAGTAGACAACTATTTGGACTTATCAGGGCAACCAGTATTATAGAACCGACTGCTAGTGAGACTATCTCGAAAAAGGATGTGACTATTATTCATTCTCATTCCAGGAGATTGGATCTATGGGCAGGACGCTTCAGGGATCACTTCAGCAGACTTTCGTTCACACTTTGGTTATCCACGATCTCCAGTCAACCTGAAGAGAAGTTTGATGTAACTCCTACAACTCATAATCCGGTTGAAAAACCTAGAAAAAATCAGCGAGGGAGAGCAGCGGGCCCTGACAGGTGAATCCTTGAGATTTTTAAGGATAGTGGTCCAGTTTTAACAGTTAGATTGACTAAGATCTTAGGTAGAATCTGGGAACTGAGCGTAGTATCATCTGACTGGTCTCAATCCCTTGTTGTCCCAATCTATAAGAAAGGACAAAAGTCCTCTTGAGACAATCATGGAGGAATCAGTTTAACTAATATAGTATCCAAATATTAACCTCATTAATAATTCGACGCCTAACAATATTTCAAGAAAACGAATCTGGTTTCAGACCTGGACGTAGTTGTATACACCAGATATTCACACTAAGTCAGGTCATAGAACACAGACACGCATTTAGATATCCGAAAATAGTCGTATTCTTGGACCTTAAGGCGGCATTTGACTCTATCCATCATGAGGCTCTATGGCAGTGTCTGTCATTGTAAGGTGTGCCGAAGAAGTACATTACTCTTTTACAGGCTCTCTACTAACATGCTTTTAGAGACAACACCCTTATCATTTAACTTTCCAGGAGTTGAAATTTTACGGGGAGATCCACTTGTTAACCTAGAATATGCCGGACAGTTCTATTCGGTGAAGACACTGACAAAATGCAAGGCCTTATGACTACCCTAAGCAACAGTGCAGGCTTGTTTCAGATGCTATTCTCCCCCTCGAAATGCAAAATGTCGCTTCAAGATTGGATTGCATCTGCACCTGAACTAGTGATAGAGTGAAGTGGTTGAGCGTTTCGACCGCTTCATTTATCTCGGGAGTCTTACCAGTGCTGATGACCTGGTGTGATGGAACCTATTTGCGGATACAGAAGGTTCGACTAGCTTTTGCCAACTTGCACCACTTATGGCTTAGGCGTGATATCCATCTGCTAATCAAAGGACGAGTCTACTGCAAATCAGTTCGCTCCGTCCTAGTATACGTGTGTGGAACACGGCTACTAAGCGTAAAGCATATTCGTAGACTACTAGTATTCGATCATAGGTGTCTTCGCAGCATTGCTCGAATAATCTAGGACCACCGATTAGCCACTGCTGGTGTTAGGAAAAGAGCACTAGGGAAGGATATCGGATCGATTAATGAAGTTATGCATCATCAATTGAGGTGGTTTATATATATGCTACGTACGCCCAACCACTGACTGCCTCGACGAGCAATGTTTCGTGATGTAGTAGACTGGAAGAAGACTAGGGGCGGCCACACCAGAACATGGCACAAATCCACGAAGTCACTGACAAGTGGACTGAGTCATGTTGGTAGATGTAGGCTACCTGGTTGGGGTCCACGAAACGAAAGTCACCAATGATTAGAGACCTTGAGCGACATGGCTCAGAATCCTTTGCAATGGCGCAGGTGCACCCATTCTTTGTCTTCTCTCACGACCTCATGGGCTCGGCACCTTTCCTTATCTTTTTAAATTTATTTATTATACTTCGTGAATGATTTCTCCAAACCTTTCAATACCTCGACTATTATGTGTGTGCTAATGTGGTATGGCGTTTTGAACTGATGTATGTACGTTCGAAGTTTTATGCTGTAGCATACTGACTGAGACATCCAATTCAGTCGAGGAAACTGGACCCGTGCCGAAAGAATAGCTTCTCATGATTAATGTATTCCAGACGCCCATTTTCATGTAAACTAATTTAATCTTTTATTAGCTGATTCCCAGACTCGATCTTGATATTTAATATCACCAAATCGTGAGTGATCAGTAAGTAATGTTATGCACTTTGACTTATGTTGGTTTGTCGAAACATTCAAAATCGATCAATTTTATCGATGACAAATATTGATTTAAATTTGAAACTAATTCAGTTATGATCGATAAGAATTTTTAAATAAGTAATTTGATTTGGTTAAAATAAGAAATGAGGAAACCCTGAATGATGTTGGAAAGTACTAAACATCATTTGTATAACTTATTTTCTTTATTCACCCTAAGTGTATATTTTAGAATGGTAAATTGTTGAGAAGCCTAAGAGAAACTAGTTACTATTCAAAACGATTGGAATCTTGATAACGAAATCATGACGGCGTTCAAATCAATTTTGAATAAGTTAGAACATAACTCTCCTGGATCCCATTTTCATATTGTTAATAAACCGATTATTGATAAAAAAAATCGTATTAACCTCAAGTGCGAAGATGGGACTAATTAAATTTCCCGAACATGCTTGTTTATCGTAGATTACATCTACAGAAAATCTATATAAACAAAGCACTATCTCTACCGTTCCTATTCAGTTTAATACAAACGGGAATTTGACAAAACGTCTATCTCAGAGAGTTTAAGATACTTCCACAACCGTTACATAAAGGGTAGATAGACCAATAAATTTTAGTACTGAATAAAGCCGAAATAAAAAAAGCTTTGTAATACCAGAACCTATTGCTTGTTTGGTTAATAATACAATTATCAACACCATCAGTAAATAAAATAATTTTCTGTTAAAATTAAACATTTTTAATTTACCGATCAGCAGAACTCATATTCATGAGATCAAACTAATTGAAAGGATAACGCCGTTAATAATTCAGTACAAACTTAAAGCCAAGATGTAAGCCATTTTGTCACATCCTTTGTGCTGATCAAATTACAGTCAAAAATGACTTAAATTAAATAGAGAGGTTACACTTCAAAGCAAATTTACTATCATTCACTTTTCAGGTATTTAGATTTCCTTGCATAGTAAGTAAAGGTATATGTAAATCGTAGTAAATACGTCTAGCCAATTGAATAATCAAGCTCTCTGCGGTAATTAAATATCATGTTAGGCCACTCAACACAGTATACAATCAAGTGCAATGTTTTAACCCAAGTTATTAGGTTGTGGATGACATGCCATATTTTTATATTAGACGAGCATTCAGAGATCATTGTTTAATCTTATGTAAACATGACTATCTATCTATTTACCATCACCTATTAAGAATCACCTCAGTTACAAATCTATTGAAATAGACTTGGACGTTAAACAATTTAGAAAGCCCTACAAATACAATAACATAACCCATCATATATATCCAGCGTCAACTGTGCACAAATGATATCTGCCGATTTCTAGAAACAGATATACTCCTGAAAATAAATAAGCTAACAAATTTAACTCAAAAAAACTGAATTTCAATAGATAAATGAATATAGACAACAAAATAATAACAAAAACCACTATCGTATGTATTCGCAGTTGTTGTACATACATTAAGAAAACTTCAGTATTATGTATGTATTACACCTAGTTCAACACACACACACACACCAAATCAAATAGGTAATAAAGACCAGGCGCTAAAAAAAATCAACTAACAAAACGATATCGATAATGTTAGAGATAATGAAGACTAGATAAATATGTTACTTAGAAAGAAAGCAACATAATGTAAACAAACGAAACAAGGGAAATAGGGATATTTAAATACAGGGAAATAGATTTTGTTCCTTATAAACACAAAAAAAAACATAAAAATGAAACAAAAAAACAGTATTTGTTTAATGAAAATGGTAGTAGTAGATTGGTTAGTTTATTATATATTCAACTATCTACAGTGTTGTTTTATATGAAATGCTAATTGATTAAGCCTGTAATTATTATTTTCAATTAATGTAAAATGATGAAGATTCAACGTATGAAAAACAAATTGAACACAAAATGATGAAATGTCAGGCACAGCAATTAATAATAATAATAATTATTATTATTATTGTTGATGATGATGATAAACTCATCGAAAAAGAAACAAAGAAAAAAGTTTTAAAAATTTTCCAATCACATAACAATGTGTTGAAGATGTATGCACAGAAAAAAAAAGGCATTCATTGCCCTCTTGAATGGTAATTTAAAAAAAAAGATGATTAACAGTAGTAGTGATGGTCTTAGTGATATTTACTGATAAACGAAAGCCCAATCAATATTTTTACTAATATAATGCTTTAGAATTAAATCTTATTTGCAATATAACCAACAAGAGCAGCTAAACCCAATGCTCCAACAGCTCCAGTGGCAAACCCACCGACGTTACGTAATGTTTTCCAGATTAGTTCCTGACCATCATTGACAAATTGATGACCACTGAATTCGATTAATCCAGACTATCATTAAAATTAAATAAAAACGAAACATATCAAAATAGAATGTTGAAATGGAAATTATATTCGTAAAAAATGGCAATGACTAACATTGAGATAATTCCAATGTTTCGATGGTTTGGTCCAGGTTTCTTCAGAAAAACGATCAGACATTAAAATTATCGAATGTAAATAGAGTTTAAAAGTTAACTGTATACTGAACAAACTGTCCAGTCTTCTTAACAATGTTCAACGTGGAATGTGTTGTAGAATTTACGAGCCATTTGGTGTGAAATGAGGAGACTGGGGGGTAAGATAAACACATTCATGTGTATACATATCCGATATGAGGAAATTCATTGATCATATATGAGCATGGGGATACGGTCAGTAATACAATTAAACAACCTGGAAGAGATTATCAATCAAACTTGTCACAAAAAACGAGATTTAATCCAATGTTAGTGGTTTAAAGGTTGTAGTACCTCCACATACATTTGAGTTCGTTCATATTTAATTTGGTTAAGCCTTTTGATTAATTTATTTAACCGAGTCAGTTGTATAGCAATAACTTATATGTATCATTGGCTTTTACTTATGTCTGTTTTCATGAGCAGGTACGACTGAACACTGCTTTCCGCCTACGCAAAATTCATACTATTCGCTTAATGCTAACCTCTTAAATATTTCGATGACTCATTTTCCTATATAGTATATGTACATTTTAATCTTATCGATTCATTCGCCAATCCGTTTACGCACCGGCAACCCGAGACTCGTTAATTAAAGGTCCCCAATGTAAACCAATAGATGAGTTAATCATCCACTACTACTAATGCTACTGCAGCTACTTACTGATGATTTACTGTGAATGTTTAAAAAACTCGGATAATCTAACTAGCACCACCTAACGACAAGAAAGAGTAAACTAAAATAAATATTCAATAATTCATAAGATGATCTAATTCGAAAGGGACCCACTTAAGATATAAACCAACTGCGGCTCTATAAATGGGAATTATAAATAAAATAGTATTTTGTAAAAGCGTGTGTTGCTTGCTCAAGACTGCTACACATTCAGGTAAAATTGAGTGTAACGAAATAACGAATGACTAACAATGATCACAGTCGATGAGCTAGACAAACACATCATATGCAGTTACAAAACAACTAGCTGTTGCGATATAACTATTGAGAAAACTCAGTTGCAAACCACAAAATTTATAAGTTTCCGATCTAAATCCACAATCGAGCATTTAGTTTAATTGAATGCTCAACAAGATTACTCAGTTAACTTTTATTGACCTTGATGTGAGGAAAAAGAGTTGAGTCTAAGAAGTTTTGTTTATTGAAAGAAACAATGGATACGACAAGTAAAAGTAAAAAACGTACCCAACCATCATGAAGATTAATCCAATTCTTCAACTTCTCATCAGAATACTGACTTGTTATTTTGATAAGTATCTTTATCGCATCACCGTGTCCATGTTTGGATAATCGTAAAACCAATATACGCAAAAATGCAAACATGGCTACAATACGGCCCCAGTTTAATTTTTCAAATAACCCGTTCAATATTTCAAGATAGAATATTTCCAAAGACGTCTTATCAACCGGTTTATCTGAATCAATACCCAAACTTTCAGCAACTGGTTCTATTTCATTTGTTCGAGTGAAACGTTGATTAAAATCTCTGACTAACTGAAGCAATGATTCAATAATTTCTTGTCCATTGGGAACACAAGCAAGATCAGTATCCGTGCTATCCATTAAGTCAGTCAGGTAACCAGCATCTTGTTTATTTGTACTGGCAAGTAGAAAAGAGTGACATAATATCGAGGTTTGTAGTCGAAAATCCGTGGAACCAGACATACTCTGAAATACTTTAAGTACAAAAAAAATAGTTATGAAAATGACATGAAACAGACATTATCAATAAGTACAAAGAAATAATTTACTTGTCAACGAAATAAAAGCAAACGAAAAACACGATAGTTAGAGTACAATAATGTGGAGGATTTCAAGGCTTTCATTATATGTTAAATGACACAAGAGTAATTTCGCGATCCCGTAACGTTGATATACTGAGTTTCTGAAATCAGTCAGTCAATTACAACTTAGAACTTCGTACGTACGTACATCAGTTCAAGTTGCCATACCACGGTAGCAACCTGATATAAGCATACAAGAACCAAACATGGTAATTAATTTAACATTACTTGATTAATGCAGCGGCTCGATGATTACAGAGATTAACTCTTAGCACAGTCAGTCAGAACCTCACGATCCACTGAGTCAAATGCCGCCTTAAGGTCCAGGAAGACAACTATTGTCGGACGCTTATATGCGTGTCTGTGTTCTAGGACCTATCGTAGTGTGAATATCTGGTCTATACATCCATGTCCAGGTCGAAAACCAGCCTGGTTTTCTCTAGTCTGCTCTTCACGAGCTTTTGTCAAGCGTCGAAATATTATTGAGGCCAATATTTTAGAAACTATATTAGTTAGACTTATTCCTCTGTGATTGTCACAAGAAGACTTTTGCCCTTTCTTATAAATTGGGACAATCAGCCATTGAGACCAGTCAGATGGTATTGCGGCCAGTTCCCAGATTCTACCCAAGATCTCAGTCAATCTAGCTGCTAAAACTGGACCACCATCTTTGAAAATCGCAGGGGTCAATCTATCAGGATCCACTGCTTTCTCTCGTTTCAGATTTCCTACCGCTTTCCCAACTTCATAAAGATTCGGAGGACATATGTTGGTTTCCTATTCAGGATGACTGGAGATCGTGGGCAACCGAAGTGTAACTGAAAGCCTGTTGAACTGATCCCTGAAGTGTTCTACCCATTAATCCAATCTCCTGGATTGGGAATGAATAATAAGACCATCCTCTTCCGAGATAGTCTTACTTACAATCGGATTCCTAATACCAATTTCCTTGATAAGTCGGAACAACTGTCTGCTGTTACCTATCGCCGCTGCCTTTTCCATCGCTCCCGCTTTCAATACCCACCATTGTTCACGATCATTGAGTAGGCTTTTTATCAGCCTGTGCCGACTCCGCTCCTCATCGTACTCAGAGCCAGGCGGGATGATTTTACGAGCGTCTACCAGTTCGGTGAATGCTGTTGAGATCCACGGCTTTTCAGATATCATTCCAAGCTGCCTCCGGATGGGAATCACCTACACTGACGCCTAACTTTTTCTAGTTGTTCCTCGAATATATTCTTAGCTATGCATCATTAAGTAGAACCCTAAGAGGTTTCCTTGCGGTGGCTTTCCTATGTCCAGTAAGTCGCAAACAAATACGCGCTCGCACTAGAGCATGATCTGAATCTTAACATGTGTTTTAGCACGAGCGACAGTCTTCTATCGGACCTCCACATTGGTGGATGATAGTGATGTGATATAATTGGGTCCAACGTTGAGACAACCTCTGGGGTCCCTAAGTCAAAAGATAATTTTCCTTATGCTTAAAGTTAGTGTTTGCTAGGAAAAGGCGGTTATCTGAGCACAGTTGCAACAGACGGTCGCCATTATCTGTCCTCTGAGCCGCAACACCATAATATCCACCCAGGTGTCTTTCATTTTCACTTAGTCAACCTACTTGAGCATTGAAGTCACCAGCTATTATTACTAAATCAGAGTGCCTAACTTTTTGGAGGAAGTCCGAAAGCTTTCTGTAAAACTCATCTTTTACATCGTCTGGACTGCAGTCAGTGGGGGCGTAGGCTGATATGACGAAGAAGCAACGACGAGTGTCCCTGTCTTTCCGAGTCCTTACTGTCCCGTCCAGTCGGACAGCACACAAGCGACTATATACTGGGATCCAGTCAAGGAGAGATAGTTCTGTCCTAGGACTCAATGCTATATCTACACCAGCGAGACCACAGGAAGCAGCATCAGGGCTACCGGATACACGAAGGGTAGATCGAGCTGCTTCTTTATTTTGACAAGGTGAAATCAAATTAATGACTCGACTGTTGTTACGGGTATGAGGGCGGATGTAACTTCTCGGCTGCCCACATCGTGGGAGGGTGTTTCTTGAGGAACCTGAAAAGGAAGGTGGATTAGAGTTGGGCTTAGAGACCTGGTTTCGTGACCGCAGAGCCCAAGGCACAACTGCTTTAGGGTGGTCACGCACGGCCTTTTTATAGGTAGTATTCAAAGTGTTAATTTTTCAAGACAAAAGAGATATGTACACACTTAAGTCAAGTCAGTAATTGGCGCACTCTTACTGAAAACAACTAGAGATTAAAATATGAGCGACTAATAGTTCGCTGTGTTTTTTGGTACTGCCATTGACTAGTACTCAAGTAACCTGACATAGAAAATGATATGAATGATCATGCATCAAAGTTGCTGCGCTCCCTACACTAAACCAAGATATTAGAATGAACGACATATACATGAAGGATGACCAAAGCACTGAAACACATTACCGCTAGCTACCACTAGATAAGATGATTTGCACTTTCAGGCCATAAGTCTGAACTCAGACAAACTCTCAATTATACCAAGGATGAGTGAACAATCCAACATAGTAAACATTTAATTAAACGTCATCTATAAACTAAATCTGAAGACGGAAATATTAAGTCTCAGTGAAAATCAGTTAGATGTCTAATGGAGCACGATTAGACCTTTCATTTACAATTCCACCTGACTGGAGCAGATTAAGAGCCAGCATGTATTCTCCAGTGGTTATGATAAACAACAGGTAGTGATGTCATAATATGAATAGAATTGACCGAAATAAACAACTTAAATAATTAACCACATGCATGTTTTTTTACTTGACTGATAGATTTTATATAAGGTAAAGAGACTTCATCTTTATTTGGAGTGAAAAACAAAAGGTTTTAATAATTATGGAGGAAAAGAGAATGATGATCCAGATTTATCTAGTGCGAAGTGCAACTATAAAGTACTGATTCGTAGAACAATTAGGTGACCATAACCACAGGACGTGGAGCAAATGTTGGTAAGCTTGATGTACTACAATCTGCTTCAGCAGAGGATGTATCCGAGAAAAAACACGAAGTGGAAGACTATGTAGGAGACAACTGAAGCTCACATGACTAAAGAGAGAAGCATTCATATGACATATAACAACGTACACGACAATGTAGAACTATGAGTATCAAGTGGACGTTAGCAGAAAATCAGAGCCTCTGAGATTCCTAAGCAATCAGAGAAGGGGAAATAAAGAGGAAATTTGAGATTTCGGGGAAAGTCTGTCAGTAAAATTAGTGAAAGCACGGGCAAAAATGCATCAGACGTTCAATTTCTTCTCCAGCACAGAGTAAACAGTGAGAATTTTCCCCAGAGTTACGGAAATAAGGAATGAAAGATTTACGTGAAAGCTGTGACGAAATTCCACACAAAGACAGTGCAGATGCGTAAACTCTTGACTTTGATAAGGATAAGGAGTGAATAGAAGGACCTATGGAACTCAATAAGTATCTAGCATATGAAAACTTACAAAACTGTACGGTCTCAACAGGGTTGACAAGACTGACAAACTGTAACGACAATGTCAAACTACGAGCGTCACCATCCAATATATCCAATATCCAATATCATTTTCAGGAGTTGGTGAAAACGAATTGATTTATTCGTGCTCGATCACTGATGCTTCCAGATAGGAACTTAATTATACATATCGAGACTATCTTGGGTTACTGCCAGTCCTAAGCCCAGATGAAGGAGAAGAGTTAACCACAAGGTTAACAACTGCGAAAATCGCTAACCAGAAAAAAAAACCCAAACCACTTAAAATCTGTCCTGACAGTCGGAACATCTTCTTTTAGGAGATTTAGGATGCCTTATGGTAAATTCTGAGTTTCTTTGGACGTATTATGGTCGATGTCCCTTCTCGCAACCACCTTCTTGCGCCCACCACTGACCGCATAGTAGATGATAAAGATTAATTTTACTAGAGGCTGCAGTCAGTCGTCAATAAACGGCGTTGGACACCACCATGCCGAAGATCCCGGGTTCGAATCCTGTGAGGAGCAGGAGTCGTGGATGCACACGGCTGATGAGTCCCATACCAGGACGAAACGGCCATCCAGTGCTTCCAGGTTTCTAATGGTGGTCTAACAATGATTGATTGATGATTTCAAATGTGTAAAAACGCAAACCTCCAAAACTCTGCCCCAAGATATGGAAACCTTCACAAACCTGAACAGCATCGTAGACAAAGAAGGTGGATCAGACATTGATTAGTTAAGCAAGGGCTGCAGTTTTGCAATGGAAGAGCACTTGCAACTCAGACAACTATCAAACAACACCAAAGTTGCAATTTTCAATACAGAAAAAAAACAGTTCTACTGTACGGGGTGGAAACCTGGAGAACCGCGAAATCCATCATCCACAAGATACAGGTGTTCATCAACACTAGTCTGCTGGCCAGACACCATCAGTAACAATCTACTGTTGGGGGGGACATACCAAGGAGGAAGCAATTGCAAAAAAACCCTGAATGTGAATAAGACCCATTTGCATCATCAGGTAAGTCCTAGACTGAAATCCTAAAGACCAAGGGAAAAGTGACTCACCATAGAACACATTACACCACGAATTCGAAGCAGACTGGAAAGGAATAAAGAGCGGAGACGTAGAGCTAGAAGGGAATGTACAGGACAGAGAAAGTTGGAGAATGCTGATCATCTACCCATGCTTAACTAGGGGTAACAGATGTAATGGCGAAGTACTGAAATCTCTCCTTTCCGAAAACATCAGTTACAGCCAACATTCCTGAAAACTCTCCCACTGACAGGCGGTAACAACAACTTCAAATGGTGAAATCAACCATCCTTTATAAATCACAGACATGATAATAAAAGTTCACCATCTCGTTGACCCTGGCGTACAATTAAGAAATCTCCTAGCGAGCACAAACTATCGGGCACAAAATTTTTTCAATCTCCAAGGAGCAGATTCAAAACAAAATGCCACTTACGATAAAAAATATATCGATACGAACGTGGGTTAAAACAAACTCATTCAAAGGATTTCCATTGTGGAAGGTATTTCAATGCTAATCGTTGTTACAGACCTGCTACAACACCATAAGCTACTTGTCGACTATAGCGAATGGAGTATAGTAGATAGTACTTCTAAAGTATCCGTATGTGAAGCTTCATTCTTTGATTGTATGATATGTTCAGTCACTGTGAAACACATAATCGACCAATTCTTTCAATTGATATTCGACAGGTACACAAAAGTGCATTAAATGTGACTGCATCTCACCAGCAGCATCACCTGAATACTCAAAAGCCCGACGACCGATACCTTAAACGTTAACACTTGGCAAACATAAATTCGTCCACATGGTAGATCTAGGGATTATTCGGCCGTCAAACACCCCATGGATATCTCTGTTGCATATGGTCCTTAAAAATTACAGCAAGTATTGGCATTTAACCAGTGACTATCAATGACATTTATCTATAACCTTATGTAGAATCGTTCCGCACTCTACTATTTTGTTTTAAATTCCGACTAAGCGAAACACGCGTACCTAGAATAATCACGACTGTTGCTCTTCACCCGGAATTGAATCTGTTTGGAAGCTATACCGGAGCTGTGGAAGGTCCTACTAGAACAGCTACCACCATCCCTCTTGGAATTGATGAATTTTTGTACATGCCTTTTATTTAAAGAACAACTGCTCAAACATTTCGTAGTTCATCTATGGTGCTTTCAGAGAACTGAGCATTAATCGCGGTTATTTTCTGTACTGTCTAATGAGAAGCTGGTCAGATAATCTCATCTGCCCTATCCGGACATTCTTTCCTCAAAACTACAAAACACACCATATTAACATAAACGTAAAGAAACTGAAAATCGGAACCAAATTCATCGATTATTTTGGGGATACCATTAACGCACGAGAAGCTCGCTTGCTATAAAATAAAGTGGCGATCATTCTGGACAACCCAGAGACGAACGGTCTCGCAGCTAGGCATTTTCAATGAACGATGAGTCTCTACAGACTGTTCTCATCGAAATGAATGTCTCTTAGCCGACCAGCTACGTGAAAATGAGAAACCGTTACAATGAAGGAACGACACTTTCAACCCACTATGGAAGACCAATGATTCATTCTTTTTTCACATCCCATAAAACTTCAGCTTTTTCACCAAGCACATCTTCAGACATGCTGCCCTAGAGAGTTCCGATAAGTTGACAATATTTTGCAGTTAACATCAGATATTCAACAAATTTCTGGAGCGAACAATGTGGCTGAATAAGACTAGTCTCGTATCAGTTGCTTGAACAGTTTCCAAAGAATCGAATTTCCAAAACATATTTAGCTTCAAAGGTACGACACTTCGGTTTCTAGGAGAACAAGTAAATGCTTCATTTTTTCAACGAATGTACATTTTAACTCCCTTACAAGCAGGCTTATTAGCGCGATTTGTCCAGTTAAATTTATTTCTGCTCAATCAACTGATGTATTTTTTCAACCAGCCTAATTACTTATTACCCGTGCTGTTGTATGTCATGACCATAAGCTTCATTCAAAGGTCTCTATGAAGTCCTAAATACAATATGATTGGGAGTAAAGGCAGCATCACTGACCAGTTGAGAGCTGCAAACGTAGAAGGAAACAATTACTATGTCCAGTTATCCAGTGTAGAATCTATTTTGAAGGCTTTGTTTTTGGAAATTCCCTCCATGTATGTATATATGTGTTATGATCTCACTGACTCTTTCTGTTCGATATTTTGGTACTTTATTTGATCCCATTTTGGGATTTTATCATTTGTATCTATTTATGGTTTCTATATATTGTACTTATATTGAAGTTTCTACGTTTCCTTCTGAACTATATATGGGTTGTTTAAAATTGATACTTAGTATGGCTACAGCCATTTTGGATTTGATACTATAACAGCAGCTCGTTGCAACTAACTGGAAGCACTTATTCTTCTTGTATCGGAACGTACTGTTTTGATTAGAAACTCGGTGTAATATTGATTTGGTGATTGTCTGTTTCCTTTTTCGATTAAAAATAGAACCTTTCTTTCCCAGATTTATCATTTTTGGACTTAGACTGGGCGAGACGCGTGTGAACATACACCTTTTGGATTCAGAGCTCACTGCGAGAGTAATAAATATTTCTACATCCAGCACGAACAAACTACACCCAGCCATGACCACAGTGCTATCTCCACTAAGTAACGACCACGACCAAACTTATTTGGTTCCCGAAAAGCGACTTTAAATGACGCGCTTTGGAAAATCTGAGAGGTTCTCACAGCTTATAAAAAACTGCTTCGTATGTCTGTATCTCCTTCCGCATGTTAGAGAGCTATTTATTTTTTATTATTTCGAGATCGAAAAGTTTTTCGAATATGCCCCTCTCCTTTGTCCCTGCTCAAAACCCTATCAGTAGTGGAACAACACAAAACGCATCTTACGTACACGCTCGTCAAGGTTACAGCTTATACAAAGCGCCTTCCAGTCGATACTTTTCGACAAATCCACTCCTGAATTATGTACACCACCGAAGAACTTTACTGTCGCTACCCCATTTCGAATCACTTGTTTAAAAAGTGACTGTATCAAAATGTTCCCATCAGTGAGACTACGTAAAGTTGCTGTAAGAAAAAAACTCTTATGGTTGATTTACCTGTGCAAGCTTTCACAGTAAGTGTGTTAGCATTTGTAATAATTTGATCTGGCATGCCTCGTGTAGCACAATGTTATTTGGGAACAAATCTTATTATTATTATTATCTTATTAAAATAAGACAACTTCGACTGTAGTCTCTTCGGGGCTACTGACGGTCCTAAGCCCGAATAAAGAAAGAGGGGTTGGACATGCGGTTGGCGACCCCATCCCAACTAAAACTAACTTGCCAAAAAAACGCCAACTAGAAAAAATAATTCAAACCATTTTAACTCTGCCCTGGGGGTTGGAGGAAGAATTGTGACGTCGCGTGATAAAAGCCGAGTTCTCTCGGAAGTCACGAGGCTGATGCCCCTTCTGACAATCAGAGCAACCATTCTTTTAGGTACATGGAACGTTCGTACATTGTGGGATACTGGAAGACTATTTCAAGTTGCGGCAGAAATGAGAAGATACAACCTCGAGGTGCTCGGCATCAGTGAAACGCATTGGACGCAAGTAGGACAACTGAGAGTAACTTCAGGGGAACTGCTGTTATACTCTGGTCATGAAGAGGAAAACGCTTCACATACACAAGGAGTTGCACTGATGCTGTCCAAACATGCACAAAAGGCACTGATAGGATGGGAATCTCATGGACCTAGGATCATTAAAGCATCCTTCAAAACAAAGAAAGAGGACATTACAATGAACGTCATCCAATGTTATGCACCTACCAATGACTACAATGACGACGTTAAAGACCGATCCAAATGATTGGACGATTTTATTTGAAGACCTAAATGCCAAAGTTGGCATGGGTAACACTGGATATGAAGACATCATGGGACGACATGAACTGGGATAAAGGGACTAAAACGGTCAGAGACTTGCAAACCTGTGTGCCTTCAACAAACTGGTCATCGGTGGCACAATATTCCCACACAAACGCATTCACAAAGCCACATGGATTTCACCGGACCACACTACTCAAAACCAAATTGACCATATCTGTATCAATAAAATGTTCAGAAGGACTATGGAGGATCTGAGAACCAAGAGAGGAGCTGAAGCAACTGCAAATATATTTCACATTCTCTTCAACAAGATTTGGGATGAGGGACAAGTACCATCAGATTGGAAAGAAGGATACCTCATCAAAATACCAAAGAAAGGCAATCTCAGCAAGTGTGAGAACTACGGAGGCATCACTTTTCTCTCAGTACCAGGAAAAGTTTTCAACAGGGTATTGTTAAACAGAATGGAGGAATTCGTAGACGCCCAACTACGAGACCAACAGGCTGCATTTCGTAAGGATCGATCGAGTACTGACCAAATTGCAATATTACAGATCATTGTGGAACAATCAATTGAATGGAACTCACCACTCTACATCAACTTCATCGACTACGAGAAAGCATTCGATAGCGTGGATAGGAAAACACTGTTGAGGTTTCTTCGACACTACGGTGTGCCTGAGAAAATAGTCAACATCATACAGAATTCTTATGATGGATTCAACTGCAAAATCGTGCACGGAGGACAGCTGACAGACTCGTTTGAGGTGAAGACTGGTGTCAGGTAAGGTTGCTTACTCTCATCCTTTCTCTTTCTCCTGGTGATCGACTGGATTATGAAGACGTCGACATCTGGAGGGAAGCACGGTATTCAGTGGACAGTTAGGACGCAGCTGGACGATTTGAACTTCGCAGATGACCTGGTTCTTTTATCGCACACGCAACAACAAATGCAAGAGAAGACGACCAGTGTAGCAGCAGTCTCTGCAGCAGCAGGTCTAAACATATATAAAGGAAAAAGCGAAATTCTCCGATGCAACACAACATGCACCAAACAAATCACTCTTGATGGAGATGCCTTGGAGAAGGTTAACACCCTTAAATATCTTGGCAGCATCGTCGATGAGAAAGGTGGATCCGATGGAGATATGAGAGCGCGGATCGTCAAAGCAAGGTCTGCATTTCTACAGTTGAAAAATATCTGGAACTGCAGACAAACATCAGTCAACACCAAAATCAGGATTCTCAATACAAATGTCAAGACAGTTCTACTGTATGGAGCGGAAATTTGGAGAACTACCAAAGCCATCATCCAGAAGATACAAGTGTTTATTAACTGTTGTCTATGCAAAATACTTCGGATTCGTTGTCCAGACACGATCAGCAACAACTTACTATGGGAGAGAACAAACCAGATTACAGTGGAGGAGGAAATCAGGAAGAAGTTGTGGAAGTGGATAGGACACACGCTACGAAAAGCACCTAACTGCATCGCGAGACAAGCCCTCACATGGAACACCCAAGGCAAAAGAAAAAGAGGAAGGCCAAGGCCAAATAGGGAAAGAGAAGAGAAGAATGAACAAAAATTGGACAGAATTGGAAAGGGAAGACCAGGACAGAGTTGATTGGAGAAAACTGGTGGGCGGCCTATTCTCCATTGGGGGTAACAGGCGAAAGTAAGTATGTAAGTGCCATATAAACCTTCTTTTTAAGGGTATATTTATCACTAGAAGAGTGATTATAGTCTTGATTTGGTAGTAGTGAAACACTAGGCTAGGTGACAAAACCAATACTTGAAAGCATGGATTTCTGAACATAAAGGTTGCTTCACACATCATGTATACAGAAGTCTAAATGTATTCTAATCGCTACTTTTGCTAAGTTGGAATATCTGGAACTGTACCGAAAGAAGAAGGATCGAGGACTAAGAAATCAGACGGTTTTTGCTAGCTCGTGAAGAAGGAATTGAATTTTGGATATTAAATATGTACAAAGAACAAGAACTGAAGCAACAGTTTAAATCGTAGCAACGAGACGCTTGTGTGCGAACTGTTGAGTAATGTAATTTTTATACTTCATAATAACGAAGTCTGCTGATAACCTGTGAATAAAAACAACACTAATAATCTTGAAGTAACTTTAAAACATGCTTCCACAGGTATGTTTACCATCGAATTCACATATGAATCCCCCAAGATTACATATATCCTCGGAGTACTTCGAGGTACATTAGGTACTGTGGTGCCACTCCAAACACGTGTTTGATATTTCAAACCGAAGTTTGGAGGTGCTTTAAAATAGATCATTCCTTTCGAATGGAATTGAAAAGATCTAGATCGTTTCAGATTAAGGTTTTCGAAAACACGTGCCTGTCAATCTAGTATACAATTTTTAATGATGATAATCGTTTGGGTGTGTACCAACATTTCGAATCGTTAATATTCTGAAAGCCAAAATTGGAAAAGGATTTTTGCTACGTATCTGTTTTGCTTTCTATGATTAGAATGATTTGACTTAGGCAACTGCTGAAAAAGGGTGTACTTTCAAACAACCCGGTTTTTTGTTAACTGGTGTATGGTTAAAGCATTTCTCTTCCGCAGCCGTGGAAATAATTTTTTAACTTGTTCAATTATGAAACACAAATATGGGTAGTAGAAGCAAATCTAAAACATGTAAGGTCTATATGGAAACACTTGGTCCCCGTCCTGCAGAATATAGGAGGGACTGGACTAGTCACATAGGCATCAGTCAAGATAAGTTTGAGTTTCCGTCAAAATATTGGTGAAATTTCTTGTTCTTCAACAGCAGCCAACTCCCAAAGATGCCTGTCTC
>OX103971.1:66719777-66784435 GCA_944470395.2 Schistosoma turkestanicum
ACATGCACAAGTACATTTCATCAACTGGAACAATATAAAGTGTAACATATTCATTGTACTACCAACAGTTAAGTTGGTCAGTATACTGAGCAACTGTAAGTAATTAAAATGGTACAATCACAAAACGAATCAGTTGTTACACAACTAAATTAAAGGAAATGTAAATTCTAATGAATAATGAACAATGAAAGCTTCACTTATGAATAATATTGAATCATATCTATCGTCTTTAAAAATATCAACAACAACATCTCATGATTAGCCTAGTTGACAATGTTAATCTTTCGTTAAAACACTTATTGCACTGATGATTATAGATATTATGTACTAGTAACCAGATAAAATAGTGTATGAATTTTACTTTCACTATCTGTTTTTTTGTTTTCTTCTAAAACGTAAAATTTAACAGAATCGAGTTACATTGGAAGTTGTGGATTCATCTGTTGCATTTCGACCTTTAGATCTTCAATTACCTTGTAAAATTCAAACTGACCTGGCAGAAGCAAAATTCAATTCGAAAAAAGAAAAACTCATTATTCGTGTTCCGATACTTTCATCTTAATTAATCTATTTGTGAACTATTATGTAATATGTATATACAGTGAAATGTAAATAAATATATTATTATGACCAGAGATTGGACTTAAAAATGTCTACTCTCCGGCTTCCAAAGCAATCAGTCAGATAAAGAATTTGATATAATGATGTAGGTAATCTTAAGTTTACCTTTTCCAAACTACCTTACCCGCCATGTTGGAGGATCTGGAAAGTAATTTTTCTTTTTTATGCGCCCATTAAATTTGCATGTAAATTTTATTCATCTCAACCTCAGCTATAAGAGGGAAAAATAGATGATCCTTGACAAGGTAGGTTTAACTATCTTCCGAACGAATAAAAAAGGCTAAAAATTTGATTTATTTATGTTGTAACTCGATCTCACACAGTGGAATTCACAAAAAACAGATTAAACAACAAAGCATCCAGTCAGTGAATAATTGAAGTTAGCACTGTAACTGTAAAATATACGTTATCATAGACTTGCTTTCATGTTGGAACTACAATTTCTAAATTAAATTAAAAAAATGTGACTTGAGGCCTTTATAATAATTTTTAACTTCAATAGAATTGAAAATCTTTCGAAACTGAAAACCTTTATTATTCATTTCTATAGATGGAAACATTATCATAAAGGTGTTCTATTTTACATCTTGTTATCGATTCAAGTTGAATACAGTTCGTGGTAAAAAGGGTTTTTCTAAATGATGATAATAATATAATTCTTTCAATTGGAGTTATGGAGGTCAGTGTCTTTACACATTGAAATCACCAGTCAGACAGTTGGACCACCGTTAGAAACCTGAAACCACTGGACGGCCGTCTCGTTCTGGTGCTGTGCGCACCCACGGCTCCTGCTTCTAACAGAATTCGAACCCAGGACTTTCAGTCTTGCGCGCCAACGCCTAACCTCTGGACCACTGGGCCGGCATCCGACAGTATCAACTGATCAGAGTTAGACTGAATACCCTGAGTTCAAATACTGTGAGAAGCAGGAGCCATGGATGAGCACTGCTGATGAGTGCCATACCATAATACATTCTGAATATAATAATTACAGAATTCATGCCGGTTTACAAACACGGTCAGCATGATTTACATAGAAATGCTTAATGCAATTAGTAGATACATCATGTTACATTATTTGAATCGATCTAGTTTTATCACTGTTTAGGCAGTACATTTCCCATATGTAGTATGGTAATTCAAGGCATTAGTCAGTAAATATCAATTCTTTGTAACTAGACCCTTTATTACTATTTGAACGATGTGTTAATTATCGTTTCCAGCACCATATCGGATTGGTAACAATCATCTACAACTAGAGAAAATAAAACATAAACAGAAATTATAAAACAACGATAGATCAGAAAAGTCAATGAAGTCTACCATAATTCATGTATAAGGTGTTTTTATATGTTAATGTTCAAGTTAGATTACTCTTTTTTGTGATAAAACCATTCAGTTCAACTACGTGTGAAATGTTGATTTGCCATTCAAAAACAATCTTTAGACTGTTTTGATGAAAACAGTAAATTCTCTATTAGATGAATACATTTTTCGTAGAAAATATACACAGAAAAGAAAGAAGTAAATAACACAACTTCATAGTGAATATCTTCAATGTTTAATAAACAGTTACAAATATGCAAATGAATGATAGAGATAAACCACAGATGATAAATTGTTATTAAGTTAAACTAGTCCTATATTTATTTATATGTTGCACAGTCAGAATTAATCACGATTGTATTATTATTAATATTATTATTATTATTATTATCAGTCTAATGATTCAAAACACTGAAAAACTTGTTCAGTAAGAACTATTATCGATTATTTGTAAGACTTTGCATTTTTCTATTGTTGACGTTCACGAATAAATCTTCATAATATCATTCAGTACATTATTGAATAACGCTTTAGCCATATATACTATGTTCAAATCTCAGTGTCAAAACCAATATTATGGTACAAGGGATGTGATGCAAACAGGATTTCACTGTTAGTCGCTATTCAGAAAAACACTTCAAACGGATTATTGACGAATATCAACAAACAAACAAAAAAACGTAAAACCATAATGAATAGTAATATAAATTGAAATTCTACTCTGTATATTTAATAGAATTTCCTGTTGTGTTTTTGATGAAACCAATCCAATTCTTATCAGAAATTAGTTCAGACTAAATACATATATTTAATATTCAAAATGATAATTATCATTATTACTATCAACATTTTATTATCATCTATCACTTCACTTGAATGAAATTTATGAATAGTGTGATTATATCTTATCATTTTGAAAATAGTACAAAGATTAACAAATAAAATTGCTTGAGAATGATAAGTTCATGGAACTTGCTTCAACACATTTTTTATTTTTTTTCATACATAAAACACCAGGGAATCGGATTAAATTAAATGTGGTAATAGTTATATTTCATAATCCAACCATTTGAAAAAAACAATTTACTATTGTATGAACTAGATATTCTAATTTTGAATGTGTTCTTTATCCGTACATCTTGATAGTTTTAAATAAGCAGTAAAATGAATAATATTCGAGTGTCTTAAATTAAGTTTATTCATAAAAAAGTAAGATATTGTTTGTCGGGATATATTACATTTTGTAACATTTTAGTATCATTTATGAAAAGCCATTTGAGGCAAGGAATCAATATACAATAATCATTTCAGGTTGCTGGGGGAATTTCTGGTTTTCAATTATTAATTTTTAATTTGAATGTAGTCAGTATACTACTAGAAACAAGGAAATTAGTAGTAATTTGAAGTAAAATGCCGCCAACTTGAAAATCCACAGTCATGGTACTATGTATATAAGATGAGAAATGAAAAAGTGAACTGAATTCATTAATTGTGACTATTTATTTCACGAAGTAAATCTTAATTAATCTATACATAAAGACTGAATGTAAATTTGATTATGTCCCTTTTCTGTTACCTACAAAGAATGTGAATACACCGAGTTAATGTTCATTCACTCGATACAATATTCAAAGTCATTCAAACGTTATAAACCTACTAAAATGGTGGACGCTTTTTAAGGAGTTAGTTTCCCGCCATAGATTTAAGTACAAGTGAAATTTTCTGTAAAGATAAATTTTCACATAATAACACATAAAAGTAGTATACATTTGTGTAAAGTAGTATAAAAGAAAGTTTAGTAAATTGTTTCGAATGTTAAAGATTACAGCAATCAGATCATCGTACTTCTATAGAACTTGCAAATGTTATGTGTTATTGACAACTGACAGCCGAATTTTTGAATGAAATATTGTGAAAAGCATTGACATTGTGTTCTAGGTCACTTAAGTATTTTCGATTTAGGGTTAAGAATGGAATCCAGAAAATACATTTCAGACTCTTTGTGACTCTGAAGTGGAATGTACTTACTCCCTAGTGCTGATAACCCCTTTAAAATTGTACATATATATCAGATGAAACTGATTGGTCGAAGCCATAAATATGAACAAAATAAAAACTACGAATTCAGATGAAAGTATCTACAAATATATGAAAATTATCGAATTTTAAATCTCAAAAACGTTCGGAGTAGTTTCTCATTGTAAACTTTACGAATTAAACAATAAATATTTGGAATAGAATATACTAATTTATGATAAGTTTTAATGAAGACGATGTTTATAAATCACATGATAGTTGTATCTTGTGAATGTTCATGTTTACATATATGTACTTTAACAGAAGCCTCTCAGCAATATGTTCCACGTCTTTTAAAATTTACTCGGTGAAGAAGAATCTACCAGAGATCAAAGAAGAACACTCTGAAAAACTCTTCAGTAGACTAGTACCACCGGACCTACTTATGACCAAATCTATGGATCTTCCAATCGATGGTGACCCAAAAACAATTACAAGTGGTAAAGTTGCAGGACCAGACAACATGCCAGCATTTGAAGGATGATACGGCGAATCGTGAATGGAGGTCAGCTCGTTGACTCATTCCAAATAAAATCCGATGTCAGACGAGACAGTTTATTCTCACCATTTCCCTTTTTTCTCTTGGTCGACTGTATTAGGAAAACCTCAACATCTGACTGGAAGAGCAGAATACAGTGGACAGTTTGGATGTAGATATCAATAAATTCATAAGAAAAATGCATACTAAATAATCAACTACATTCAGCGATCTATTTAATCGTAATCAATACTTCCATTGACTGTTGGCGAAGAAAGCCCGAAGTCGAATCGTTTATTCCGCATAAAATTATAAGTGATTTGATGAAAAACAATGGTCGTTTTATTATGGAAGCCACATTGTCTGTGTTCGTACTAAACAGGCTTTTATCAAATACGAAAATACTGAATTCGGAACTTTTGAAAACAATACTTAATAATGCTATAAGGAACCAATCAGTATTTGATCAACATTGAAAACCTGTATTAACTGAATAGCCGTTTTTTCTGGCATTAAGACCAATGAGCCAATGTTCAACAGTGTTTCTTAACCTGTAAATATATTTATCTTAAATTGGTTTGGCAATACTGTGTTTAAGTAATCATTTGTTTTATCACCGTCTTATGTCAAAAATCAGAGTTGCGATCAATCCGGGTAACTATACTGACTATTGTGTAGTCAAAGGTGTTTAAATACGTTGAGGATGGACAACCGCACTTTTTAGAGATTTCAGTGGTTTTTCAATAAAATTAATAGCTTGTTCATGATACTAAAAATGAGAAAAAATTAAGTGAGGGTTTATACATCCCCCAATAAGTTTCAAAACTTTGTGTGAGTATTTCTGGAATGGTTAGGTTTTTTATTGTTGGTAACAGTACTAAGGGGAATGAGATAACTAATAATTAGTTTAATTATAGACCTCAGTTGTTATTACTCTTAAGTAAGACTCCTTTTTTCCCTGGTTAGACTGCCAAAAAAATTCAATAATTAGGTTTATTTTCTGACGACGGTCATATTCTTACTTTCTTATGATACAAGTAGTATAAACAAGAACGTAAAATTAATTGTAGGACTGAACATACCAAAATATATACTAATCAAAATTTAGTGTTCTTCATAATAGTGTAACCGAACCATGAATTTTCTGGCCAGAAATTTCAAATTGAGCCATCCAAAATATGATTTGGATATTAAGAAATTTTTTCAAAAGAACATCTGGTTATAATTGTGGATAAAATCAAATGAAACATTCAAAACTCTTTACAAATAAAAAACATAGTGAATATAACAAATCTACATCGTAGTATAATAGGGTATCTCTTCAGAGTCAATCCTAAGACCCAGTGAAAGGCTTAAGTATCGGATTGCAATGTTATATATAAATATGTATATTCATACTGATTTGATCAGACATGATAACTGATTGCACCTGTGTGCTACCATGCTATACTATACAAAGTTAATGGAATTAAATGTAACCTGAAATAAGCTACCCACAAAAATCTCAACAAACAGCGTGCAACATGCTTTCTGAGTTTCGGACTGAGTCACAGTTAGATAACTTTTTTCTCAATAACTTTATCATACTGTTGTGAAGATTATTCTTAGAACAGAATATCTACCTTAAAGTCATCTTGTGGAAAATCCAACAAAAGTGAATATTCTTCCAAAGTTATCCTTGACTGTCATTTCATCTGATACGCATAAGTCTTCAATCATAATTGAAATCACAAACTTATTATTTAGTAGTAACAACTAGTAGTCACTGTTTTACTACTTTGTAATCATAGCTTTTCCATTAGTGGGTTGTAAGGAATAAACAAGCAAGAATAGAAATAATGAAAAATATTAAATACACAAATTCAATATTGAAATAACAAGGTACAGTACACAGGATAAATATTTCAAGCTTATGAATAATATTTCTGTTAATACGCTCACTACTAGCTTGAGAGGCCTAGGTTAGTGAAGTGTTAAAGTGGATAGTTTGAAGATAAACTGTTCAGTCAATTATTATATTTGAATCATAGTGAGTCATTTTTATGCTCGACTCTAGATATGCTTAAACTATTAAGAGTTCACCTTAGTTGATTAATGAGAACAAAACGATGACCTAGAATGCAGGTAGGCTACTGTGATCCCTTGACCAAAAAAGTATCAGCAAGAAGTCTTGATATAGCGTAGAAATTGTATTCTACAACCACCCAGTCAGCACGCAATGAATCCAAGCATTCAAATTGCGTTTATTTATACTCAATAGAGACGTCCTTGGGACAGTCACACGAATAGCACACTAAAATGACACAGTCACCAATCAAAACCAAGGATTTTCCTGATGGGAAATGTGATCTCAAGGTCAACTGATCGGTCCATGAAATGAATCCAAAATAAAGATATTTATCAAACGATTTCTGGGGATTTAACATCCCCAACATAAATATACTGACTAACATGTTCGTACAATTAGTCCCCTTAAGGAATGTGAATAAAGCCAGAATAACAGTTGAGGCTAAAGTATGAACACTTTATTAAACGCATATAAATTCATCGATCGAGAAAATACAAGAGGTAAAGCTTAAAAAATTGACAAAATGGATTACGTAATAGTTGTTGAAGAGTTGAAAACTTCATAATAATTTAAAAATTGCCTAGCAAAAATTGTAATCAATGAAAAATAATTCCGTGCAACATTTGTCCAATAACTAATTAATTCAATAGTTTCATCATTCATAAAACTGTCGTGAATTGGAAAAGAACACAGTGAATGAACACTATCGTTTTACATTACTTTAACATGAAATAAAATGTATAGATGTATATATTAGAAATTTTTATAGCACGACAACATGGGAAGTAGGTCAAAGCTCGGAAAAAATTATTTGCACGCTTCTCATCGTATAATTTTAATAATTATTATTTGAAAAAGTTTACTGTTTCAATCTCTGTCTTTTCTCCCTTTGTCGATCATGTGTTCATGTTATCATACCATCTATTATTTTCGCATTTGTTACTTACACAATTTCTTACTATCAATCTAAATTTTTCAGTTTTTACCATTATTAATCATAATAATAATAATAACAAAAGGATGATAAATTCCGAAAACTGGTACAAAATACTGATCATTCAATTATAAAACGCACTCTAGTCTACATTTATTGTTGTAGATACTACTCGTTTGTGGCTTGTAAGTAGTATGCGACTGAGTGTCGCCCAGAAGTTACTACTGAATAAAAGAGTGCCGGATCTGAATGTACGGCGCAATCGGAGTATTTTGAAGACCGGAAGATATGTGAAAGAAAACAATCAACAATCGATTTATAATGTAAACGAATACCGAAAGATTAGTTATGTATATTTTGTTAATAAATTATCTTCTTCATGTATACATAATCTATTTGGTCTTGACTTTACTCATCAGAATGTCATTAGTATTATACCAACTACTAGATATAATTATTTATTTCGGTACTTTCAAGCGTATACTATCTGAAAAGTTGTTATTTCTAGGTGACTTAAAATTGAGTAGTTTGGAAAAAATCGATACAAACGAGAAATATTGAATTACATGGCGAAAGAATAAGTTTCAGCGAAATGATCTTTCAATACAAAAAAACTACAACCAAATAAGTCAAAATGTCAAGCCATATATGACGGATTTTAGAAAAAAACCATCTCGTGACTTAGACAGACGGTTCAAATCTAGTATATAAATTGAGGTGACACCTTTTAATTAAATAAGGAATCAACTGAAATGAAACGGATAAACTAGTATTTATCGACATTTACTCTGACTTTGGCAACATACTGACGAAATAATGTACTTAAGATCCAAATCATTTGTGTCGAAACCAGTATCTAATTGAAAGGTATTTTAAGGCAGACAGATGTTATATCATCACCATATTACTTATGAAAGAACATCTTCTGTCCTGATCTGTGTTGTAGACTAAACGTTTTCTACGGCTTACGATATACTTTTAAAGCTAAATTAATCGTTGTTGTACTTGCTATTTTTAAGCTGCATATTATCAAAAAAAACAAATGGTTGAACATTAAAGTTGAAAAACGAATCCCTAAGTATTTAATGTTAGGCTCACCATAGATAAACTTTGCCATCTTAGAGGAGAAACGGCATACTTTTTGGTGCAGAGATTAATTAGTTCAGCAACCACATAAGACTATCTGTCTTAGAACTACTTCACAATGTTCTTCTTTGTTATCTTTCCGTAATATCCAGAAAGTTCCAAAATTTTCTCAAATATAGTAGTGATGAAAAGTCTTTACATGGAAGTATACATCGAAAGCTTCAGCAGTTTGTTGCCATATTTATACAGAAGAAATAAAGAGCCATTTCTATGAGACTTGGACAGTTTTACTTAGGAAATAGTGTTCAATTATAAAAACCTGGTTCTATAGTAGATAACTATAACATCTGAAAAGGAGTTATAAATAAAGCAACTATCCTAATTAAAATATTTTATATATTTTACTAACAACTCCCAAATAGCAAACTTGTAGCGATTGATTCTGTGGGTAACCCTTATACTTTTATTAGATCTGGGAATTAGCAAAGACAAAAAGCTAATGCTTAATCACCGGTAGATAACTCTTATCTCACCTTGATACTATAGCGAAACGCATATTGTAGGCTGTATAAACTACTTAGTCAATTCACTATAGATGTAATTGCATCTTCGTAAGCTCATTTAATTACACTTGTTCTGGATACCTAAATCAAGAGAAGTCCCACCAAGGTTAATACAACTATGAGATGACGATTTATCTACTTACTATGATAGTAAAAAGACTAGGTCATCATACATCAGGGAAACATTAAATTTTCCCAATTACTTAACATGTCTGGTAATACGGGTTACCTGATTTGTAAGATTTAAAAGCTGACATGATACTATTCTTTTAGTAAAGTATATCCACGAACATGCTAGTGACTGATACCTGGATTTTTTGACTTCTGTGTTAGCATGTTACCTTCAAACTCACAAGTTGACATTCACTAATTCACATTTTCAACTTTAACTGATTTTCGATAATTCATCTCAATAGCTGAAACCTGTCTTACTCTTTATACAACTAAACAATGCTGGCCATAGTTTGTCACTAAAACTTCATAAATTCTTCTTGAAGTCAGATATTTATCATAAATACGTAGATAGTTATCATTAGTTGGTTGTGTAGTTGTCTAGGTAAATTAAATTCATGGTTTAAATTATTATCACCTTGAGCTATTTCAATAAATCCTACATTTTAATATATTAAATTCATATGTTTTATATTCAATAGTACAACGGCACTTATTATAGTTTACTTAAAAATTCTACACGTAATCCAGATAGTTCTGTTGATAAATGGTTCATTAGATTACTTTTACACTAACAAAGCACTATAAACTATGAACTACATGTTTAAGAATAGATGAATGTCAGTTAAAAGCTGAATTCATGATGCATGTTTCATCTTATTTGGAACAAGTCAGATAGATCTGCTTGCATTCTAATGTTGATGTTCACATTAGGCCTGTAATCCAGTAACTTTCGTATGAAACACCTGAAGAGGAATAGACTGAACTACTAAGTTAGAAAAGCCAATATCTTGTTTAACGGGCATGATGTAATCATCATTATTAGTAATGACTTAAATTGTTTTGCCAGTGGTATTCATGAACAAATTGTGATTTGTTATTGTGTTGGTGTATGTGCACTGTGTTTGAATTGACCTAATATAGTCATTATGGTACAGATTACTCAGAATAATTGGATTGTGTCTAGCAGAAGATATGTACATATTAAAAAAAAAACGGGCGTAAATTGAAATTTTTTTAATTAAAACAGACCAAATAAAAATGACGATTGAATTTCAGATAGTCCAAACAAATTGTATTTGTATCCAAAAATGAATTCAATATTTATCCATATTGATCATTATCAAATATATTATGGCGCATTTATTTTCAAACAATACAAAATATTACGGGCGTAGTTAAAAAACATAAACGATCAGACTACTCAGAATAATATTAAAAATAATAATAGTAGTGATTCATTTGCACTGGTTGTTTGAATCTTCCTATTAATGTTTAAAATTGCACGGATAGTCTCAATATTAACTTCAGGTTATAAGCATTATTATCAGAGGTGGATAGTGGCTAACTGTGGATTCCAGGACAAGCGTTTCGTCTTATTTGGAACTCGTAAGCTGGATGTACCTGTAATCAGCACAGGATGCACAAGCAACACGAAATAATCTTTCCATTGATGTTTAGGATTGAAGTTGATCAGTCGCTTTGGCATCCTGTTAAGATTGCAGGTACATCCAATTGATGAGTCCCAAATTGGACGAAGCGCGTGTCCTGTATTCCACTGCTAGCTACTATCCACCTCTGTTAATAATAGTAATGATTTTTAAAGTTTTGATCGATTAATTAGCTAACTTGAATATGGATTCTTGAAAGTTTTAGGAAGAAATAGTAAGTGATAGATAAAATCAAACCAACCTATGAATTAAACAAATCTGTACGATGGTGTTCAATGATCATCATGTAGTATTTCAAATTAAATGAATTTGAAAAAACTTGGACGATTAAAACCCTACCCAGTGTTCGAAACGCATCACATTCATTACGAGTGTTGAAGATGCAAGCTACGAATCTGTCAAAGTCGCGAATTTTAAAAATTAAACACTCATTCAGTGTTCTTTAGTTAATACTAAACCATGGAAATGCTTAAACCATTTTTATAATCAAATCTTACTGAAATGTAATCAGCCCTAAATTTTAGATCATGTTCAACAGATGGAATCGGTTCTTTCATACTACTTTTCAAGATTACATGTAATTTTGTTGATGAATTATGCAAAAAATCTAGACGTTTAATTTATTTAGGTACGAATAAATGCTATTTTAGTTTCATAAAACAATCCCATAAAAAACGATTTCACTTGTACTTGTAAAAAGATATATATACATATAACAGCACAGTTCCATGTTGGAAAGAAGGAATAAAGCAAACATAAAATTTGAATTGTTATCACATAAGAAAATAAAGCAAGAAACTGTTTGAATATACTGATTTCTGCGAATCTTATCATTCAAATTACTGTGCAGTTAGATTTTGTATAAATTAGCATTCATCTAGCACTTTCTACTGAATATTCTCCAACATATTGAATTACAATAACTCTTTGGTAGAGTGAAAAGTATCATATCATTCCGTGATTATGTAAGAAACCAATTTTCTAAATTCCAGTGATTTAACATCAATCATCTGTCGCATAATTTGATTGACTTTAATTTAATAACAGCTCTCCATCAAAATATCGAAAAAACATCGTTTTTATAATTGATTACTTGAAATTAGAATTATCACACTTATGAGGTACCGTGGTGAGGTCGCAGGACTTTGTTTTCACTAAGAATTAACTATGATTGATAAACAACTGTAAAATATTGGAAAAAAAGTAACTACTTCACAATCTCTATAGATTAATTCATGAAGTAGATTAAACAGTCTTCTAGTGTCTCCTCATTTACATTGGTAACGCAGCTGAAACCAAATCTGTCAAAAATACAAATTACGGACTAAACATTTAAAGAATGATGTGACAAATGGTGTTGTGCAAATGAGTCATCAAGGTTGAATGGATGTCAGCCAACTCAAAATAAGTCAGAATAACGCCAGAAATTTACATTACCAATCGTGTAGGCGGCCTATAAGTCTATGTTTTCAATAATGAACCTAAACAAATATATATACCTATATATATAGACAAACTTCGTCTATGGGAGGGAATCTATAATTACATAAACCTTATTGATGGACACATTTTTTTAATTCACATAAAAATGATTTTTTACCATAACATCATGCACACACATAAAAAATGAATATGACCAATGCATATTGTCAACATGTATAATTGAATTTTGTATAATTATATTTTGAATGCATTCTCATATGCAAATGGATTTAAAATGCAAAGTGATTAATGCAAATCACGTAGTGGAGAGAGAACACATACGAAACTTTTCATGTCATGAATAATATTTTCTTTGAAATAAAAGTAATTGATAAAATCATAAATAAATATAATATTTATCTATGTATTTCCTCAATTAACGACATTGTTAATATCATCATATACCTACTATGGGCCTAATCATTGAAAGATTTCAACCAACAGAAATGTTGACCTGCAAAAACCTTATCTATACTGAATAATCATCCCACTTCAGCCATATTCAATATTTATTCAAATTAATAGATAGAATGTACGAAACAAAACGATAATTCGAAGTTTGATTATTACATTTGTAGTTAACTCGTAGTATAAAGCTAGTTGACTGCATTGTTATTTTTAAACATGTTCTAGCACATGAAAAACCACTGAAGATTATAGAACAGTGAAAAATCAATGTCAAGATAAATTTAGTACATGTTGTTCAGAGAGAGTAGAAAAATCCCATCTAACTGATGGTACAGTAAAAGCCATTCGAGATGTTTGGAAGTATTAAATTATCAATGTTTAAGTCATCTTGTCTTTGTCTACCTAAAAAATTGAACTCAAAAAGTTAAAAAAAATAGCTGCGAAAATCAACGGATTGCTGTCCCTCATCAATGTTTTGATAGTTACTTCTTATGTTTTGCAAAATTAACGTCATTACAACGACATTAAGATATTTCAAACTAAAGATAATGATACTTATAAGTAATGCTTGTAGAAATCAGTTTCAGATTACCTTTAAAACTATTTTGTTTGATTGTTTTATGACTTATAATCTTTGACAGACCAATTTTATATATCTGTTTACAAATTAACTAGATTTAGTGATTATTAGTGACATGTTGGATACTTATTTAGCTTTTATTATGAACTCTTTAGCTAAAAGTACCTGAAGAACATTGATTCCAGCCATCGCCATTATATTAGACTATGTGTCACTGTTCACTAGTCGGTGGTTAATTGATATTATCAAATGAATAACAAATAATTGACAAAATACTATACAGGATAATAAAATCTTATCCAATTAGTAGACACAAGTTTATTAGAATATTCTGTTAAACATAATAGATATCTTAGTTAATGATAATTGTACATATAGTAAAACCATATATCAGCTTCCTTCTGAGTTCAGTTGAGAAATATATTCAGAGTATGGAAATAAAATAGCATAGTACTTGGCCTATATTCAATATTACTAGGAAGTAAGTTCAATGAATTTATATTAAGCAATAAACCTGTTACTTTTCCGCACATTAGAGCATGTCTTATATAACAAGAACAGTTCCTAATCCTTTCGTTGTGTATTGAAATAACATATTTTTAATATAATCCATTCCAATGATTCAGTTAGAATGAGTACACAGCACGGCTAACATTCATGTTGACTGCAGAAACATTTAGTCTATTAATTTTCAATTGAATTTGTCTATTCAAGTGATCATTTCTACATGCTACACTGTCAGAATTTAAGCTCATTTTTTTTGTAAATATATACCTAGACATCGGTTTATTGTTAAGTCTATTTTTTCAACTGTTTAAACCTTAATACTCCTCATTTAATTTAGTTCATTTTGGTAATGTATTCTTTAGTATAATTCAATAATTCATCTATAATCCATTTTGTCCATTAAAAGAAAGAGAAATAACTAGCATAATTAAAATCTATTTTAACAATTGCGTATGACGATTTTTTTATTTTTCAGTTGTTATGTCGAACGAAACATTTTATGGTATGTTAGTCTTCATGTTGATAATCACAAACGATCGTGTTTATTGCATCAATGGTGAGAACAAGTCTAATTTTGCAATTATCAAGAGGTGAAAGTATTACAAATAAAACAATGACACTTTTCCTTAACCATACCATGATTTTAACATTGAACATTGAACCCATGATGTCTATAGTGATGGAGTGTGATATTTATGAAATCAGAAAAAAAGCGATTATATGATAAAATTATATATAGAATTATGATTGTTGTATATTTATTCAACTGACAATCATAAAAGCATATTTGGTTTGAATAAATTATATTGATCAAAAATGGATACGATTAAAAAAATCAACACATTCGCGCCAATTTTCAATATTGAATAATAACCAGTATAAGCATAATTCAAACGATTGTCTGTTTTGTAATGATTTATCATGAAAAAACATATATCATTGAAAATATACAAATAATACAATTAAATATAACAAAGTGGTTTCTGTTCAGCATCGTTTTAGAGTTTCTCATTTCGCTGCCGATTGTCGTGGTCGAAATTGTAGTAGAAATAGTAGTAGAAGTAGTCGAAGGTGTAGACAATATTGATGATGTGACAAGCTTTATAGATTCATTAGATGAAGAAATTGGAACACCAGAAATAATTTTAGTTTCAGTGTTAGCTGCTTTCGATAAATCGAAGTTTACAGTGAGTCTTTGATTATTGCAAAGACTTTCAGTACAACAGAAAGGTCCTTGTACGATATCATTGATACACGATGTAACACATCCTCTGACAATTTTCGAATCCAAAAACTGTGTCTAAAATTTCCCGAGAAAAATTGATCTGAGTTATAATTTAAAATACACTCTGTCTACAGTTAGCCAAACTTTAAAAAAAACATAAAACAATTTTTATTTGAATGAAAACTTATTACCGACTAAGCCATTATTTGACGTTACTGAACACAAGATTTGTTATTTGTATGCGTATGTATATATGTATTTCTTTCGCAGGTTTTTTTCTCCATAATGCTTACAAACAATCTGAAGAATTTAGGCATATATCATACTTATAATTAGAGCAGTTTCATACACAGTTTACGTGTGAAGTTAGTCGAGTTTTCAAATATATGGGAGAATTATGGAGAAATGTTATATTTTATATTCATTGCCAGGAAAAATTATAGATTGATGGAAGTGAAAAGTAAACAATGGTTTACAAAATTTCAGTAAAGATTCAGAAAGTTTACCTAATATCGTGCACTCGTTTGAGGTGAAGACCGGTGTCAGGCAAGGTTGCTTACTCTCACCCTTTCTCTTTCTCCTGGTCATCGACTGTATTATGAATACGTCAACATCTGAAGGGAAGCACGGTATTCAGTGGACAGTTAGGACGCAGCTGGACGATCTGAACTTCGCAGATGACCTGGTTCTTTTATCGCACACTCAACAACAAATGCAAGAGAAGACGACCAGTGTAGCAGCAGTCTCTGCAGCAGCAGGTCTAAACATATATAAAGGAAAAAGCGAAATTCTCCGATGCAACACAACATGCACCAAACAAATCACTCTTGATGGAGATGCCTTGGAGGACATTAACACCTTTACATATCTGAGCAGCATCATCAACAACCAAGGTGGGTCCGATGCAGATGTGAGGGCGCGGATAGGCAAAGCAAGGTCTGCATTTCTACAGTTGAAAAATATCTGGAACTCCAAACAACTTTCAACCAAAACCAAAATCAGGATTTTCAACAGAAATGTGAAGACAGTTTTACTGTATGGAGCGGAAACATGGAGAACTACCAAAGCCATCATCCAGAAGATACAAGTATTTATTAACAGTTGTCTACGCAAAATACTTCGGATTCGTTGGCCAGACACCATCAGCAACAACGAACTGTGGGAGAGAACAAATCAGATTCCAGTGGAGGAGGAAATGAGGAAGAAGCGGTGGGAGTGGATAGGACACACACTACGAAAAGCACCTAACTGCGTCACAAGACAAGCACTCACATGGAACCCTCAAGGCAAAAGGAAAAGAGGAAGACCAAGCAACACATTACGCCGAGAAATAGAGAAAGATATGAGAAGAATGGACAAAAATTTGACAGAATTGGAAAGGGAAGCCCAGGACAGAGTTGGTTGGAGAAAACTGGTGGGCGGCCTACACTCCATTGGGGGTAGCAGGCGAAAGTAAGAAGGTAAGTAAGTAATAGCTTCATAAAGTTTGCTGCTTTCATATTCACATTGATGACTTCATTTTATTGCATTGATATAATATATCAAATTGAGGTAATACAGATATTATTTCAAGTTCTAAGCTGTTTATAAATGACCATATGTGTATTGTTATCAAATTTTCAATGAATATTTATGCTAAAATCAATGTGTTCGCACATTCTGAAAGTGTTCAGTAATAAATTGTATAGTAGTTTGGTTATTAAATTTTATTAAACAAATGTCTACTGTCGCTTAAAATGAAATACATAGAAAAAGAATCTTTTTGTCAATAAACAGAAACATTATGTCATTTTGCTAACAGTAAAAAATCAATTCAATTTCTTTTATTTACTTATATTAACTTATGATGCTGTAGAATTTTGAATGATAATAAAAATGTCTTTTCATATCCAATAAAGTACTTCCGTAAATTATGATTTTGATTGTTTTTAAAAAATAATATTTAAATAAATTTAAAATGTCAATAGATATAAGTAACTTTTTGTATTATTATCTGATATCTAGATGAATTTCTTAGCTATCTAGTAGCTTAAATTAGAGATAAGATAATTCAAAAAAGATAACATTTAATTATTCTCTCATCCTCCTAGAAACTGCTTGAAGTCAGAAAAGGTGAATTGACTTATTCCAAGTAAGTAGTAACATGAAAGTGTGTTAACCTTGAAAAGTGGTACACTTTTTAGTCGATAATATATCAGTGAGCGTCAAACTGAGACGAAATAAAAATCCGTTGTTTTAGGAACAACATTCTTGATGCTTGGACATTTTCATTATCATTGAAACGGTAAGTTGTTCGACTCCAATTGCAGATCATCTAATTAATTTCATTTAGTTTTACTGATCTAGTAAGGAAGCTTTGGATAACTAACATTTGTCCAAGATTTTACATTGATTAGCAATGGATGAATGAAATAATCATGGAATTACAAAACCTATATGTTAGTAGTTCGCCAATGAAATATCTTCATTAGTATGTTCGGAATATTTGTTGACAAGTACAATTACATTATGTAACATGCACATGAAATGTTTATAACTCACCAGAATAATAAAATAAGCAGTTGAAGTATTAGTTACAACTATCCATTTCCATATGAATAGCTTAATTCAAAATATTAAAAATTATTTTATCTTCTTATAAGATTTTGAACATCTATACTTTTAGATCGTCCTATACCAAGCAGTTAATGTCAGAATCTATAATCTTGCTGTATCACTAGAGCTGTAACGGCTTACAACGATCACAAAATATTTACCATTCATAACCCTTAGACTCTGTATTTCCACCTTTCCTAAACAATTATGTGTGCTCACACTAAAGTCAGAATGCAATGGTCCAGCGCATTAAAAACCTGAAAATAATTATTGAGTAAATTCTTTTAATAGTTATTGTTATCCTGATTAAACAGACTAGAGAAATAAGTGTTTTCATGGGTTTACCAATGTGTTAGCACTTATTGTAGCTCTAAGTAGAAACTAGGATTATTGGCACAAGAGGATCCATCATAATTAGCGGGAATCATAAACGGAATGAGCACACAGAAATGAAAGTCCTAAAAATTTTATGACGAAGAATAACGAAACTTGGTGGTTTGTAGAGATTGTTTGATTTTGAATTAAATGAGACAAAAACCTGAAAACAGATGAATTCATGTAAGCACTCAATGTCATTTTATGCAAATTTATGTGCACCTTAAAAACCAGTGACTGTATATCATCGATAAGACTACAGAAGTATGCAAGAAGAATATGTATCATTACTCACCGTACAACCTCCACAAGTATCTATTTTGGTTGTATTGGCATCCACTGTCATGCAATCAGTGCAATTATAACACATCAATGCTGTAATGAAGAAAAATGAACGGAAAATATAATCTTAGCCATGGATTTGTGCTGGATTCAATCATAATAACTCATACAGTGTAATTTAAAAACACTAGTTTAGTCGCAATTTCAAATATACTGTCAAACATTTTTCGGAGATGAATTTAAATCAATGCTAGTACGTTTCAAATGCAAGGTGATATAGTAGTAAATTTCTACCAATGTTAACTTTTCGATGAGATGACTAGGGATATTTAACTAGTTTATGAGGTCACTGTTTCGAAAAAAACCTTGATTAAATTTGATTCAAATCAAATTTAAACCAATAAAAAGCGATGCTTTTCAATTATTATTATTATATTTATCATTGATATTGCCAGTTATGTTTCCTACAGTTAATTATTTCTATCAGGTGCCACAATAAATTATTTGAATACAAGAATTCGGTAAACGTAAAATTAAGTTTTATATTACTTTAATGGTAGAAATAACGTATAAATACGATTACATCCTGTTGTCAGAGAGAGAGAGTAATGATAAGTTTTAAGACTGTAAAGATTTTTCAAAAAATAATAATAATAGAAAATACAAAACATTAATCAGTTGTATCGGGACAGAGAACGAATGCTTTGGGAATCGTTTTTTTTTATTAGAAAAGCTATTGAATGGTAACAGACTAGGAGTGATGACAGTAGATAAAATGAATGACGCAGCTAGCTACCTTGAAAGCTTCTAGAGAGCTACTATTCTGTAAAGACCAGCCAACAGACATCATGTTTTTGACAGTCAATCTATCAGGAGATTGTCATGTGATAGATATCCTGACCCGCCGTATATCTTGGATGACAAACACCAACTATGATTATCATGAAAAGGTCAACTAATTTTTTATATAAATTGATACCAGTCAGAGGGGAATATCCCTTGAATTCAAATTTTACTATTAACTTCACGGTGTTGGTTTGGACGTCACTTCAATGATTTTCGGTGACTGAAGCTAACCATTTACAAGTACTGCATCTAGGTTTTGTGCCAGTTGACAGTAAGCGTCAAAATGATTATCTCAAAGTCACTTAGTCAAGTAACAATGTAATAAATTCACCAACTAAACGTGATCTGAATGACAAGAGCTAGACAGATAATAGTTTCTATGCAATGATTGGTTAATGCCTTCTCAAAAAGTATACAACTTATTTCAAACTATTATGTCTATGCTGAACAAATATCGTCCAGCAGAATAACTCAAAACAAATACCACCATTTTTAACTCAAGTTAATCTGTTCAGAATCAGTATACTTCGAAGTTTATTATTCGTTTTGAACGCAGCGTTAAGAAATTATTGAATCCATCAATTAAATCATATGAATGATCACTCACCTTGATGCAAATGCGGGACACCTAATGAACCATAAAATCCTACAAATAAAAGAATTAATGTACTGTACATTTCGAGCATCCACTTATATAACTTTACTAGCATTTACTCTTGTTGATGGTGTAGAAAAATATAGATTTGCATATACCCATAAATATTTATACTATTTATTTGTGCATACCTATGGTGAAATGCTGCATATCTGCATGACACGAAATAATTCAAGACAAATGGGTTAAAAGTACAAAGTCAACCAACCAATCATTGCCCCTTAGGACAGAAATTCTCGTTAGGTTCTTAGCTAACGAAAGAAAATCAACATTTCTTAATCCCTTGTATAAAATTCATCCAATGGTCTAGACTGGAAAAAGGACAAATAAAAATCAATATTTTACTTGTCTATACTTGACTAGATCAGGCAAAGAAATTCTCATCCTATTAGTAATTTTATAACAGTCTACAATCAATAAGGTAGAAGTTTAGTCAATCGGTAGTATGCAAATGACAACTAATGAGACTGTTTTAGTAGTATATCACATATGCCCGAACATTTGAATAATTAGTCTACTTGAAAACAACGCAGTTTGTTCGAATAAATGATTAGCAGAGATGTGAGCTTTTTCAATCTTCGGCATTCTGAAAGTTTTGATTAAAATGATTGTTATTAAACATTTGTGTATGGACTATTTATGCTTGATACGAATTCTAGCTAAAATTATGATTTCTTTTTTAGCTGTCAAAAAGATTCTATTTATTTGAAAAAAAATCTACTAGGCAATTGTTTGCTAGACTATTCATTATGTAAATTAATTTGAAATATAATTTGAAAGAAAGGAAGTTGGAATTCAAATAATAGGAGATTTATATTTCACTAGTTTCAAACTGAAAAGCAGAAAAAATCTGATTAAATTATACATTCATTCATTTAATAAACTGTAGACTGGACATTTTTCGTAAGGCAAACTTTAACACGATTATTTAATCAGATTTTGTGAAAACAAAAAGTTATACATATCAGTATGAGGCTTATGTAGATTGCTCCGTTTCATTAAAATTGCGAATCATTCAACTTTAGGCGACCATTGAAAACCTGGAAACATTGGATGGTTGTTGCGCTCTAGTATGGGACTACACTTACTCAACCATCATCTTCGGTAGGCATTCGCCTCACACCCGATACGTTTGAGGTCCACTGATCATTGTTTCTCAATAGAACTTTGGGAATTCATTGTTAAGATATCTTAGAGTATTGGAATAAGAATACTTATAACGAAGATGAATTAAATCCCAACATATTTCACTAGTCTTTTCATGTGCAGATTATTGAAATTTCAAGTTAGTTTTGAAGGTGTTCAAAGTGGTTGCTGCATTTAAAGATATATTATACGTACAACTGCAGATAACAAAATTTGATATCTTAGTTATTGTTCTGATAATAAATATTTCTTAGAAAATCAGTCTATTTTTTATTCGTCTTCGTATTATTGAAACATAGATTAAATGATAAACGATAAGTCTTCGTAAATTGAAAACTTACTGTTTTTACAGATTCTTTAGACATCTTTCACCTTGAAATATTTCTCGCATCATTTGATCGAATTTATTGACTGAAATAAATTTTAATGGTGATAAAAAAACATAACATGTGTTTTGTTTTAAAAATAGAATTGAAATTTGTCTAAATTGTATTGTGTATGTGGTTTAACTGCAGTTAGATTAAATAATGTAAAATGAATTATCAAGTTTTTTCAAGTATTTTTAGTAGTTGTTATTTTTTTTAATTTCACATTTGGACAAATGTGATGTATAATTGAAAGAGGAATCATATTTATATTATTGAACATTGAATTATCTCTGATTATATATTGCCTTCAGAAGTAGTTACCAAAATTATCTATAATTTCTAGACTATCTTGGTTAAAGAGATACACATTAAAACTGTTAGGAACACACCATTTATAAATCTGATCTGTGTTTTCAATAAATACATTCCCGTGGTCCTTATATTTACTTTGGTCTTAAAAATATCAAGAATAAACCATTGTTTGCTCTTTTATTCACCTTTTTAATGTTTTCAAGTTAACAGTTAGCCTCCATTCATAATCTGTCTTCATCGTAACAGTGTACATTACCATTAAGGCTTTTATGTAATTTTATGATATCTTCACGTGATTTCGATCACCTTTTAAATGATACAAAAATGATCCATTTTGTCATGGATTAAGTTATACTTAATAATTATAGATAAAATTGTACAGCTTTAGTAAATGATATCGTTGGAAACAAATTTCGTTTCTCTGAATTGTCTTAATATCATCCTCAATGTTGGAAAGAAGCTTGTTCTGCTATTAAAGTAAGGTTAATTTGAGTGAATGTTATTTCAGAGATTAGCTTAAATTATACAAAATGTTTAAGCTGAATGATGACATATTCTAAGCGGTTGTAATGTTCTAGCAATAATGGTTGGTGAAGTCTCATTTGTTGACGTAAATTGTCGCATCTTTCTGCCGCATTCTTTCGAGGCACACAATTCCATTGTGTGAATTTGTTTTGTTTAGAAACATTACCCCGAGGATCTTGGACCTCGAGAATCGCATTAGGAGCAAGTGTACATTACACACATATAAGAAACGCATGTTTTCATCACACATAACTCGTAACGTACATAATGGCATATTACCCTGTAGGTTAGGTATCCGTACACACAGGTATAACTACTCCTTGAAAGGGAAGATCGTTGCCATCCTCATGAACGTATTCGCTACCACAGACTATCTCTCATGCGTGACATGTATACCCCTGGCTTTCACCTAGACACTTCATAATATACACATAGGCAAAAACACTCTATTTGACGCCCATCATTTTTTTATTCACAGATCTGTAATTTCTTGTTTTGATGAATTTTTTGAAGTTGCCTTTTTGTCTAACCTTCTTTTTGATGCGAGCCCACTGGTGTACCTTGGCATATAACTACGCGTATGAATGACATAGGAAGAGACCCATGCAGTTCATACACACAACAGACACATGAAGCAGTCACTTTGGTTTTTAGATTAGAGCCTCTCTTGAGAATCTCATATCGATTGTGGCATTTGTGTGAGTGATGAAACCGTTCTCCGACGGCCTCCTACATTAGCTAACAGGGTTACACCCATTACTCGTTGATCTAAACACCCACTGTATTTGTGTTCTTCGTTCAGCGGATAAAGATATGCTTCATTTGACGTGTTCATAGTCGACAGTTAGTATTTACTGCAGTAGCTTAGATGAAAATTGCACTTAAATATGCAGCAACCACTCATAAAATAAGTGAAGAATTGATAAAAAGTGCTAGATTTTGCGCATTCATCAAACACTGAAAACTTGGAGAATAAAAGCAACCATAAGAAAACGATCATTACTATAAGGAAATAATTAAATTAAAAATCAACACTGTAGAACGTTGGTTAATAAAACAGAAATTTTTCTACTCCTTTCTATGCGTACTTCGATGTGATCTGAATAATCATATGAGACAATTAATTTTACAGTCTATTCAGTTATTAGATATTATACAAAGAGTTATCTATTCTTATTTCAAGTTAGTTATTAATGTATGTAAAGAGAAGTATTTTTGCAGAGTAAGAATTTTTCTTAGGCTAGATATTGCCATCTGTTGCTCACTGAACTACTGAATATTATTTGGGAACTGTTGGGCAATAGTCAAAGTCGTCACTGACTAGTGTGTTTTTAGAATAAATCCTCAGTCTCATTAGTAATTTATTATTAATATTTTTCGAAAGACTAGCCAAAAGTAAAGGACTGTGATTGATTTTTATCTCATAATATTCCTAGTTTCTAATTGTTTAATTTATTAATTACTTATCATTTTGATTTTCATTGCATTCGTTTCTTTAGCACCTTCATTTAATATACATAGCATGAACTGCTTTATTATCTATATATTTTAATCTTTTCGACTTTATGGCTTATTATATTTGAGATTGAAATTTATCGAACAAGTTAAATCAGTTTAATTGCATTAGCGAAATTAGGTAAATCACGGGTTATATCATAAACGAACATCCGAACATCAATTGTTGAGGCTTATTGACATGAAAGAGGAAACGGCAATGCTCTTGTAATCATCTAAATCAGATCGTAAAGACGTGGTATTTCTCATTTTATGACTAATCTTAAAAAATACATTTAGATATATGTGTTATTTGTAATAGATTGATCACATTCTGAATGATATTAAAAATCACAGAGCACTTAAAATCCGTCTCTTCCACATCTCCTACTAATCATAGGTGAGAACTCGTAATCCAGGTTGGAACTGTGTATTAATCCAGTAGTTTTAACTGTTCCGCTAACTATTATCTGCTATAATGTGAAGGTTGAAATTAATATTGTCAAACATTTAATTCTCTCCTTGATTAGATTAGAATTAAATAGTTCAATAGACCACTGAACTTTCTGAAACGATACTATTTGTCGCTTTAATTTATTCACACTGGAAGCTGACGTAGTTTAACAAAATCCTTGCTAACCTTAAGTCTATATGAGTTTATTTTGAAATGATATCAAGGAAATTCAGGGCTTCATAACTCTTTTGTTCGTAGCAACTTTTTAGATGAAAATGCCAAATTCAGTAAAACCAGAAGTCAAGAATTAATGATATTAAAAAGTGTATTAGGTAGATGATGAATATGTCGAGATGCCTGTGATCTAAGCTAGCTAGTTGTTGCAAGAGATGCATAACACGGTGAAGCCAATGGTGATCTGGTGAGGAGGCATGACCGAAAGCCTCCAGCTAGGGTATATCCAGTAAAACCATGTTGCATCGGAGAATCTTGCTTTTCCTGATGTGTATGTTAAGACCAGATGCTACTGAGGCTACTGTTACACTTGTGGTCTTCTTTTGCATTTGTTGTTGCGTGAGCGATAGAAGAGACAGATCATCTAAGAAGTCAAGATCGTCCAGCTGCATCCTAGTTGTCCACGGTATACATGCTTCCCTCCAGATGTTGACGTTATCATAATCCAGTTGATCACCAGGAGAAATAGAAAGGGTGAAATTAAAGAACATAGTTACATGAAGTATTGCCTGAAAAACATATTGGCTTAAAATCTTCATCTGTAATAGCATATAATATGAAAACCATGATTTTATTTTCGTTTTAAATTGCAATAAATACTTCTTTATAGGAAAATTGTTCTCTTCCAATAATTACTTAAACTCATTGGATAGTTTTCTGACCACTTCAGCATGCATGTAAAAAATAGACTGAATTAACTTGTTCTAAATGAAAACTTGGTAGAAAAAATATTAAACAAATGACTCTATGCTATTTAGCCTTTTGGGAACGTAGTTTTTAAACAAAATCAACAATCATATATAAAGAGGTAAATGAATCAGTTTATTGTTTGAACGAATAAACTTCAAGATTAAATAAAGTATTTCATAGAATTATTCTAAAAGAACATTAGTTGCAATATCAAATTAAATTGTATAAAACTACCTCAACGTAACTTGTTGAAATGTTCGATGACACTAATTAATCATACAAAAAGGCATGTTATTTAATTTGAAATGGATTGGATTATCTCGATGATATTTTTGACTAAAAGAAAGGATAAGTTGGTTAGTGTTATAACTTCGTTCTGACCTGCTGCGATAAATACTCATTGTCTAGTCTTCATCTATCTTAAATGTACTGAAGGTCACTGGGCTGCTGTTCGTGAGAATGTGCACCACAATCACGAATGGAACTCCTTCAGGTACGAAAACAATTGCTGGATGCTCAGACTAATGGGAAATTTGAGTACATCCGACCCCCAATGATTCTCAAGACAACAGCTTTAATCTCGTACACTTTGAGTACCAGTCGTACGGGTAGCGTTTGAATGCTCAAAATGTGTTCAATATGCGACATAAAGTGTTCCTTCAATCTAGGTAAGCAGATTTCTTATTTATAACTATATGTTAGGTGATTATAGCAAACCTTGAACCCACTTGACGTCGCTTGATGGGTATCTTAAGTGTGAAGAAAATTATCTTCAGTATTTTTTCCTTCTCAACTGTCAATCAGATAAATTTAATTCTTTATTTCCTTAATATTGTTGACGGAACGTACGAAACAAATAAAGGGGATTTGTTTTCGAATCAAACTGGAGCCTCGGATATAAATTTAACGGCCACACCTATGTACCTACCCTTTACAAGTAGTGAAACGTCTTCGCTGCTGTTACTATTTCTGTCATTGCTTAAGCGCTCAACTAGTAGTCGAAAGTTGCTTGCAACTGTCAGAAACAACTCAAGGGTGAAAGCTGCTGCAATAACAGAAGTGTATCCAAACTTGCATTACATGTAATGCCATTTACAACTTCGCATATAACTTGCTAAACGGAAGGATGCCTCCAATATGTTCAACGTTATCAAAAACACCTGAACTTCGCATCGAAGACTTTTTTAAAGCCACGCACAATTTTATTTTGATTTTTTTTCCGTAACAAATTCAATAAGTAAATCACTGTTATTTTGCATTCAATGTGTTTTCTGTATTTAAGGTGTTAGTAGAACACCTGAACTAGACTATTTATTCTATAGCCCATGTATATTGGTGAAGATTTCTAGTAAATGGGAAAGTATGTAGTTCATAAAATAAGAAACTACTTGACTCATAAATTAATCTCAGCTTGTTGATAATTTGCAACGTGAATCTGTCAGGGAATAACAATTGTTTGTCATGTTTGTTGCATTTAGGTCGTTGCGAAAATGTTCCAATTTGATCATGACTAATTTGACTGCAGTTAGTACGAGTAACCGTTTACACTGGACAAATAACAATTTCAAATTAAGAAATAATTAATGAGTAGCATTGATGATCTTATGCTCGATGTTGTTTAATCATATACAACAATATAAAAGTGCATCGGTTGATACAAAGTTATCATTTAGCAAAGCAACAACAAACACAATGAAAATAATTGAATTTTGATTAAGATATGCATAATGAAAACTATCATTGAATCTTTAAATAATTTGAAATTATTTTTAACAAACAAAAAAAAACAACTAGATAATGAATAATAATGATCATGCAAATAAGTTATGCATTGTTAAAACATAAAATATGAAGTACAAAATAACTCAAGATATCATGAATGGTTGTAAAGTAATAAGTTGACAAGATGAAAACAACCTACGTTATTTGTGAAACGTAAAGTTTATAATAAGATGTTTATTTCTACATAATTGTGGATTCTCAATACAAATGTTAAGATCTTCAATGGTGACTTCTATTGAAAAGTGAATTTGTTGTAATCAACTGATAACAACTAAAAATTCACAACAACACAACTGATCAAATAGATTTTTAATGACAAATGTTTTCACTAATTCCTTAATTATGATTTACTATTCGGGTGAATATTTTTCAGTAAAAGATAGACTGTTTTTCTAAAGTTGACTGTTAGCTCTGAACAATATGTCATAGCTGAGAATTAAATGAACATTTTAGTATTCATAGTTGTGCAGTAGTATTATATTTGCTTATTAATAAATTTTGCTTTTGAATTATGAAGTAAGCTGACATTCAGGATAAACTATAAATAATTTTCCTTATTGATACATCTTTGTCAACTTTAAAATCAAAACAGTTGCAAGCTGAATTACATTATTTGAGTGCTCGCTTGTACATTGTATACAAGACTTTTTAAAACTCTGAGGTTAATTAAAATTCAAATGTATTAATGATTTTTTACACATTTGAAATGATCAATCAATTAATGTTAGACCACCATTAGAAACCTGGAATAACTGGATGCGCACTGCTGGTGAGTGCCATACCAGGACGAAACGGCCGTCCAGTGCTTCCAGTGCTTCTAATGGTGGTCTAAAAATGATTGATTGATGATTTCAAATGAGTAAAAAAAACACAAGCCTCCAAAACTCTGCCCGAAAATATTAATGATTTATTTCGTCTTATAATAGATCTAAGATCATCAAAGATTGCGATTGTGAAAATTCGAACAACACATATAAGCGAACAATATTGTTTTCGATTAGAACATCATCAGGCTTTACTTTAAAATACTTGAATATTTATGCGAAAATGTTTAACCAATCAAGCCAACTTGAGTGATAATCACAAGGAAACGAACACGATTACGTAACTACATACATGAAATTCAAGAAATTCAACTTTCTAAAATAATTTTATTACACAAACACATCGATGCATATAAACACTAGAATTATTCTACCGGAATTGCGTTTGTTCCAGCCGATACACGATAACAAACACAACAGTAAAAAAACCGTTTTGGATATCTATAAAAGAAAAAAATCATGTTTAATTTGCGATTATTCTCCGATTACATTATTGAAATAAGCTTCACAGAAGATGGATTTCTTTGTAACCGCGAAAAACACCTACTGAGATAAGATGAAACGAAGTATAAAATTAGACATAAGAATAGAGATAATAATTATTGTTAAAGTCACTCTATCAATTTGAAATTCATCTTCAACGTTGAATCGTAGTTGATAAAGTCACTAACATCGACTGAATTCTCACAAACATGCAATCTCATACACAGTGACTAGTTTGTCGGACGGTTAGGCGCCGTATGTTCGATCATCGACAGACTTGGGCACACACATTGTCGCATAGCACATGCACAAACGAATCAGCCGTACAGTGATCCCAGTCTATTAATCGTTGTCCAACATTCGTCATGTAGTCATGAATACTTTGTATTGGTTAGCAATGTTCACGGTCGGAACAAACTGAATAAATCACAACCAGTTTTGTGCAACCACCACCTTTCACTTCGTCTTCGAATAGTACTAAGTCATTTGTGCATGCAACCAACCACCGTTCACACGAATAATCAAGTCTGTCTAACAACATTTACTTACGCATCATTGCATGACTGAAATCCAACAAATTCACTGACAACTTGTCCTCAATCTCACAGACAAGTGAACTAAAAACAGGAAATATTCATCAAGAACCGCTAAATTCAAATGATTCACATGATGATTAGGGACGTATCTTCGAAAATAACATTGAATAAGTTGATAAGAAAATTGACTAACAATCAAATGAATTATATGTGATTCAATAATTAAGCAAATAATTCAAGAATCTCTGTCAAACACATATCGAATAGCTTTCTAATGAATTGACCAACAATGAACTAATCAACTGTCTCTCTGTTGAACAGAATAGAAAATGATTATCTATCATATGTATACATTCATCACTTCCACACACATTCACTCACATTCACACATTCACCATTTCCTGTCAAAATTAAGTACAGTTGAGTGGTACATTTCTAATCTGCTTTACCCCACGTAGTGTTGCTTAAACTAAGTTAAATTGATGAATTTCAATGTAATTCATGTTCATTCGTGTCCAATCGAATCAGGAGCAGGTGAATGAAATGAGAAACTCCCTGTTATAATAAATATTTAAAAGCAACAACAATGTTGTGTGAAACGCGTAGTCTATGATTAATTGAAATTTGTGGAATTATTTCTCATCATTGATATGTGTTCGCTTGTTAATATAAGTGGTTGAATTAACATGCTTTGAGTAATAATTCATACAATAAACTGTCATGCACTAGAAGAAATTAATTGTTGTTTGAAATGTTTGTCACTGATTATTGAGGTTATTTTCGATAAACATATTTGCCCATTAAACATGTGATAAATTTTCATAGATCGAGTCATGTGCTAATCTTATTCAGACTATCGTTGGAAATCCGAAATCACTGTGCAGGTGTTTCAACCTTATGGGACTCTAGAAGTTACCTTCCGCGAACTTGTACGTGAGAATCAGACCTGACACATTCTGTCCGTCTTACGTTCTCACAATTAGCCTCTAAGCAACCGAACCGACATCCGACGATGTGATCGACCGACCATATTACGCAACCACCATTTGTCTGTATTGGATAACCGGATAATCTATAAGATCGTCAAACATCTTATTGATAACTATACCATATGGTTGCTAGTAATGTGGCTGATTACTTCTTCTTAGTTGTAATGTGTCAAGTTTCTGTTGGTGGTTAGATAAGTGAACTGTTATGATTCTGAATACAGTCAATTACAAACCAGTAAAATAGATGTTTATTTCATACTTACTCTCTGAAAATTCATTTCCAAATCTACAAATAAATATATTATTCCATTATGAAAATGGCATTCTTCCTAAATATCTGGACTACCTGTTACACACACCATCTAGAAATCCCAACAAGTTATGTAAACTTTTGGCTTAACACACTAATTATGTCCATTGTTCACACAACTTTTCAGGCACGTATACACAAATTTCACGACACATCACTTTACAAGGTACAAAAAGTGTAGTTAGGGACATCACAGTGGCTGGCAATATGCATTGAAAGGAATGGACCATGATTAAATGTCTATTCTTGAACTGTTAACTTTTAAATGCCGATCAGGAATTCGCAAGATGGACCAACTTCAGTTTCCATATTGCTCTCGATATACAGTATTACATCAGGCTAATAATAACATTTATAGCTGATTTGATAGACATACTATACAATCTTTATTCATTTCTTTCTTCTGATACTCTTTCACAAAGTGGTTACTCTGATAAATGTCTGAAAACATATATTTAGCAGATTGACATACCACCTCAAAATCATCGTTGTAGATCAAGAAATTAGTCAATGATGCACATTATAAATCACCAGAAATTTGAAAGACTTATCGAAATTCCTGTTGCTTTGAGGATAATACTAATATATCATTCCTTGTCATACAGACCTACAGACAGGACAGAAAAAGATGATAAATCCCAAATGTATGCATAATTGATACACCAACCATAAAAAGCATTGTAGACAAATATTTTATCAATTCTCTCTCAGTTTAAAACATATTTAAAGTTAAGAAATTAATATATTAACTTGAAAACATATAATCAAATGTTTCTCCAGAATGAGGAACATCTGCTCGACCAGACATCAGCAACTGCACTCATTCTAAAGAGCTTACATCTTGCAAGCACTTTACAATGATTCTATCACTCAAATAGATGCTAATTCATTTAAGATTATCATTACAATAGTAGTAAATAATAAGATTAAGTGATGTAATCTCTTATCAACTATTCATTATTAGCATTATTTATCGAATTATAAGAAGTTTAATATTAAACATAAATTCTGAATGAATAGTGAATGTTTTTTACTTCCTGAACAATCACCGACTATTCATTATTCTGTTGTTTGTAAATTATTTATTTGATTGACCGAAGTCTATAGAACTTACTTTCATTATGATCTACTAACATACTTCAGTTTCAATGAAATTTCGAATTAAGTTCGGAAGTTTAAAATGAAAACTGACTGGATGTCTTAATAAAAGAAAATACACTTTTTGCCATTTCATTATGTCATTATCATGTATGAAAAAGGTTACTTTATATTTATAGTAAAAAAATTTCATAAAGGATAAGTTTAAAATGTTATAATAAACATAACAAAATGATTTTAGTTTTGTATATAATGTAAATCAGGAGCCATTGACTAGCTGTTACTAAAAGAGGATTCCTTATTAGCAAGTATCCACCATCCAAAAACCAGAGACTTAAGTTAAGACTATCAGCATCACTTATTAAAGATTTTTGAAACAGGCAGCTATTAATTAATGTTTCTAACCAATACATTCGTCTAGGCGTTTATTATGATTCAGTACATATAACATTTTCAGAAATGGAAAAAAGAAACCTATGAACAGAATTCACATAAATTACGATTGATTATTCACCAACCAACATGCTTTTAACCTAGTTATTTATTACATTAAAGTTTTGTTCTAAATGTTGGTAACACCATATAATTTCGTTAGTATTGAAATTATCATTATAATACTTGAAAGTTTTTGTATGAAAGTAATGAGAAGTATTCACTGAAGATGCTCGTGAATGGATGTCAATGAACGTCAGCACACTTCATGAAAACGATATTTTGCGATTACCTTAAGTCATAAACATTGAGATGAGTGATTAAAAACATTTTTGAATATCAGCTTCAGTAAAAATTGAAAAAAAACCATTCTCTCAACTTGTGAATATAGGAAGAATGACAAAAGTTGATTGAAGTGAAAAGACTAAATTAAGTCAACTTTAGTTAGGTGAGGATTGTCACTAATGCATCTCCCACATGTTCAATGGTCTAAGAAATTTAGAAATTCTACTGCTGAACTGGATATTTACTCAAAAACTCCTATCTTGTAGAAAATCCACAAGTATATGGAAACTATTACAAAAGCTTACATAAGGGCGATGCATTAGTTCCGTAAGGTTGAAACACCTGCACAGTGATTTCGGATTTCCAACGATAGTCTGAATAAGATTAGCACATGACTCGATCTATGAAAATTTATCACATGTTTAATGGGCAAATATGTTTATCGAAAATAACCTCAATAATCAGTGACAAACATTTCAAACAGCAATTAATTTCTCTTAGTGCATGAATTATTACTCAAAGCATGTTAATCCAACCACTTATATTAACAAGCAAACACATATCAATGATGAGAAATAATTCAACAAATTTCAATTACTCATAGACTACGCGTTTCACACAACATTGTTGTTGCTTTTAAATATTTATTTATTATAACAGGGAGTTGTTCATTTCATTCACATGCTCATGATTCGATTGGACACGAATGAACATGAATTACATTGACATTCATCAATTTAACTTAGTTTAAGCAACTCTACGTGGGGTAAAACAGATAAGAAATGTACCACTCAACTGTACTTAATTTTGACAGGAAATGGTGAATGTTGTGAATGTGAGTGAATGTGTGTGGAAGTGGTGAATGTGTGCATATGATAGAGAGAGAGAGAGAGAGAGAGAGATAGAGATTCATTTTCTATTCTGTTCAACAGAGAGACAGTTGATTAGTATGAAATGACTAACAATCTCCAGGATGCGTATTACTCAGTTCAAACTTTATTGAATTAGTTTAGCATGTCAGTTCATTATTGGTCAATTCATTAGAAAGCTATTCGAAATGTCTTTGACAGAGATTCTTGAATTATTTGCTTAATTATTGAATCATATACAATTCATTTGATTGTTAGTCAATTTTCTTGCCAACTGATTCAATGTTAGTTTTGAATATACCTCCCTAATCATCATGTGAATCATTTGAATTTAGCGGTTCTTGATGAATATTTCCTGTTATTAGTTCACTTCTCTGTGAGATTGAGGACAAGTTGTCAGTGAATTTGTTAGATTTCAGTCACATAATGATGCGTAAGTAAATGTTGTTAGACAGAATTGTTTATTCATATGAATGGTGGTTGGTTGCATGCACAACGAATGGACTTAGTACTATTCGAAGACGAATTGAAAGGTGGTTGCCCAAAACTGGTTGTGATTTATTCAGTTTGTTCCGACCGTGTACATTGCTAACGAATACAAATTAATCATGACGAGTTGACGGCTGTTGGACAACGATTAATAGACTGGGATCATTGGACGGCCGACGCGTTTGTGCATAGTGCTATGTGACAATGTGTGTGCCTAACTCTGTCGATGATTGAACATACGGCGCCTAACCGTCTGACAAACTAGTCACTATGCATGAGATTGCATGTTAGTGAGAATTTAGTCGATGTTAGTGAATTTATCAAGTGCGATTCAATGATGAAAATGATTTTCAGATTGATGGAGTGACTTTAACAATTAGAAATATCTCTATTCTTATGTCTAATTTTATACTTAGTTTCATCTCATCCTGGCAATGCAAATCGAAAATTGCAATGAACTGTAATAGAAGCACATTTATATTCACACATAAGATTTATTGTTGACAAACAAATACAGGAAAAATAATGTCGTACAGTAATGAATTATTTGCAAAACCAATGAATCGAAAAAAAAACCCACACATGAATGTATATGTGACGTGTTATATAATGGTTAACAATGAACAAATTTTGAGTCATACTGACCAAAATTTATGTGAACTTAAGGCGACTAAATGAATCCGAGAAGATTTCTTGTTCAGTCGTTTATAACATGTATTTACTGATCAGCGTGAAAACAAACACAACAATAATAACACTGTGATGAACAGACAATTTTGTCTTTCCATTGCACAGCTCTGTTTGGCAACATTCAAATTCATTCCGACTTTTAACTTGATCACAAGTAGGTCCACAGAATTTACTTGTAACTCCGGAGCTTGTAGTCGTCTGACAATACAGATCAAAAAAAAATTATGAAGTTATAGACAAGTTTTAGTAAATACACAGTAGTTATAAATGATAAATGATTTTTTATAATTTAATATTATTAACAGAGATGCCCTAAATCAGTATTAAGTTTAATAGTAATATAGTTTGAGTTTGACTTGCTGATTTTATGACCATATGTATGATTTCGTAAAACTTAATAATTTACTAACTCATTGTTTTGTTGAATGTGGTGAACATCGCTGATATATGATAACTAGTGTTTTATTGATTAAACAGATCTAATTAGACCTGCAATCAATTTTCATTTTGGAAATGTAATCTATTAAGAGGTGAAAATCTCCAGCAAAAAGATATGTGATCGTGAATACACTATCTACACTCTGAAATGTTACCTAGAAAGGAAACCTATCGTAACCAGATTGTCGCTTCAGTTTTGTTTTAAATACAACTAATCTGGATTATAAATACTCATTGATACTGGTCAAACGAATAGGTTTTATACAAAATATTTGATGAAATCCTCACTGAATTCTTTATAGAGTGTGATGGATCATTCAGGAAAAACGTCGTAAGTTTCTCATAGGTTTCAATATGCACTAGTGTTTCGAGAAATATCTTTAATACGTATGATTTGCATTTTTCTTTAGCAGTGCTACTAACTAAATAAATGTGAATACTTTCTTAGTTATTCGTTATACAGTTGATAATATTTAGAGCATACAAGAAATAAAATTTCAGATATCTGTAAGTTTCATCCCATACGAAAATAATATTCCATCCAATACTTTTCATTTCTGAACTAAAAGAATCAGGGTAGATACAGTCAAATTACATTTCAAAAGTATTTCAATTCCTTTGTTTTTACTTTCAATTGACTACATTTACGAAATTCGATTGAAGTGAATCATAATGTATAGTCTACAGATCGAATGGCTGATTTTAAACTTGTTGAATTCCAATGTATTTCAATGATTGAATTTTTAAATACTTATGAAATCCTACTTTTTTATATCGTAAATCTAATTCATAATAAAATGAATAATATTACACTAGTTATTTGAACTTACCACGCATCCACCACAACCACTAACAATCTTGTAATTATATTTTGTACAATTCAAACAAGTATAACAACTGATTGGTTTTTCTATAAATTAAATTAAAGAAGTCAACATGAAACTAAACGACTACATGATATGAGGAAAAGTTGAAAATGTTCAATACGAGTTATGGAGATTAGTGTTTGTTGCATATTGAAATCATCAATCAATCATTGTTAGACCACCATTAGAAAGCTGGAAGCACTGGACGGCCGTTTCAGCCTGGTATGGCACTCATCAGCAGTGCGCATCAAGGACGAAACGGCCGTCTAGTGCTTCCAGGTTTCTAATGATGGTCTAACAATGATTTATTGATAATTTCAATGTGGAAAAAAAAATTTACGATCATATTATCAAAATATATCAAACATGAATTATTGTTGTTGACTGACTGATTGACTGTAAAAAATCACAAACATTGTTTCTTAATAATATTTACCAAGTTTTCTTTTGCAATAATCATGACTGTATATAAAATTTAAATAAAAAATATATATATTACTCACGTATATATCCTGTCGGTCGACCTAAAATCACAATTTTAAAATAAAGATATAGGCAATATTGAGATTCCAGTTATTTTTGTTAAAAATCAACAGAAACGTCATATACTTCACAATTGTTTAAACTAAAGAAGGAATTGAATGGATTTGATGTTTAGCATCGTTACTTTCAGTAATTTCAATTTACTATCAAAAGCTAAATATTTTTACGATAAAATTTCATTCGGTTCAATGTACAATCTATAAATTTACATGTTTTTAAAAAATCGTTTAACATACAGAGTTTATATGTATCAATAGAGAAGAAAGTGAATATACGTAGTCGATTGAACTGATTAAAATTTTAATGTGTTTAGTAAACCAAAAATTTAATTTGTTCCTGTTAAAAAATCTATAGTTTGAATGAGAATGGGTTTTAACAAAAAATACATCCTTTCTAAGTACTTGGGTAGTTGTTATAAAAAATACTATTTTCCATACCATTATATTTTATGTCAATCAAATAGATGAGATATAATTTTAACATGAACATTTGAAGCTGTAAATACAAATGTTATTTAGGATGATCATATTTAAATAGTAGGTTCAGTTGTAAAGTTTTGATTTCTTAGAAATTTGATTCAACTTAATAGATATTTTGATATTGAACTTAAATAACGTCTAAATAGATAATTTTATTCAATATATTTTTATTAGATTTTATTGTCGACTATTTAAAGTTACATGTAAAGGTAAGAAACAAAAAATTCTCTCAATCTTATGATTACTAAAGTTTTTATAAGTTTTGTTTAGTAACTATCATAGTAACCGATACAGAACTGTTCACCAGTTAACACATTTTCAATAGAACATTATGCACATTATGCATTTACAATGAAAAACTAGTTTTGTTTTATTTTGGAAAATTCTTAAACCACAGTTAAATAAACTAAGTCAATCAAACATTTGACATCATATTTATCGACGATTTTTTGATGATCTCGAAACATTTACAAATATCATAGATTTTGAAATGCTAACAAGATACCATTGATTGGATTTTTAGACATATATGTAATAATCACATTTATTTTATAGCTGAAAATTTGATTACTGTATTCAGCAAATTATTTGTAGACTTGAAACAGTTGTTGATGTGTGTGCATATGATGTAATACAAGTGAAAAAAAACTTGTTGATAAATGGAAAAATTAAATATCTTAAGAAATTATACAGATTTTAAGTGTACAGATAAACTATTAATAAACATCTTGATATTTTTTTCTTTGTGTTTAATGACAATCACAAGATTTTTGTGACATTCAATGATGAATGAAACATTGAACAACTGAAAATGTATGCTAATTTTGAATGAACTATAATACAGCATAATTTATAAATTGTTTATTCACATGCTCAATTTTTGATCTTTCTATGGAATGTAAATGATGGTGGTAGTTCACATCAATACAATTTATGAATTACGAATAAATGAAATAAATATTCAGTAGCTAATCTTTGAATAAGACAAGTATTTAACCATTGGACAATTGACTGGAAGTTTATGATTTTGTTAAATTTTAGATTTTTTTGAAATGAAATAAATGTACGGCAAGATTATAATTATACAGTTAGTACATTTAAAACATTGAAAATAAATGAAATCATGAATCAGTCAATGTAATAACAGCATTAGAAATCTGGACGCACTGGACGGCCGTTCCGTCCTAGTATGGGACTCATCAGATGTGCAGATCTACGATTCTTGCTAATCTAATCTAACCCACAAACATATAAACATATATTGAATGTTAATATATGTCTTTATTCTGATATAGATTTCATACTTTTTATCGAACGATATTATCACTTCTATCACTTACTTCCGGTGTTGTCAATTGTTACACCATTACATAAATCGGTGTAGCACTGAGACAGATTTACCGTAGGGAAGTTAACAGGTATTGAACCAAGCGCACAAGTTCTGTGAACTGAGAAACCATCATTAGACATCTGCGAATTAAATTAATAAGAAAATAAAACATGAATTAAGATGAATGAAAATAATTCAAGTAAAAATTGATGAGCAAACATAGGAACTCCTTATTGAATAAATGGATTACTTTTATTCTAGGCTGACTTACAACTTAGATACACGTGTTTGTAAGGAATGACAATTCATCCAATTATTGTTTTATTATTGTCAAAAAAAGCAATAACCACGATAATATCAAGGTTAAGTTACACATAAGATGTTACATTTCATTTGGCATAAAAAATTATAAGTCATCAAAAGTTTACATAATTTATTTAATAGAGAAATTAAAAATTTATCAGATCGTTTAACTTACTGCGCAAGATGTACAGTTGGCATTATATATTGATACGTTCGTCACTATGGGGCAGAATTCACAATTATAACAACGCACTGATTGGAACTGATCTATGTCAAAAAGAAACAATGATAATAATAATAATAATATATTCCATAATGTAGAATGAATTGTTAAGATTTTTGTAATCAATTCAGAATGTGAAATATTTCATTCATTCTTCATCACATTGTATTTTAACAGTTGAACCAAACCTAAGATACATATTTTCCATAGACTGAAACAATCATTTCTTGAATATCTGATCAATTATATTTCAATGAATCAATTCATTTTCATCTATATCATTTTATTGCTCATTATTTTCATGATCAGTCTTCTTGTATTTTATCATCGAATAAAAACAAAGTATCAAATGATCTGATGAAGAAATTTTCAGTTTCAAGCCAAATTATTAAAAGTTGTAACTGAAATAAACCAGTGATTTATGTTTATTCCTTTTCTTTTTAATCAAGTATCAATATTTATTCATCATAAAACATCGAACACTTAAAACGAATTTAAGTACCATTGAACTGTTCAATGAATCACTAGTAAATAAAAATATGCTATATGAGTTCGATTATTCATTTAAAAAATTTAAGCGTAAACTATTCATAAATTTGTAGGCCATCTCTTAGTGGATTATTAAATATAAGTTTCTTTTATGAAATTAGTAATATTGAAATCAAATTGTTTGATAATAAGGCAAAGCTAAACATAATACAGCAAACATATTCGTTCACTCTTACATGGGAAAAAGCTTTCGTTTTCGTAATACATTAAAAGATGTAATGACCGTAACTTAAGTTTATCGCTGATTAAAATACACAAAGAGTAGGTTGAACTTCCGAGGACCAGTAACCCAAACACAGTCGACTGAGTCATAGTTTATTATTAACTTGAATTGATGTGACTTTTACTGAATCTGATTACCAATCTGCCTAAATTAAAGACACTTTTGTCGAATAACCTTTCAGAGATTGATCTCATACAAAGCCATTGAATTATCTACTTAAGGTAAGCAAATAACAAAATTTATTTACGAAATACTTTGAGTAACGATGTAATACTATCACTACCTTTAAATTTGAAATGTTACTTCAGGATTGGTCTGCATCATCATTTAGACCGATCGTGCATAATGAGTTAGTTAAGTACGGAAACTATCTCATACTGTCTCAGAGACTATCTCCGAAGTCACACCAAACCTTGCAGATTGACACCTGATGAAATCTCGGCTCAGATTCAGAAAACCCACCTGAGTTTTTCTGACAGTTGTCATTTGGAGAGTAGGCAAGATATCAGCCTGTCAACAAAAGTCTTCTGTAAAGAATGGTCTGAGAAAGTACAGGAGAATTTCGGGCTTTATTTATATATATTATATGGACTAAAAGCTTAGGTGACATCTCCCAATAAAGGTGAATTTGGAGCAAATGAATTCGTTATTTATCTTACTCTAGATTTTGATGCCATGTATTGTTTGGTCGGTATTTTCATTTCACGTTCCTGAATAATCTTATAATTAACGTATACTGAGGATTTTGTTTTGACCCATCTGTTCTTCACTTTGTTACTGCGTTAATGTTGCATGGTGAGATGGGACAATGCACAGTTGTGATGAATTCGGAATTGAAAAATTCCAACTTTAAATGTTAAACCGTAGAACTACTCAGGTGATTTGTGCTCTCAAAGTTACGAAATTCTTAAATAAATAACCCGCTTAATACATATAAGAAAGAGGTCGAGATTCTATTAGATAAAATTAAGGAACCTTTGGTTACAGTGTGAAGGAAGTTTCAGTGAACCTTCCTCAGTCGAAATGCATATGATCGAAAGATAATATAAGACAACATCAAACACTATCGGCTCAAAAAGAACATAGGATTATACGTAGACAACTTAAATTACTTACGTTTATTTAGAATATTTACCAAAATATACAGAACGATACCAATATATCCTAAGCCTCTTTCCATTACTCAAGGGCTTCAAGATACTTGAAAACGTGTATAGATAAAATTTACGTGAATTGGATTTATTTATCGGCGTGAAAAATATCAATCAGTAATGCTAGACATGCAATATCTAGACGGTAATACTACCCAATCAGGAGCAAGTAAGTCACTATTCAGTTTATGCGCCTGTCAGTAGATGCTGTCTATATCTCAACTATTTATAGAGTGGGATGAAAAGACAGTCGATTTTCATAGTGTTGATACAGACCTGAAAACTACTTTTTATGGAAATTGGTAAAATATTGATCACAGATTCTGGAAAACCAAATAAAGATAGTAGGCATATATGAGTGTTTGTGTGGGTTAATGAGCAACATGAGTGAGTCACAGGAGGTGTAAACAAACACCTACGCCTCATCGGACGTGTTTACAGTCGAGACGATTTAAGTGGTCCATGTAACAAACTGTGAGGTCTGTCAACATCACTTAATCAGATAGACAAAACTTTTATTCTCTTGAAAAATATCAAGGTTACGATGTCCCATCAACACTTACTGTTAGCCGTTCAAATCTTTAGAATTAGTCAACATTCGAATATTTATGTGTTCAGACTAAATGTTCCATAGTATCTCAGTTAATTTGATTTTCATAGACTCAGTTTTAATCAGCAATATAAGCGAGGTTTGGTGAAATGCCTCTTCAATAGGGCTCAAAGGATTCGCACCACGGATACATTTGACGACAATGCAAAATTCTTAACTGAAGCATTGATTTCAAACGGCTATCCGCTAAAGTACATCAATAGGTGTAGAAATCAGTTAAGACAAAATCCAGTTTTTCATTCTGCTGAGAAGAAAAGGTTTATATCACTTTACCATTTAGAGGCGAAGTAAATGGTCTAATCTTAAGACAGAGACTAAAAGCAGCCATAGAGAAAACATACAACGCTGCTAAACTGATTGTAAATGGAAAGACTAGGCTCATGATTTCATAGAGACCTAAACGTTGCTCGAATGATTACATCACATCCCATTGCATTTATCAGTTTACATGTTTGTGTGGACACATACATAGGCAGGACTAATCGGACTTTGCAGTCAAGGGTTATGGAACATGTACCTAAGTGGCTTCAAAATCAGTTAACGTCAGATGAGCCGATTAGCGTTGGAAATAGAAAACCATGTTCATCGATCGCAAAACACATAATTGAGACAGGGCATAAGATTGACATCAAGACAGCCTTCAAAACATCGTATAGAAATGTTGGAGGACGAATTTTGAGGTTTATGGAGGCCTTGGCTAGTCGAACACTAAAACCCTCCTTATGTGTGTAGAAGCAGTTTGTCATAACCTTGAATTTACCCTGGTAATCTTTAAGCTTAGTGTAATGTGACAATTTTCCTACCCTTTCTTATTCTTTTCATATTACGTTAATTTTCACTCTCCTTTATTTACAATTATCACCTTATGTCTATTTGAACTTTTATTTAATTGACCTTTTATTCATCTTCATGTAAAATGCCTTGACAAGTAAATATGTGTGACCAGATTGTTCGAAATGTATAGCGCAAATACATCACATTTTCCAGATCAATTACGTCTTCTCACTAGTCTATCAAAATTTATAAAAGGGACTAATTGTTTTAGTCAAATAAGTTGTTTGTTAGAATCATCAAAATTTGACATTTTATTTTCTTCACCTCCAGGTATTTATTAATCCGACATTACGAAACTGGTAAATTAAAATTATTGACTAACACAGCTGGTCCAATTTTTATTGTACTTATTAAAATATTTTGCTGTGTGTCCGTTGTACTATTTACATGTATGTTAGTTTGATTCGCTAATTTATGCTTGTTATTTAAAAAACGGCTTAAACGCAATTTCCTGATTAAGGTTTTATGTGTGTGTGTATGCCACTATGTTGAGCACACAGGGCTTCGTTCTAGCTTTCGGACAAAATAATCGACCTTCTCTGCCACAGCCATTATTCATTTGTCTTTCAACCTTGTCTTTTATTCGCTCATACTCATGATTGTTTTCATGTGCATAGTTACTTCGAATACTATGTGTCTAGCTTATTTTATCTGACTATAAATACTTAATTATGCTTCATCTCAGTGAGTTGGCCAGCTCGCCCTCTACACTTCTCTCCGCTTTGCTTTTGCGCTTTGTATTCTCTCATGTCTATCTGCGTGAATGGTTGCATAAAATAAACGTACCCAAGTGGGTTCGCATGAGACAGTGACAAACAGTGGGAGCTTATGTTGAAGGCATTATTTTGCTCAATTCAAAACCTAAATAATAACATTTTTCTTGCCCTAGTTGACGCATGGTTTATTGCAACAGTTTGTTTTATTCCCAAATTATTGTAACTTAGACATGATCCCCAGAACATGATTTTCTCCCTTAAACGGCTATTTTGGGCATAAACCCTTAGACTTTGTGGTGTTGCTAAGTTTATATCTACTTGTGCTTTTTTGTGAATCGAATCAGGAGTAAATAGTGGTCCAGTAGACTAGTCTTCTCTCTGTCCTATCTGCTAGCCTAGCCCGTTATAAAATAAATTTCTTCCCTCTCCAAGGTCGTTTGGTTGTAGTCTAACTCACGTGCTACTGGTCTCAAGGTTAGCCGGATAGCCTATCACGACAAGGCCTTCAAACTAGATTGGGATAAAGATTATTTTACAATAATATTTAGGAAATGTTTTTTGTATTCACAATTTTTCGAGACAACTTTACAAGTTGTAATCAGCTTACAGTATACTTTGTCATTATATGATTTCACACATGGATTCTAGTAAACTTGCTAACCTATTCGATGAGTACTGCTATGTATATAAACACTGAAAATCGTTGCGTGAGTACAAATCATCAGAAATAAAAATCATTTCATGTTGGTAATTAACGATAGTCAAATACGTAAACGAAGCTATTTCATAACTGCAGTTAGTTGGATTCCGTAAAACAAGTTCATTGCAATGTTTATTAAAAGAACGAATTAAGTATTATTGTGCTAAGTTTGAAACAGCTTTTATCCTCAATAGAACTCCTGGTTTTCTTTAATAATCTATCTGCTAGTTTGTTGCATGTCGACGTTCGGTTACAAATAAAACATAGTCTCAGATCAGAAAGAGTTTCTCATATGTTTAAACTGAAATGTACACATACGAAATGATAAATGTGAAGGAGTTTTACAAATATAATTTATACATTACTGATATTATTCCAGAGTCTAAGGATAATCTAGCTTAGATTCATATTTTAAGGATGGGACAAGCTCGTTGGAAAGATTTTAAATGAGAAATACTTAGTTTCTTATTGTGCATTTATTCTATTACCTATCGATGTACGAATGCATGTTATTCGTGCGAATTTGTCAACTGCAAGAAACATTTAATTTTAGTCATTGAGTCTATTGTAGATTGCAGCTTCAATATTGTATCGACATTTTGATACTAGACAAAATGAATAATCTTTCTCTAAAAAATGAAATAATTGAACCTACCTAAATTACCTGAGGTAAAGTAAACGCAATTAATGTTTTGACCTTCATTATTACTGAACCCATCGAAAGAGCTATGTAGATTGAACTACAAACTAACTCATCTGTGAAATGTAAACAATAAGTAGTGCAAAGATAGTGACGTTTATTTTCAAAGAGTAACGGACTGTCTAAGCAAACACATATTTTGCGTGTGAAATTGTATTTCCCTGTGCCCTTGTCCTTCTTACCCCTGGAACAATCGAACATGTAACTGTAATCGTCCAATAGAGTACCTTGTTCAGATAGGTAAAAACCGTCAACTTCATAGTAGAAACATTTCACAAATTTATTACTGCAATCAGGTCGTTTCATGTGTCTTAATAAAAAAACAGCGGAGAATGTGTTCTCCGCTGATATTTGAGCGAGTAAGATTTCCAGCTGGTGAATTAGTCAGAAAATTACCAGTTTATAAGGAGAAAAGCTTCTGTCATTTCATTATAATCGGATAGCCATTGCCAACAACTCTGAAGAAGTGACTTGCATTAACTTACGAAATTTCAGAAATACAAATTAGGAAAATCATCCATAAAATCTACTTATTATATGATTATTAACGGTTATTTTATTGGATATGTATGCAGAATGAAAGGAATTGTCAACGGCCGACGTTTTCATCACTGAAGGGGTATGTTTATCCAAATATCCAGTTCTGTCCAATTTTTGTCCATTCTTCTCATGCTTGTCTCCATTTCTCGGCGTAATTTGTTCCATGGCCCTCTATTTTCATTTTACCTTGAAGGTTCTAACTGAGGGCTTGTCTCGTGTCGTAGTTGGGTGCTTTCCGCAACGCGTGTCCTGTCCACTTTCACCGCTTCTTGCTGATTTCCTCCTCCACTAGAATCTGATTTGTCCTATCCCACACAAGGCTGTTGCTGATTTTGTGTGGCCAACGAAAATGAAGTATTTTGTATAAACAACTGTTAATCAATACTTGTATCTTCAAGATGATGGCTTGGATAGTTTTCCAAGTTTCCACCCCATACAATAGAACTGTCTTGATATTTGTATTAAAAATCCTGATTTTGGTGTTGGTCGATAGTTATGTGCAGTTCCAGATGTTCTTCATCTGTAGAAATGCAGCCCTTGCTTTGCCAATCCGCGCCCTTACATGTGCATCAGATCCACCTTGCTCGTCAATGATGTTGCCCAGATATGTAAAGATGTTAGCGTCCTCCAAGGTATCTCCATCAAGTAACTTGTTAGTAGTTAATTTGTCATTCCTAGGTTTATAAATAGAAATCCTACCACAAATTCACAATGTATAGCTATACACAATATCATGTTTATAACTAGTTTTCTACTTCAATTAAAGTTCCTATCGAGCTTAGACGGTAGTTTCAGATTTCAACCACAAAAATAATAGCAACTCCATTGGTTAAACAGTTTACTTACGAAACAAGCACTAACCAATCAAATAAGCCAAATTCTAGGAGGGTAGATTGACTCAAATTGCTGAAGGCAGAATTTCTGCAGATAGCTGTTCATCCAGTTTAGATAGTTTTTCATGATTTCAGCTGACTAAACAAATCTAACCATCTTTAAAAAATAACAATGATACATCTGATGTAACTCTATACGCGGGGATTAAATTGTTACTATAAGTTTATGCTTCTACATACAGTTTATTGAAGTTACCTAATTAAATAGTTTAGAAGCAAACTGAATCAAACAAAGTTAGTAAGATAATCTAGCATTGTCTATCAATTGAGGTTTGTTACAGTTTATTGAAATAAACTACATATTACATTCACATGTAAAAACCAATCAATATTAAACATCATGAGTGCCGCGTATTTTGTCTATTTCAAAGTGAAAAAAAACTTGATAAATTTCAATTATAATTCGTGACTTTTATTTGCGATTCAGTAAGAAAAGATAATTCAGATGAACTTACCACTTATCTTCTACTATTAGTTCGAATATTTTGATTAGAATTTGTACAATTCACACATGTATAACAATTGGTTGGATTGTTTAAAAATAAAGTTTTAGAAAATAACAAGAAAATGGTAAAGCCATGATACAAATGGTTCACTATAAGTACGCTTAACAAACAAAAAATATAATTAGATTAGTACAGTGTATTGATGAATTATTGTCATGCAAGAACATTTCATTAGTGTTCATCTATATATTTTAGTGTTATGAATTCACTTCCAATTTGATAAGGAAAAGAAAATTTCACATTTCAAATAGTTTACTGTCGTTGTTGTTGTTGATTGTTTCTGAATTACATAAATCAGTTTCCTATACTTTTAGATCTATTGATACATAGTTACTGTCTCTATTAACACAGATTCTTTGTACGGAATAATTTCTTACAAGTCGATTGTAAAAGAATTATAAAGCCGACAGATAGAAATTTTTACAAATAAACTTATAGGATGAATACACAATAAGATCATCATTTAAAATTTAGAATTACGTTCTAACTAAACTAGCTTATATGTATGATGTCAACAAACAGATGTGGTATCGTATGTAGATCGAAGAACTAACAAGATTCTCATTAACTGGTTACAACCTTTGAGGAATCCTAAAATTTTAGGAAAAATAATACAGAACTACAATGTCGGAAATTTTGAGCAATTCGATCCACTTATTTATTGTATTATCGAAATACTTGGTGGCTAAGAAGACATTTATTCGAGTTATTTCATTTCTCTGTAGTTCACTCCTGTTGGAATTTCACATTATGTTGACTAAAGAGATAACTGTATTGTTTCAAGTATGTATTTCAACAAAGTTCCTATCGAACGTATGTCCATAGTTATCCATATGTATTGATATAAGCGAAGAACTGTCGCAACGTTTGACTGCTAATTGTTGTTCACGTAAACGAAGCTGGAGAGGCCGTCCATTTTGTCTTATGTTGTGTTTTTTATAATCTGAACTACTTATTTTGGAAGAAAAACCAAATGCACCGCCAAAAATTGAGAATTTATCCAATTTGTTATCTACGCAAAAAAATGAAAAACTTTTACTAACTGTACTAGATTCAAAGTTATTTCTGTCATTCGAAATAAACTTCTTTGACAGAATGAATATTCGGTAGTAATTACCTACATCATATCTAATTGACTGACATTGTTCTATGAAATTGTGAATTAATAAATTCTAATTTTAATAAAGTGATTGATAACACGATTCACGTTTAATGATTATGATTTAGTTAAACATTTCATCAATTTGTGAAAAAATTACAACTTAAATATAATAAAATTAGCAATCGTATAATTTGAAATAAAAAATCTTTCTCTGAATTAGATCAACTGTTTTATACTATTAACAAGTACTTAATTACATTTACTGTTTATCCAGATTAAGCCTTGTAATACTTCACTTTTCAGTACAGTGAAATTCTAAGTGCTAAGTTTTATGAGGGTAGATAATTTAGTACACTTGATTAAAATTCCAAGGCAGAATATCAATAAAGTGCACTGACATTGGGGACATTATAGTAAGAAAACGTAACTGTCATTTGAACCATTTGTTAATAATAATGATAGTGATAATAATAATAATAATAATAATAATAATAATAATAATGATCATAAATATATATATCACTACAAATGGCTATTATATATAAATAATTTAATCACTCACTAATCAGAAAGACCGAATATTGTTGCAGTGTAACGTTAAGATATTATTTTACGGCACATTACAAATCAATTAGGATGAAAATAGTATTCTCTCAATTTCAGGATTATTTACTTGTTTTTACTCACCTGATGTATGTTTATCGCTCTATTCGCCGAACATGTTTTAGTTTGTCCTTAGTTCACAATCTATGTCCTTGCATATTTCCCATTATACTTGCTTTTTTGTAGATAGTTTATAGTTACCTACGTGCTTACGCCTGTTACCCTTAGTGGAGCGTAAGCCACCGACCAGTATTCTCCAACCTACTCTGTCCTGGGCCTTCTTTTCCAGTTCTAACCAATTGCTACCCATTCTTCTCATGTCTGCGTTCAAGTCTCGATTCAGTGGGTTCCTTGGTTTACTTGTATCTTTTGGACTTAAGGATTCCAAGTTAAGGTTTGATTCGTGACACAGTTGAGAGATTTCCGCAAAATGTATTTTATCCACCTAGAGATTTTTATTGATAATTTCTCCCTCAACTGGAATCTGATTTTTTTCTCTTCTATAGTAGGTTGTTACTGATACTGTCTGGCCGACAGATGAGGAGTATCTCGTGTAAACAACTGTTAGTAAACACCTGTATCATTTGAATGATGGTTTTGGTAGCTCTCCAAGTTTCTGTTCCATGAAATGAGACAATTTTGAGGTTTATATTGAAAATGCTAACTTTGATGTTGGTTGATAGGTTTTCGGGCCTCAGATTTTCTCCAAATGTCATTTGGTTGGTACATGTTGTGTTGTATCTCAGGATCTTGCTTTTTCCCATGGGTTTGTTGAGACCTACTGCTGAAGATGCTGTTGCTACACCGGCTGCTTTTTCCTGCATTTCGTATTGTGTGTGGGACACTATGGCTAGGTAGTCTGCGAATTGTAAATTGTCCAGTTGAATTTGAGTGGTCCAATTTATCTATTGCTTCCCTTCTGATGTTGACATCATAATACTGTTAACTACCGGAAGAAAGGTAAAGGGTGAGAGTGAGCAAGCTTGCCTGACACGTGTCTTCACGTGGAATGAGTTTGTGAGCTGCTCTGCATGTGGGACTTCGCAGTTTAGTTAATCATAAGAATTCCGTACGATGTTGACAATCTTCTAAGTGACACCATGGTATCAAAGAATTTCCTTTAATTTTCGCTTATACACTCTTCTAAATGCTTCCTCATTTTTATACTACTGCCTAATATTTCAGTAGCCAGACAAGTTTCTAATAATTTCAAAACTTACGACGTAATGCAAGTTCATTTGCTGTGTGATATCCCAAAGCATTGACAAAATTATTTTATTTTTCATAACAATTTTTTCTCCCAACCATTTTATCAGTTATTCCCAGTTTTTTTAATCATTTGGTCTTTGTTTAAACGTAATGGTTCCAATTTTCGAGCTCTCTCGTTTACCGTTTCGGTTATTTACAAGTTGTTTTTAGCAATCAACACAGCTATGGCTGTAGTTTACCCTATTCTATGTTTTAATTACTAGTCATGTTAATACGACAGAAAGCTTTTCTATAATTAAAACTCTATACTCATTGGTCTCCGTGAATACCTTGAGAGTTGAAGTTTGTCAAAAATCTATGTATATTGTTCAATAATAGAACCGTTTTTCAGATAGCTTTTTTAAAATCAGTTTCACCAGTAACTCAGTCATGTCGTTAGAAACTTGGATAGATTTGGCAGTTACAGTTGTCATTAGTTAAGTTTACTCAAAGAAACGCAAGACCAGTATGTAACAAGAATATCGTTTTTTTTTGTCAAATGACTTAGACCTTCATAATTGTATTTAGAGTCAAAGATTTTCTGTTCACCAAATGATAAGTTCTTTCTTGATGCTTAGTCTCCGTATATTTAATAATAGATGAATTCGATTTCAAAAAATCATGGATAAATAATGACCTTTCAAAGTTTTGAAAAAAATTATATGGTTTTTATGATTGGTGGTTTTAAAATCATTTTAAAAAAATGGATTTAGAACAACACATATAAGCGAACAATATTGTTTTCGATTAGTTAATAGAAGCTCCGTTATTATTATTATTACCTATACCCCGTGCCTATCAACTGCTCATGTAAGTGACAATGCTATGACCGAGCTTACACCACACGTGCAGCACACTGACTCAGAATCTAGCGGTCTTACGACTTGAACACTAAGATGCATAGATAGATAACGAAAACAGTGAATTAGACATGATACATAACAAATTACGCGATATGCACTATGAAACGAAGTCGCTTGCAACACATTATGATATTAAGCTAAAAATAAAAGCTTTTTCACTCTATAAGCTACTTATATTTATAAAAGTGGTTCTCAATAATCTTGAAAATACTATTAAAACATCATTTGTTGTCGATTTTGTAACTAGTGGAGTTATTAAGCGACTAATCTCAAGAAGTAAAGTGATTATCTGTAGTGTAACGGATAAAATACTGCTAAAATCACTGAGGTGATCGATGCTGAAAACAGCTAACTTTCAGGATAGTTCATCCCAATGGATTCGCCTAGTGCTCATTCTTGTTTAGATAGGACTCACATTTGTCAGCTGAACAGCTGAAGGAATCTCAAATGGTGGTATGTGTGCTTGCCAAGTTCAGTTATGCCTGTATAGTCTCAGATAAGACCATTAATCAAAGATTTACTCAAGAACATACGTCAAACGATAATTAACGCTCTGGAAAGTGAAACAAATCCCGTTGACTCATCAACAGCACTTACCCGTGTGACTCAAATTTCGCTTGTCAACCAAAATTGCAATTTATCAATGACAAATCCTGATTCACCTAAAAATTCACATAGGCCAGTGGAAACCTTAGATAACTAATGTACACAAAATTTCGACATAGATCTTATGCCTTCAGACTTGGGATCTCCCAGGAGTACAGTAGCAGTAAATGTTCAAACGTCTAGTCCTAACTTAAGAGCCTTACGAAACAATGTTAATACTAAGAAGTCTCAACCATATGGGAATAAGCGATATACAACAGTATTTGATTTCAAAACCACTACCAAAATTATTATAAAGGTTCAGTCAGATTCCATGAGACTAGGCTTGGCCCTTTTAATCATAGAGGAGGTTTTATAGTCACACAAATAGGAACCGGTTGACCCGCTATTTCATCATCCCAGATAAGCCTAAAAACAGTATGTTACTTGTCGAAATCTCTGTTTGTAAATCAACGATACGAAAAGCGCCCTCCACAACCCTAATGTAAACAGCCTAATACTTGACAAAACGAAAGAGATCCACATGTCTTACGGTTGAACTGAATCTGAAAGATATAATTATCTTTATCACACTCCCAATGGACGAGATGAACTATTAGGTTAGGTACCATACACTCAGCCCCAGCAAGCAGTTTACTTTCCTAACATTCTGCCAAATCAGTTACAAAAAATAAGTTTATCTTACTGCAATAACTAATTTAATTCCTCAAAATACTTAATCAGCAATGTTTTATATTCAATGAAGTCATTTTATATGCAGAAACTGAGAGTTATAGCTTCCGTAACTCTTTGTCATTAGTGATACCATCTAATTCTAAATTTTCTCAGTAAATTTTCGAGACTCCGAGATAGTTTACCACAATCTATCCGCGAAATAAAATCACTTTAATCCTTTATTTGCTGCATCAATGCCTACCACCCCTCAGAAAATGCCTTAAATGTGCTTACAGCTGTAAGTAATTCCCAAACCACAAGTGAGATTATAGGCACCCTGAATGTTTAATTGTTTTATTACTGAGTTTACTAATTAAACTCTCTTACTTGCAGATACTTTACAGTGAAACTATCCCTTGCAAATTTAACTAATCTGAATAGTATCTAGCCCGAATACTAAATTGAAGTAAACAGTAAAACAATCTTGTGCCAGAATCATGGTAGACTTGATAGACCTGACTGATTTGCCGTTGTAATTATTGCTTTCGTTCTTCTATGCTTTCTCTAAACCAATGGATTATGGCACTGGGAAAAACATTAAATGCACCGTTCATACAGCAACGGGATATTTCGTTAAAAAGAATTAATAGTTCCTGACTGATGGCTTGCATTACTGTAATGCATATGAAAACTGCACTGCCTAAACAATTTTCGAACGCTTCAAATAATGTAACATGACATATCTATCTCCTAAATAAACCTTTTATTTTTATATCAAGCTGACTAGGCCTGTAAACCGGCATAAATTCTGTAATCATTATTTTCAGGATACATGACTATAATTATTATTATTATTATTATTAGTAGTAGTAGTAGTATGATTATTTAAAGCCAGATTAATCTCAATACAAACATAACCATATTGCAACCAAGTGATAACGTTCACTACAAGAACACTTGGTACATTCAAAGAATGCTAAAAATGTATTGTTAAATTGAATAGAAGCCTGATTGATTTCTTAAATAACAATCTTAAAATTATAACACTGATGATGAAAATACTAGTCATTGATGAAATTAATAAATTATTCTATTCATCTTCCCTGCAAACTATACCAGTACTTCATTTGAGGAACTTCAAAATATTGCCAAACAAGCTTAAAATTGAATAGTTTAGAATGATGCTAAATTAGATAAGATTATCAGCCATTATTTTCATTTTTAACAATATAGTTGTTGGGGACGTTAGACCCACAGAACTAAATTGGAAGTGGTCCTAATTTTGTATTTTATTTCTGAAATTTTTGAATTTATAATGTTTTTGCATCAAAGACGCTTAGTTGACCTTCAGCTCATATTTCCCACTCGGAAATCCTTGACTGCCATTGATTGATGGATTATTTGAGTACGCTATTTTACTGCTTACCCAAGGGCGCTGATATCATTGTATAATTATGCATGTATAATCATGTATAATTATACACCTCGTATTTTCTGGGTACTTGTAGAATACACTTTTTACTCCTCATCAAGACTTCTTGCTTTAGTTAGCAGGGCCTCGGACGACTGGATTAGAATAACCTATCGTGTTACTGCATCGTTGACCCTCGTCCCGTTTACCGAGTAAGATGAACTCGTAATAGTTTCAGACATATCACCTTGATTGGTTGTTATTGAGCTTTAACCTGTCATTGTCTGCTTTATTAATTTGACTGCATCCCCCTTTGATTCGGTTATTGATCTTATGCGTTTCTATGATTTTTTTGATCCAGCCTATCAATTATCCAATTTATCTGGTCGGTTGACAAATTGAATTCTTTTATATTTTTTTATCCTCTTTACATTTATAAAGTAGACAATAATTTCGTGCATTTCTTAGAATAATTACTATTTCCCTCTCATGTAGTACATATGTAAGTTATATATTTTCACTACTCAAAAAGTTTTAACTACCTTTCATTATTATTATTATTAAAGTTTTTATTCTTATAAATTAGTATATGTAAAATTAACTCTAAATATGATTGTACAACGTTTGATTAATCATTTATTGAAGTGAATTATTCTTAAATAATTAAAATCAACAGACGAAATAAACTCTATTAATTAATTTCTATGCAAGTGACACTTACTGAAACACAATATGAATCTGAAATTAAGATTTGACAATACAAATACAAACGGTGATGTTTGTTAGAAACAATGTTTTTAAGCAAACTAAGTTTTATATTTGTCACATTTTATCAAATTAATTTCTTTCTTCTGCTTATGTTACGAAATAAAGTTTTCATTACCACAGAGTAATAAATGATGTGAGAATTTAAATAGATAATCGAATAATAATAATTTATTAACTGGTAGTCATAGGATACGATGATGATGAGAAAATTAATAATTTTTTTTTAAAATTCATAAAAATTATTATTACAATTGAGAATAACAAACGTAACATATACACATATATATTGGGTGGGATTTTTCAATATAAATCATCTGATATTTCCAAAGAAAAACCAACTCTAGAAACATGTTTGCAGAGAATCGACTCATGTGATTTGACGTTATTTAAATCAGTATGAAATTATATATATTTCAGGTCATAGTGATTTTTAAATTCAGAAAAAAAAGAAAGAAAAATAATTTTTTTTTCAAATTAATTATAATATAAAGAAAATATGATCGATTGGTAAGTTATTTATGTTAGAAAAGTCTAATAAACTATTAGTTTATAAATGATAAATTATTCAAATGAATGAGTTCATGCAAAGTAGTGGAATTTTCAAGACTTTCTTTTCGTTTTATTTGGGCTAAGCCCTTTCTTTCATTGTACAGTAACAATTTATCTTTACCATAGAACTTTTATTATTGTTGCGTTTATACAGGCAAATATGCTTGAGCATTGCTTATGACCTACTGGAATATTCATTCAACTAGCTTTAATGTTAAGTTCAGTGTTAATTCAAAGGTTCATCGATTTTTGTATGTATTTATATGTACATTTTATTTCATATTCGCTTAGTATGCCTGTGGTTCTGTGATTAGCGTGGTGTGATAATAAACATCACCAACTCTTTGTATTCGTCTACTGATTTATACACCGTTGGGTGTTATCGAATGAAGGTTATCAGGACGAGCAGTTTACGAAGTTTAGCAATTATATTAATTATTCACTGCCCCATGTTATCAGTTAAAAAATATTGTAAGTTATTAACCCCCCCCCCCTTCTCGTTTTAATACGTTACCACAACCATATACTAGATGGAACGTAATAATATTTAAGTCTTATGACTAGAGTAATATGTTCGGCCTGTGAACTTTTCAGGATGACTTATATGTATAAAAACATATTTTACATTCTTTATCACTAATAGTTATTGATATGCACGTCAAGTGATATGCTTGAATGCTATTACCAGTTCACCTTATTCGGTAAACGGAACGAAAGAAATGATACAATGACACGACAGGAAATTTTAATCCGTTTGTCACTGGCCCGTCTAACTAGATCGAGAAGTCTTGATAAGGCGTAGAAAGTGTATTCTACAAGCACCCAGAAAATACGAGGTCGACAAGCACACAAATCAAGCTTATTTATACAATGATGGTAATGCGTTCGGGAGAGCCACAAAATAGCGTACTAAACTAATCCGTCAACCGAAGACACTCAAGGATTTCCGAGTGGGAAATGTAAGCTCTAAATCAACTAGTATGAAAACATAAAAATTCAAAATTTCAGACTAAAATGACGAAATTTAGACCTTTTCTAAGTGAGTTCTGGAGGTCTAACGTCTCCAACAGTTATGCATCGTTATGTGGTGAAATGTAATTCATATTATCACGTTATTACTATTGACTATTCAGTTGTTTACCTAGACATCATTTAATTTCGGATTTAAATATAGTTTTTCTTATCTTGTAGAACATAGTTCTTGAGAATTATATCTGTCAATATTTTTGTTCAGTTTTGCTCTAAAGTTTCACAAACGTTAATTTATAAATTATGCCAAAATTGCATTATGATAATTCTCAACATTATCAACACACTTCAGTATACACATGTTACTGTATTATAAATTATATTACAATGTAAAATGTCGAAATTAAATATAGCGGACAAATAGTTCATGTCTAACTTTGACAAACTAATCCCAATCGTCAATGGAATTGAGTTGATTGTCAAAACATCATATAGTTGATTTTTTGTTTCCAAGCGGCACCAGTCAACATTTCCTATTTACAGATATGATGTAACTGATACTCACTCAGGCGTTTATGGATTGTGGTGGAAAATATCTGTTCTAAAAGCCAATTAAACTTTCATTTATAAACAAATCAATGGCATGTACAAATGTGATTTAAGTTGATGGTTTATTTCGTCCTCCCTTAAACGTTTTCTTAATATTGGCTACTTATAATCAGTCAATGTAATCAGTTAAATGTAAATTATGATTTTATGTCTATGTTGAATTATGTAATAAGAGATTATTATTAGATACACTAATGTATGGTGAAACCAATACTCCTGAAATACATTTATTTGTTTAATAATGTAAACCTTGGTTATAAGAAGCCTATAACTCACATTCAAAGATAGATTAGTGATGTTGTTTCCTGGTTAATTCAGATTGAAGATAGTTCATTTATGTGAAAATTTATTGGATTTTTTTATTATGACTAACATTTGTTATTTTATAAAAAGTGTAGTGACCAGTCAAGTACACCTTAATATGTACATTTATGTATTTTAAACAAATGTTACTCCAAAGCTCAACGTTCAACGTTTTTTTTCTCTCGTAAAAGAAAGAATCATTGATTGTTTTTTTTAGTCTGGTTCAGTAAAAATCAACATTTTACATTTTACTCATTGTAAAATTGACGAACATGTGAAAATTGAACATCTAATGTTTTGTCTGATAATTTAGATATTATACATTTAATTTCCCTTGTGATTCATGAACAGAGCAAGAAAAAGAAATTGTAAACAACCGATAAAAACAGAAGTGAACATAAAATGAAATTACATTAGTTTTCTCAAGTCTTTATTCTTATTCTCTTCAACACGATTGTAAAGTAATGTTTAAAAACTACAACATAATTCTTGAAACTTCATGTTTATTCAAAGTTCAATATGGTTCGTTAAAATTAATTTATTATCAACATTAAGACAATGGCAATATTAAAAAGGTTTTAAAATCAATTAGTTTTTATTATTATGGTCATAATTTAAGTATGAATATAACGTTCATTTAATTTTCTGTTTTTATTTAACCTTCCAAAATGTAAACTACTCTATTCTACTTAAATCAATAATTAGAAACCATTTTCATATTGTAATATAATGATAAGTAACTTGAATAGTCTGAATTTACAGCATAAGCTATATAATTCTTTAATACAAGCTAGAATAATTATTGAAGTGAAATGTTTCAGGGCTTATTTAGTCTAAAAACAGTGATTATAGGTTTGCCAAAAACCAAATATTGTCAGCTAAGATCCTATTAGAAAATAGTAATGTTTGACTTATAAAAATCATGAAAAACACTTTAAAATCTCTTTGTACTTGTTTTTTTATCATAATAATTCGCAAAGAAAAGAAAAATTTCATTCACCGTTGTATTTAGTAAATTTCGAATTTTATGTCATGGACTAAACTTCATTGGACAATGATTGAAAATCAAGAAGCGCTGAACAGCTGTTTGGTTACACAAAGTTGTATATTGTTCGAAGTTAAAAATGTAAGACATAGGATTCCAACTTTTTAAATCAATACTTTTAGGCCTCACTGCTTTACATGAAGATTCTTGGTTTGATCCTAAGTCAGTCACAGATGTACACCATTTATAAATACCATGCTGCTTTTCAATGGTCGTCTATACAACTTGAACCCATCACATAAGCTACGAATGTCCATAATCTTTATAAATCCTCGTAATTTGTAAATTTCTTTGTTTTTATATTTCAAACAGCATCAAAACGTTGTTCACTAAAAGCTACACACTTTAAACGTCAGTGAGATTGATTCAAAAAAATGATTAAAAACTAGTTGTATTATTTATTGAAAAATGTTTGTTAACAAAATTAACAAGATGAACTATTTGTTTACAAAAAATGGAATTCAATGTGAAAAATAGTGTTGAAACAACAATTCACACAATTATGAACATATTAAAAATATCAAAATTATCATTTTATCAAATGATACAGATCAGAAAATGAGTTCTGACACTTTGTTAAGATGTAAAATTCAAGTCCTAAGTCAATTAATGACTAGTTAATATATACCATACAGAATAAACTATTAATCCTACAATAATAAATGGTTTCAGTTGTCTTGAATTATTGCAGAGATCAGTTGAACAACATGATAAAAGATCTTTAATTGGGAAATTAGTAGCAATATCTGTACAATTGGGCGCACAGTATCGTTTTACGTAGATTTTTGGCACTCCAGTTTTCTAAAACCGTAATGTAAATAGAATGTTTAGAAAACAATAATAGTGAAACTTTATGAAAATAGAAAATGATAAATTAGTTAACTAGAATTGAAATTACTTCAACTTCATTAATAAATTTATTGTTATGAGTAACGAGAATTTGTGGAGATTGTATTAGTTTTCATAGTTTGGGTCACTAATAAATCATAGCTAGATTACCACTGAAAATCTGGGAACTTTTGAATGGTCGTTTCCTCCTAGTATGGTATTCCACAGCAGTGTGCATCCATAAAGCTAATGAGTTTCGTTCATTGAGATAGAGTGTGTATTAGTAACTAATGGAGAAGTAATAATTTCATAATACATATTATCTGGCAGTTTTGTATGTTGCATGTACTGTATGTAGATATGTACCTAGATATAGTTAATGTGTGAGACGTATATGATTAGGCTTTTAGAGTCCTAACTACTGAATAAATTCAGTTACACGTAAATATTCAAAAAGATAAGTACTTTTTCGTCTTTAATCCGTACTATTAGTCTCCAGGCAACTTTAAAGCAAGATGTAATATGAGTCATTCTTTTGATTTTACATAATGTATCTTTTTTTTATTCCGTGCGTGTGTGTACCTTTTTTCTGATCTATTCATTTATTGTTTATTTGAAATTTTATTTAACTGATCGAAACTAGTTTAACAAACAAATAAGTAATTAACCTGTTTGAAGTGTTTTGATCAAATACATCAAAATTTCTCAGAATAAATTTATCTTCACATTACATTTTTGAAATTTTTAGGATAAGCGAATCATTTTGTTGAAGATGGGATTTTTCAAATTTCATGACGATCTGTAGATGGTTATTCTTTCCATAGACATTTGAATACATGGGTTGTTTGTACAAAAATATTACAGTCATTCAAAAACAACCAAGATAATAAATAACTAGTTGAGGGAGGATTCAAATATCTAGATGTTGAACAGTCACGCGCGAAACTGAATGTTCTAGACTCGATTCCCGTATATGGGTCGTGGAAGAGTGTTGTTACCGAGGAACCCAATACTGGGACTAAATGGCTGTTCACTGCTCTTAGGTTTTTATAATGACTAGTAATCGAATCAAGAACAAATTTTTCATTCTATTTCCACGTCGTCAGTTGGAAGCAACTTAATTTGATGTGTATCACTTCAAATATTTAATACTTTATTTGTTAAGCTGATGAGTACAAACGTCCCTGGCTTATTCGAAGAGTTTGAAGTTATATGTTCCCGTCATTGATGCTAAATAATGAAACTGATCAGTCTCAGGTAATTTCATCAAGATCAGTTTAAGATGAATATTTTCCAACAGATTGATTAATTGTTTTCTTTAATATCAACAACTAGGAAATCCCGAATCTTACACATTTAGTCTACTGTCGTACAAATAGAAAACAGAGAAATCAATCGTAGAGAGTAATTTTGACTTGTAAATTTGACTGACTTTGTTGTAAACCATGATGGTAACTGAAAAGAACGATTTTCACATTATGAAGTATATTTACATCTCACTTACGGTGGCTTAAGTAGTCGTAAAGGTAAACATAATTACAACAAATATAAAAGCATTGACAGTAAGATTATAAATCTTTAACGTGTATGCGTTAGGCAGTTCTCAGTATTTGTATTAGGAGACTACTACAAGAGATTTTTTCACCATTCGAAAACAATTTTCTTGATCGAGGTAGCAGATTTTAACCCTACATTTAAGTAGTTCAGCAATATTATTCAATGTATGGAATAAATGTTAAAATTTCATCTATACTAGTTAACTTACAACACATCCTCCACAGTTGGTTTCAGTTGGAGTACTTCCATCTACACTGACACAATTTTCGCATGCATAACAGGTGATAGAATCAACTAAAAATCAATCATAAAAAAAGGTTACGTTATATTTGAAGTAAATTACACAATACTAAGTGTCAGATTATCATTTTGTGACTTTCATTTTTATGGCGAAAACAGTGTACATCATCTCATATTTAATGAGGATCAGTAAGAACGAACATAACAGACAGAAATTTTCTTAATTAGTAGACTTAATCAAGACACAATGACACTCACATGTATTTCAGTTTATTTGTATGAAACATGAGTCGATACAGTCCTAGGCGCAACAGTGAAATAGATTGAGGAAGTGGAAATGTATAGTTATTAAAAAGGAAAGTTGAAATATGTGTACACACAGTGGTTGCACAACTAGAGATAAAATAATTGTCTACGAACTATATCAGCAAGACGAAATAATACTACTGATAAATAAATCATGGTTACTGAATTATTTTGAAGTAGGTGTTATTGATTATCAGACAAAATAACAAAAGCTGAATCTGCAAATCAGGATCCTTATTCTAATCTTCAAATCTATTTGATCAATGATCAAGATTTGATTTAGTTACCTATTTTATGATAAGAAATCATTATGTTCTCTAATACTGACGTCGAAATAAGTAAATTATTCTTCATTCTTTACAGATTATTAATAAACTATTGTTAACTACTGAGAATATATATATATATATATATATATATATATATATATATATATATATATATATATATATATATGCGTATATACATACATGTATCTACATGAGACATGAAACAGTACATTCCATCATTCCAATATTCATTTATTTGTCCTCACTTATACTTTCTTTAGAATAAATTGTTCAATTATATGATTTTGTGATAAGTTTTATACACTGAAAACTCTAGTTCTCTTGACAAATTTTCTTACATTGTTATCATTCATTATAGCATTTACTTAATTCAGTTAGAATACTACATATAAATTCAGATAATTGAGGTTAAATTTGATAAATATAATTGAAAAGATTTTCTTATTATATATAAAATAAGATTTTTAATATTTTTGTCTCAATTAAATTAAGCATTCAACTGGGTGGTTTTCCTAACTTCTGTTCCATGCATGAAAATAGTTCACTTCATAGATTGATATAAACTCAAATATCACTGAAGTTTGTAGAGAACAGGATACCTGATTTGTTGTCATTTGAAATGTCTGATTATGCTTACATACATAACTCTAACAGAGATAGAATCTGATGATCTAAAATCAGTCAGGGAATATGATACCTTCAAGAACGTATAATTTCAACGTTATTCGACTGGTTATAAAGCTTGGCTTTCATGTAACGATATTAGTCAGTTGCTTTCTCATCTTTAATAATGATTTGACTCATAGTTGGAATTTGAATAATCCTTTGATAATTTTTCGATACAATGAATTCATACGTGCTGTGAGCCACTGAGTCATGTATAGTCGTGGTCACACAATACTGATGGGTTCTACATTAATATAAAACACTAGTCTAGTAATGTTTAGTTTTCAGAGGTTCTCGAGAACATGTTGAAAACGATGTGCAAATCGATGTAATTTACTTTCCCCTTAGTCAGCCATAAATAACCAATATCAAATAATTCATTTTAAAACGATTTTTTGCAAAATATTTATTTGAATTATTAAATAAATACACCCATTTCATTTCTAACACAGGAAATCAAAAAAACCTTGATCATTGATTCGTATAGAATTTTCAATTACAGTTTAAGACATGAAACTATGCATTATGAGGAATTGAATTTTTCATTCAATGAAACAATTGTCTTATAGTTAAACATTTTCTGTTATTCAACATAAAATCTAGTATTGAACATACACATATTTCTTTCAACCATAAAAATTTACTGTCATTTAACATTAATTACCTACTCACTTTGATGTTTAATCGAGCTCATTATTCACGTGATAATTAGCTGTAATTTTTGTGAATCAAACAAACTCATAAATTACATTAAATAATATGAAACCCATATTTATTAATGATAGTATCACTGTTGACAAAAAAAAATAAAAGAACAATAATGCATAACGTACCATTTTTCATTGTTAAACATAAAACAATGAGAATTATACTAAACCATGTTACAATTTTAGTATACATCAGAATTTTTTTCAAATTGTAAATGTGTAGATTAGTTTCTGAAAAATGTACTCAATCTACAGTTCTAAAAAAACTCATTAAATACTGTTGAAATTAATATTCATTCTACTGACCAATAGACAAGTGTATTTTATCTTCTAAATATCAATACAATAACCAATCATTTTACAATTTAATATTAAACTAATCTAATTGAAGATAATGGTTTATTTTGTCTGAATGTTTAATTAAATTTTCATGATACACATTTAATAAATTTTGATTATGATGAGAACCATAAGCGATTTTGTATGTGCCTTTGTCTATACAATCTCTTAATGAACCTTTTTTAATTATTTGTACATGTGTGTACCTAGATTAGTTCGTATTGTTTTAAAATAAAATGTAATGAAATGAGATTGATGATGTCTAATAACCAATGTAGAAAACATTTATCGCTTTTTTAACGGACATCTTTAATATGGAACAATGTTAAATAATGAATTTTCTAAACAGTTTTGTTGAAGATACGGAACTAGATATTACAAAAGATTAAATTTGGTCATAAAAATAATGAATCTCAGAGAATTTCATGTTCTGAGGAGTATTTATAACTAGAAGATGAAGAAATGAGTTTATAGCTGTAATGTCACGGTTTTCTCCTATCTAACCAGAAATAATAACTGGTCTAAATGTAAGTCAGTTGAATGGTATACTATTATCTGCAATAAAGTAAAGTAAAGCACAAAGTAAAATCTTGGAAACTAGGTTATTTTTTATTAGACAGTACAACTAAAGAATAACTGGAACTCAAACAACTATCAACAAACATCCAAGTCAGAACTTTCAATACACATATCAAAACAGTTCTACTGTATGGGGCGGAAAGTCAGAGAACTACAAAAGCCATCATCCAGAAGATACAAGTGTTCATTAACAGTTGGCAACGCAAAATACTGCGGATCTATTGACCAGATACCATCAGCAACAATCTACTGCTGGAGAGAACAAACCAAATTCCAGTGGAGGAATAAATCAGAAAGAAGTGCTGGATGTAGATAGGATACACATTGCGGAAAGTACCGATTTGGGTCACAAGACAAGCCCTCACTGGGAATTCTTAAAGCCGAAGGAAAAGAGGAAGACCAAAGAACACATTACATTTGAGAAATGAAGACAGACATGAGAAGAATCAACAACTATTGGTTAGAACTAGAAAGGAAGGCTCAGGAGAGAGTTGCTTGAAGAATATTTGTTGGTGGCCTATACTCCACTGAAGGTAATAACCGTAAGTAAGCTTGTTAAATTAGAAAACCTTTAAGCTGTCTCTAATAGCCTGCACTTGTGAACTACATATTTTAAGGGAACATTTTTGAAAAATAAGATTGCTTGAAACTCCGGCATTAAACCAATCTATGATTACTGCCGGTTCTAAGCGCAAGTAAAGAAGGATTGGGTATGTGGTTAGTGACCCCATTCACCCCAAGCACGCTAACTCATAAAATGCAAGAATTATCATGATGTATCTGTATGTCCAGATCGATTTTTCAAACTTATAATTTAATGAAAAATAGACATGTTTCTGCTCATGTCGATTTTGATTATTATAAACTTATAAACCACTTCTTTTCCAGATGTGTGAATTTCACAGTAGGATTCACTAGTTGGGAATTTTTTCTCATGACCACTTGTAAAGAGGCTTACAATCTGTCACAAAGTGAATTACTACGAAAGTCAAACTAAACTATTTCAACTGTTGGTATATATTTCATTCTTAGTTCATCTTTTTAAGAAAAAGGAGTGGAGATACAATTCACACATCAAGTATAATACACAGTGAAAAAAATCTGTTATAAAAATTGAAATAGTCTAAAATGCTTATGAATGAATACAAGTGGCAACAAGTCGTTGTTAAAATTTCTAAATATTTATATACTTTTTGAATATTCAAACGTTAACTGTTTATTAGATCGTAGGTATCAATAACAATGTTTAACTTGATAATATCATCTGTATTGAACATTGAGTAGATTGTTATTAATCAAATTCATGTATTTGTAAATATCTCAATGATCAGAAAAAATAGAAGTGTTTTTGATGTTTCATGACTTTATGTAAACCATTTCTTTATAAAACCAATTAATTAATTATTAAATTAACTAAGGTTTAAATTGTACAAAGTAACAATGCAAAAAATTATTATTTAGCCGCCCCTAGCTTTCTTCCAACCTACTCCTATACCACAAAACATAGCTCGTCGAGGCAGTCGGTGTTGGGGCATTCGTAACACATGTCCCAACTACATCAACTGATGAAGTTTCAATACTTCATCTATTGATATTCCATCCTTACTTAGAACTTGTTTCCTAATGGCAACATTACTCACTCGATTGACCCACGAGCAATGCTTCGAAGACATCGATGATCAAATACTAGTAACCTACGAATATATTCTACTTGTGTCATGTGTATTAGAGTATAGCCTGATGACGATCTAATCGAAAACACTATTATTCGCTTATATGTGTTGTTCTAATTTTCACAATCGGATCCTTTAATATTCTTAAATTTGAATATTACTGAACCTATTCTCATAACATTTATAGTTTAGTAAAATGAAATTTTTTTTCAAGGTGTAATATAACTAATGCAGGCGTTGAAATAAATTATTACTAATAATTCTTTTTTTCAATCAACAATAAATGACACGTTTAAGTTTTATTTGAAAATAAAATCAAATTGGTTTTTTTCGATTAGCTGATAACTTTTCTATCGAAATTGAAATGTAGAAAAAGCAAATTTATGAAAAGTATATTAACTTTTGTGAAAAACTAATGACAGTTGACCTATGTGTCATAATTCGATTCTTTCCGAGAAAAAATTAATATTATTATTACTAATATTACCGAATTTCGCGCAAGAGTAATCTAATCTAAATGAATGTAAAAATTTTATTTTTAAAAAAATTTTGAAGTGTTACTTTTGAACGAGAATTCAATTGGAACTACTACTAATCAAAATTATCTCAACATACAGTTCAAATATATGTAATCAGACATTATTATTATTATTATTATCATTGCGATGATATGATATATGATATATTACTACTACTACTACTACTACTACTACTACTACTACTACTACTACTACTACTACTACTACTACTACTACTACTACTACTACTACTACTACTACTACTACTACTACTACTACTACTACTACTACTACTACTACTACTACTACTACTACTACTACTACTACTACTACTACTACTACTACTACTACTACTACTACTACTACTACTACTACTACTACTACTACTACTACTACTACTACTACTACTACTACTACTACTACTACTACTACTACTACTACTACTACTACTACTACTACTACTACTACTACTACTACTACTACTACTACTACTACTACTACTACTACTACTACTACTACTACTACTACTACTACTACTACTACTACTACTACTACTACTACTACTACTACTACTACTACTACTACTACTACTACGTCAAAATAGAAATCTTATGTGGGAGATTTATTTGGTAAAAATGCTAGAACAGTTCTGTTTGTTCAATTAGATTCAATGATTATTAATTACAGAAAATATTCGTAGGTTACTGGTTTTCGATCATAGGTGTCTTCGATGCATTGCACGTTTATCTTGGATCTATCGAGTAAGCAATGCAGTTGTTAGGAAACGGCTCCCAGATAAGGTTGGTAAACCAATAGATGAAATGGTGAAACTTCGCTAGTTGAGGTGGTTGGGACATGTGTTACGAATTTTTTTGAAACCAT